>JAXDDW010000091.1:335000-685000 GCA_034670385.1 Hoplostethus mediterraneus
GAAATGAGGAAAGATTGTGTTCCAGTCCATTCACTCTATGTGTTTCCTCTCATAAAAATACCTGAATTAGTTGAATTAGTTGACTAAGCTTCTCTTGTGTCATACCGAATCTCACCCTTGAAAGTCTACCTGTCATTCTGAAAATACTTCTAAATAAATACTTTATTAATTCAGCTTTCTGCTGCATTGGTATTTGTTTTTCAAAGGAATTTAGCTTTTTTTTTTTTAAAGTGACTTACAATGAGTGTACAGGTGGGGTTGTAGTGTCTTGCTTAAAGAAACTTTGACAGGACACACTGTTTTTTTAAGATTATTTCCTTTATTTGATAGCTGACAGCGAAGAGAGAGAAGAAACACGGGAGAGAAAGACAGATGACAGAGGTCCGTGCCGGACATCACGATTTCATGGTACATGCATTAGCCATTTGAGCCACCAAGGCACCACATCATGTTTGTTGTTACAGGGATTGTAGCAGTGACCTACTGGAGGGAGGATTATCTCTGTAACCACTTGGCCACCCTCCAGATCAAATGAATTAAAAACAATTTTTTGTCACTTTTTGATACATATTTTCACACAGACGTTGATAGGCTAAACACAATGATATATTCACTGTGTGTTAATTTCCTTTTACAAAAAACAATAAATCAACAATATCAACTCAGTCAGCCACGTATAAAAAACTCATTTTGACAAAGATATTTCTGCTGTGGCAGAAATACCACATAGTCACATCATTTTGACGTCCCTTTTCCATTATTGTTTTTCACTTTAAATGGTTAAATTAAGTTTATATGAACACTTATGTGTTTCCTGATGCTTGAAACCCGATTAATAAAAAAATTCTAATTTAAAAAATACATGGACATCAATGAGAAAATAAGCATTCTTCATTTCTGAAACAAAAACAACAATATTTAGTTTTTGCCCTCATGCGACCTGCGTATGCACGTCATTCCCAATACAAACACAAACGCCCCAGGAGTTTGAACAATGGACAACTGTGAGGCCCCATGAGGCCCCCTATAGAACCTGATTAACCTCCAGTAAAGTAAGTGTAATTGATCCCGCCATGGCTTGACTTAACTGATGCATCTGATGACAGCGCAGTGATAACAGTGAGGCCTCTCCCCCCCCCCCCCCCCCCCCCCCCCGTTCTGCCTGCGGTAACGACAGAGATGACACGGACAGATACACAAATGACAGGGGAGAAAACACACCAGAGATGGCAGGTAGATAGATGGTGATGAATGACTTGTGAGCGAGTGACCGGACATGCATTCAGAACATTGAGCTCGCCATTATGAAATCTTCTCCTTCCACCGCTTTTGGTTTTCTCACAAAGAATCCAGGCTCACCGTGTGATGTAAAGGACACCAGAGGTAGAGATTGGAGGCATTTCTATTACGGCTACTTTGTTCCCCGAAGGAGAGAGGAACCCTTCACTTATTTCGATTGAGACAGTAGGAAAGCTGCGTCCGTTCCGCATGATGTTTTGATGACGGCCCGAAGGTTACGAAACATAAACCCAGATTCCCACAGCTTGATTGACAGTTTTCCTTGAGGCCAAATCTGGAGCCACTTACCTCACTCTCACAGAGGGGGTAAGGGGTTGTTTTGGGGCTGGGGGTTGTAGGCTAGCAGAAAAGAACAGGGAATGAAATCTGTGTCAGCAAGTCGTGACCGGGTCAGGAAACTGATTTTGTTGATCACAAAATTCACCAGTCGCTTTCACTATTTTACCAGCCGCATGATGGTCGGTCGCCGGACCGCAACTCTCGCCACAAGACTTTGCAGCATTTGGCTGGTGGCTAGAAGTAGTTTCCCAAGAAGGTCGTGACCCAGGCCCATGGTTGGGGCCACACTTCTGTCAGTGGTCTCACACAGGGGTTTCACGGGGTTAAATGTCACTTAAACGCAGAAATTCATTAGTCACATTGACGACACAGCGTGTGAGTATGCAGCGTTTTTAATGACCAGATATCCCCTTTCAGAGAGAGACCTGAAATCCAACGCCACATTTTCTAGTTGGACTGCTGCTGCTGTTATCCACACTGATCGGATAGCCTGTTCCTACTACAGGGCTGATCTGCACCTGCACTGAACAGTTCTGCATTTAAAGCTGTTGAAAAATGCAAATTCCTGGACAAAGACATGGCAGCAATTCATGTGAGGGTTTTATTTTTCCTTTTCCCTTTGCTTTCCAGTTTCCGGGCAATTATGACAAACTTGCGATATCTAATATATTATATTCAGGCCAGCGCATGAGAGATCAGCTTGGTGCAGTTCAGATACGGTAGTGTAACAGTAGTGAAGTTTTCTAGCCGCCTCTAATTGTCTCCGGTGATCAGATACCCTGACACGCTGATAAGACTTTTCTCCACCGTGCGGCGTCGTGCCATTCATAACTCACAGAGCAAACAATCCCACGTCACTCCGGGCCGGGAGGGAGCACGTGGATGGCTTTCAAGGAATCCCTCCACAAAGAAAAGAGATGAGGCGAGAAGAGTGAGATAAAAAAAAAAAAGCTTGGATCGGCAGTGACAGCGTGATGTACGAGGTGGTGCGACTGGCTCTGACACTTTCATCAACCCGCGCGGTCTTTCCCCGTTCCACAAGGTGACAGGGGTAGGATTTACTGACCCAGGGGCCCCTTTTGTGCTCTCCATGCTGCACTGATCCTCGCTTCCTCTCTGGCTGCATGTGTAGGCCTATAGGCTTACCTTTTATACCCGTCTCTCTCTCTCTCTCTCTCTCTCTCTCTCTCGTTCTCTCTCTCTCTCTGCTGTAAATAGGCTTAATGTTACAGATGTCTGAGAGCGTGCACAAAGAACCAAGCCAAAGCACAGAGACGGGCTCTATTCTGCGTGGAGGCGAGGAGAACAGGTGGAAAGAGAACAATCTGGACACAGAAGATGATCGGATTTCCCTGTTAGAAGTTCAGCAGTGGTGTGTGTGTGTGTGTGTGTGTGTGTGTGTGTGTGTGTGTGTGTGTGTGTGTGTGTGTGTGTGTGTGTGTGTGTGCGCGCACGCATACACACAGGTGAATTTAGTGGTGAGATTAGCTGCTCAGTTAAAGAGGTAACAGCAAGAGTTAGGAGATAGAGAGGAGGTAAGAAAGAGACATACAGGCAGACAGACAGACAGACAGACAGGAAAGACTGGAGCTGGTGTAACTGCTTACCAGGGCTGATGTTGACAAGTGCAGTCTCATTTTTGATTGCAAAAAAAAAAATGTTTCTGCCTTTTCTACTTGCCTATTTTTTTTCTTTACATCTTTGTCCGACATCATTCAAGGCACAAAGGAATATGTGTTGCATCTATTGTCAGGGCCCTGGCACTCCATAGTACTGGTTGCTTTTAATGATGGTGATTGAGGAATTTAAAGGAAAAGTCCACCCTAAAACATTAAAAAAACATTGGCAATGTACTTTGCACCCTGGGTCTGTTTTTAGATATTTGTTTGTTTGTTATTTGGTGGTGTATTTTTTCTTATTCTCATGGGTAACTGGCCAAACGTAGAGAACGTCAAGTCAACATATTTCCAGCACCGAGAATAGAGTTTAATAGGACAAATATTTTCAGCAATCTAAAACTTAAATGATGAACAGCAAGTTTTGGTGTCAGTCCCTCAGAACTGAAGAGAAAGGTCTTCTGAATAGACAGTAGCCTCAATAGACCATAATGCAATGCAGCTGGAAGAGATGCTGTGTTTTGAGTAAGGGGTGACAAGGCGTGTTCTCTGGGGGTTGTCCAGGGTTATTATGGGAAATGTAGGAAATCACTAACTGAAGTAGATGTAGATGCGGCAGGTTGAGGGAAAGCAACAAAAGGTGCATTTCAACACTTCATCACACAACAACTCCTGGAATGCATTGAGCATCACAGATTGGTGATATATGAGGGTGTAAGTGTGTAAGAGAGGGTGGAACTTTCCTTTAAGGTTATTCTGCTGTTGCTCTGAATAAGGCCATCAGCTGAATGCCTGAAATATGAAATGTAAAAGTAAGTTGTAAATCAAGCTGTCAGAATGTCAGAGCAACAGCCAGCAGGGTGAACGAGGGCGTCGAGGGGTCCCTCACTGTGTGGGCTGACTGGCTGGCAGGGACAATAAGCCATACTGTTTGACCCGCTCTGTCACACTGCCAGGTTTGCAGACATTCAAACGGCTGTCTTCACTTCCCCCGACTCCACAGCTGAGTCTGAAAATTCAATCCAAGCCGGTCTATTCCACAGGTCAGACCTCTGTGCCTTTTTGGGACAAAATCAGTACTTGAAGTTTACCAATCACTCCAGTGTAAAATAAATTAGTCACTGAAGACTTGGCTTTTCGTGTAATACGCAGTTTCTTGAAGTACGACTCAGGGCCTCATAGTTTCTGGTTGGTCCGTTCCAAGAATAGTATTCACATAACATATCCATTTGATGGACACTTTCATCCATAGCACCTTACAATGCTGCACATTCATACACTTACACAAACTCACACCAGGGCAACCAGTTTTCTAATGTTGAACACTGAGAAGCTATAGAGCCGTTTGGGGTTGAGTGTGTTGCTAAACGGCTCCACATCATTAATTGTTGAGGAAGATGAGAGCTTGATTCATCTACTTTCCAGTTGGTCCGAAGATGGCAACTGGTGAACCTATAGTTTCTAGCCCATTTCTCCAAGCTCTATAGGCTTCTGTTGGCGACTTTGAAAAGGGACCCATGAAGCCAGTAAGTAAAGGGAGCCACTTTGAACTATTGAGATACGTCCATGGTATCAAATTACAGGCATTGCTTGGAAATACACATGTAATGCTTCCAGAGATCATCACAATCAGTTTTGAGTTTCAGGAGGCCCCTGTTTTGTGCATATGTGGAGCCTGGGAGCATATGTAATGTTTCTTCCGTGAAACAAAACACATCAACTAACATCACCTTCGTAAAATCTTTGTCATTCAGTTACTTTTAATATCAATTGTTGCTAGCAAAATGCTAATCATTAGGTAAAGGAGACTACAACAATTGTTAGTTAGCTATCTGGCGGTTTAAGCTAACAGAAACTATAATAACTGTTCAATGCAACGTTATGAAAATCGTATTATTTGAAAGTACAACACAGTCAGGAGATCAAGCCCTAGCAACGTGTGAGAAACGTGTGCAGACGAGGGGTAAAGCCAGCAACGCATCAGTGGTATTGTAGTCAACATAAGTAAATGACGCAAAATGACAACTTGTACAGCCTCTGTTGTAGGCTTGTAGCTGTACTTTTGCATGGTGTCATTTTTCCACAAATTTGTCAACTGTTGGAATGGGTCAATCAAGGATTCTGTATAAAACTATAAAATATAAAATAAAAATAAATGGCTTATCGAGAGCAAGTTAACCCTAATAAAAAATCTGAATATTCAAGTAATATTCTGCAGGAATTTACAGTGTGCCTGTGGTACTCAATAGTAAGTTTATAGTGACGTATCATATTTAATGGTATTTTTAATATTCTAGTAATATACTAGTGAGGTTAGAGGATTCATTCTGTTTGTTCTAATTTTATCTCCTATGGTATATATCACTATAATATTCCTATAGAGACTTACAATTTCGCTGTATAGTATCCTTCTAAAATGTATTATAGCATTACTGTGGATCTTTCTCGTTGGGGAATTGCGACAATGAATTGTAAAATAGGCCACTTGTGATCATTTACGCCTCCGAAATGTATCCGAAATATCACGGTGTTGATGTATACAGCCGTCCGTCTGTAAGTGAGAAGGAGGGGGAGACGAGCCGTGTTTTCTAGACTGCCAAGAATGTGTGTGTGTGTGTGTGTGTCTGTGTGTGTGTGCGTGCGCCTGCTGGATGGGGGGGGGTGCTTGTTTGAGCCAATAGGCAGAGAGCGCCGCTAATGTCATTTGGAGGCGCTTTAACTTGCTGCCAGAGCTGCACAGCGCTCGAGCTTGGTGAGCGTCTCTCTCTCCCTCTCTCTCTCTCTCTCTCTTTCTCTCTCTCTCCCCCCTTTCTCTCCACGGTCATGCGCTGAAAGACCGTCCATTGAACTAATACCGGACTTGAAACGGCATCTGATGGTATTTTGTTGATTGCAATCTGCCCGGATGCCTCCACAGTCGTGATTTTATTCCGATAAAGGGAGTATTCAACCCGTCCCCCGGACCAAGTTATTACTGGTGAGAGGTGAGTGTCAGGTTTTTGGTTTCAGACGCATTCAAAGTGTTATTATTGTTGTTGCCTATTTAATGCTGAATAATATTTAATACTTTAATGTGTTTTTTTATGTACCAAATGTTGCAGCCACGTCTTTGGCTCTGTAAAGTATAATGCACATTGGAATGAATGTATGGGTTTGCAATAGATTTCTGACTCTGAGCCAAAGTATACTCAGAATGAAAAAATGCAGTTGGTGAAGTTTAGAGCAGCTTGTGTTCATCCTCCAAAGGTGGTGTTTATCATCTAATGTAGTGGCTAGAATAGATAGTTAGTCTCTCTGTGAATTAATGGTAATGGTTAGATTCACTTAGGCAAAACGAGTCAGCGCTGTGACACACATTCCCCGGCGAGTAGTGAAGGAAAGAAAAAAGTGAAATTGGGGCTGGGTCGGGGGGATTTGGGGCTCGGAAAGTGTGTGCGTAAAGACGCACTAATGGAGGGTTACATTTTGGTTTCCAGATGTGTGGACTCAGCTGTTGCCTGTCACTCAGGTGGTCTCTCTCTCTCTCTCTCTCTCGGTCTCTCTCGCCCTCTCTCTCTCATGTGTCTCTCATCTTTTTCTACCTTTAACGACCTCCTTGAGTGTTTTTCAGGCAGCTCTTTAAGTCTTCAAATACTCCCACACCAGTGTTGACAGACCATATCCACAGAAACATTACTAAGTGAAGCCACAACACATCAGCCATACAGAGCAGTTGAGCGAGAAAGGAGCGCAGAAATATATTAATCTTAACAAATGATTCAATTTCATAATCCGTATTAAAACCATGTTTTTCTTAAAGCAAATGAAAAAGCACGGTGGGACTCCAAATCAAATTGTATCAAGAATTTTCTTGAAAGTGACGTTTTCTTGAGAGATCTGTCTTATTCTGATGTTTCAAGATATTTGCATTGGTCTCTCCAAAATTCTCTGGAAATGCTTTGGAAAGAAGTGGAACTATCTCTCCCAACTGGCACGATTTCTCAGTTATATTTATAAAACGAGTTTAAGACGGAATATGAGACTAAATTACGTGTAAAAATGGACATTTTTGCAGTGCAGTGTTTTGTATTGAAGCCAGTGGTGTCACCTAGCGGCGGGAGAGATTTATGAAGATGCCCCAGTGAGAGCAGCAGGCTCTTGGATCCTCATAATGTTTTTGCATTTTCCTTAATGCGACAGTCTTTCCATTTCTCTAAGCTCCATTTCTAATATATTACATTATGTTGGGATTAATCCAGCTCAAAAAGTTATTTTCTAAAAAAAAAGAGGGAAAATTGTTAACCATGTTAAAATTGGACAGATCTCATCACTAGTACCAAAGTTCTTGAAACAAGTGAAGCTCCCTCACCCCATAAAATTTCAAAACTTTAATAATAGATGTAATAACCTAATGTGGAGATATTTTGCAGTGTGCTTTCCCTGGCAATGCTTTCAGCTTTATGTCATGCGGTCTTACCTCCAGCTTTCATCTGAATGCCTGCCAGTCTCCCTCAGTGGAAATGAATGACAAACTAGCGCGTAGTTAGCTGATCCAGGGCAGCGGAGGATCAGAGCAGAAGGATCAGGTGACTGGGGTGTCTTCCCCGCCGTGGGGGGCCAAGCGGGCAGTCAGCCAGCCTATGCTAGACTTTGCTGGGGGTATACAGACCGCAATGCTAAGCCCTTGTTAATGAGTATGTATCTGTGTGTGTGTGTGTGTGTGTGTGTGTGTGTGTGTGCGTGTCTCCTTCTTTGCGTGCCTGTATGTGTGCATGCATTGGTGTGTGTTTCTGTGTGTCGGTGCATGCATGAGTGTGTGTGTATCAGCTAGGTGTTTGGACCCATGAGTCGTCTACCAAGTTAAGCTGCTGTTAATTGGTCAGCCATTTGAACCACATGGAAGAGTCAAATCAAGCAGTAGCTCAGGTGATCGGTATGCCTGGCCCATCTACTCACTACCATTGTACACAGTATTTATTGCAATAACTATGTTTTCTATGGCTCCAAATCAGTGTCTTATATTACATTATTAGGCATTTAGCAAATGCTGTTATCCATAGCAACTTGCAGTGGGTTCAGCAGTAGAATAAGCCGTAGTCGTAGATCTCCAACATGTTGTAACAAAGTGCAAGAGAAGTGTAACAAATCGTTGCTGTCATCTTTTCAGGGGCTAAGAAAAACCGCCATGTCTTTTCATGCTTGTCAAGGATGGGTTTGTCTGGTGATTTGGTGTAACTTTTAACATTCGTGTTGAAATGCACATGTGCCCCAAGCCTATAGACATCTGCGGAATTGGGATACGTGCAAAGTGCAAGTGCTAGTAACTGCAACATATGGTACTGAGGACTGGGAATTACACACTAAGCATTTGGTCGATAGTCTGATGCAGCAAGTATTATTTTGACCGTGGAAGCAATGTTGTCTGTGTTTCTTGTTTTGTCATCAGCTAGCTTTGGCCTTTGCATGTTTCATTTGTTAGATCATTTTGGGGTAGTTTATGGAATTGTACGCTAAGCATGTAACTAGCAGTATGCTGGTTTTCCCCATTATCCAATGGGGCTTGAACGTTGTTTTATAAACCCAGAAGACCATGCAATCCTTCAATTGAAGTGGAAACATGAAAATCACCAAAATTGTAGTTACAAGGTTCTTTGCTAAGTGAAAAAAAAAAAGAGCTAGGGTGAAGATGTGAACAACTCCAAGCCAGGAAAGGAGGATGATATAGCAGAGGAGGATGTGATTCAGAGGGAGAAGCAGAGAGTGACTCTGCTTGAATCACCGGGGTTGTAAAGTCACACAGAATAATACTACGTGTGTTTGTACATTTGAAGCATTTTAACTGCATTCTTGGTTACTTGTCTGGTTGCTTTAGAGAGGCCCCACCAAACTTCCAGGGAACATATTTTGTGCATCGACAACTTCTAAATCAACACAGACTCAGTTTTCGAGCGGTGTCGCTAGATTGGATCCATGAGGCTTCGTTCTGCAGACCTTCATTTTCTCATATGCAACCCAGATTCCCATTCTCCAGTGGGGTTTTACTGCCAGAGAGGAAATCCAGCCTGGAGATTGTTTTGATATTGTTGGACTCCCTCCTGGAAAACCTTTTTACTCAGCGACTGAGGGTGTTCTGGATTTAGAGCCATTGGCCCTGCGCTTGGATCCTCGGCTAAAACACCTCATCTGATTACAACAGTAAAACTGTTTGAAGGGCTCAGGATGTACAGTGTTTCAGTGTTTGTTTTTTTTTACCTTTAGTGGAAGAGGTTCATTCCAAAAGGAGATATCTACTATTTCAAACAAGTGACACCTCCTGTTACAATATGACTGATAGTACAGAATGAAAACAAATTATGGAACTTTAATGGATTGGGGCCGACTTAAATCCTTAGTTGACAAAGTTAACTTCAGGTAATTACTTTTTTTCCCCAAAAAATTGATATATAATGTTTTGGAAGAGTATATATCTAGACTTTTCAAACATAAACCATCAATACTTTTGGGATGGTTCACCGCTGGCCGAATAAGACTTTCTGTTCCATGCAGCATCCATAGATTTCTTGTGTCCCAGTGTTTGGGTTGGAGCTAGGATTGGCATTAGATTGAATAAATGGAGCCAATATTAAACATAACATATGTATGTGTGTGTGCGCGTGTGTGTGTGTGTGCGCGTGTGTATGTGTGCGCGTGTGTATGTGTGTGTGTCACCTCCAACCATTAGTAAGTCAACACTGTTCTGTCTGTATGCCTCTGTCAGCCTAATACCTCAGACCAATATGTGCACACACAGGCATGTTTGTGCTGTCATACGGGAATTAATAGAGCACGGGGCTGTGTAAATCACTCCAAACCTCAGAAAACACACACACACACACACACACACACACACACACACACACACACACACACTTGCCAAGCACCTATCCTCCTGTAGTTGGCTCTAGTTGGCTCTGAATAGGAAGAAACAGTAAACAATGAAAAATAGACACTCTTGGGGGCCTAGAAACCATTTGGTAATAGTATCTTGATTTTATTACACATTTTCTCCAATAGTGTTTTTTCCTCAACTTTACCCACATGCAGCCAAAACTCTGGGTGTTCATGGAGCAAAAAAAAACAACAGAAAAAGGATGAAATGGAAACCTTTATTCATCCAGGGAAGGTCTGTTGAGCATGCATGCTTTTTTTAGTAACTCCCTGCTTCACATTCACCTAGTTACAGAGATACATATGGGAACTACCACAGTTTTCTACTATTGGCCACTGAGCAGCATCCCTGGAGCAGCTGGAGACATGTCTTGTCATTATTTTCCTCATTCTCTCTCTCTCTCTCTCTCTCTCTCTCTCTCTGTGGATTTGACCAGGCAGCCTTTGGCTCACGAGCCCACTCCTCTAACCTTTAGGCTTTCAACACCGTAGTTGACATGAGAAGTGTAGCCAGGATAGAAGAGGCCCCAGCCGAGGTGGAAAACCGACAAAAGTATTAGCTGCCTTTTCACCAAGTTGGACCAAAAAACTAACAGACAACATTTCAATTGTCAGGTCATGCATGTTGGATTGAAACTGTCACACTATAAATGATGAAAAGGCAGCTAATAATTCAAGGGTTTAGTTCATTTAATGCAGACTGGATGTAGGTATGTATCTGTTGCTCTTTGCAGGCCTTCTGCAGCCATAAAACATGAGTAGGTGAGGGGGGTGAGGGGGGGGGGAGTCTAAGAACCCTAATCATGATCCCTGTGCTCATGGCGTGGTTAGAGACCAAACCCTGCAGCCCACATTGGCTCCACAAACCTGGTATTATGGTCAGCTTGTGGAGAGGAAAAGTAATCCAGGGCTTACAAGAATATCAAACACTGAATAATGGACTCCGGCGTTCCACTGAACTCTGTGTCAAAACTTGTAGGAGAGCTTAAATAAAGTTGCCCGCAGCACTTGCTAAGCGATGTGCAACAAGAGCTGTTTTTGAGCGCTCCTGACTCGTGCCTGCGAGTGAGAGTCGATTTGGCACCACCTTAATTACCCATACACACAGCTCTATTTGATGATGATTAAAGCTACACACACACACATATGCACACACCTGCCCAGACACTGCCAGTCGCCAGCCACAGTAGCTAAGGATACATTACAGATGATGATTATTAGAGGATAATAATTAAAAGGCTTTAAAGCGCGTGTAAAGGTAAACAGCGTAGATGCACAAGTCTGATATGAGAAGACACGATCACTGTATGACAACCACGCAATTATTCCTCGTCAAATGACCACCCCGGGGCAGGCGGAACAAAGGAGCTTCCATTTCTTTCCGTTGGGAAAGACATAAAAGGTCTCCACGTGGAGAAAGATCGGTATCTGTACTCGTCGGTCGGGACGCTATTTCTGCACATCGCTCATTCAATTTGCGGACGAGCCCAGCGACTGTGCTCAAAACAAAGTCCGTCCTGTTCCAAACAGCTCGCCGTTTGTTTGTCTCGTACCGGGAGGAGAATTTCCCCTCCAGAAGTGAAGCATAAACCTTTCGAAAGAACATTTACTCTCGCAAAAATGATTCCTGGCATGAAAGTCGAGCAGATTACGGGTTAATATTAGGGGTTAGCATGAATGACGAGTTTGTGTACGTCGTGAGCCATCTTAAGACCGTTGCTTACAAAAGAGGAAGACAGAATCATGTGTGTTTTTTGAAATACTCACTGAGGACTCATAATTGTCCAAAAATTTCCAAAACGGATGTGTAGCGTTTTAGAATGAAGCCCTTTATTTGCAGAAGACAGGGACAGCGTGTGCAGCAGGAAAACATGACTAAATTGGTCTCATGTGGTCTCCATGCAGCAGACGTTATGCTCCTGGGCCTCAGAAGAGCTCCTGAGCTGGATGTCTCAACTCTAATCAGGAGCGTTCTGCTACTTTTTCCCTCTCTCTCTCTTTTTCGGCCTCGCTCACACATGCTAGCCCCCTCTCTCTCTCTCTCTCTTCCGTCCTCCCCTCTTTGGAGTGCATGAATCCTCAGATGACATGTTTTGCACCAGACGCTCTCATGTAGTATCTGCCTCTGTTTTTCTGCCTCAGTCTTTCACCTTGACTCATCTATAAGCTACGGAAAGAAGAAGAAAAAAAAAAAAGCTTATTATCTAAAAGGTCAAAAGTCTGATATTCCCCCAACAGCAGCAATTTAGTCCTTTTCTGCACATATACCTCGTCTCTCTCTCTCTCTTTCTACCATTTCACCTTATTTTCCCCTCTCCCTCTCCCGATTAGACCCGTGGCTGTTGGGTGGTCTCCAGTCTCTGCCCAGTGGTCTTTGGGGACTTAACCTATCTGCTATTGAATCTCCATGTTGTCTCAGACTGGCCCGTGGGGAACACCAGCCTCTGATTCATCCAGGGAGGGAAATGGCCCCGTCCAATCTGATGCCACCCGGACTCAGGAAACCACTCGTTGCGATAAACACGGTGGGGTGGAGAAAGAGTGCAGGATTTTCACCAAATTCACCAAAAAGTGCAGACACCCCCCCCCCCCCCTTTTCTTTCATTTCACAGCAGATTTCTTACTATTAAGTTTTAAGGGTGGGGCTACGTACGATACAAGATGTGCTTTGTACCCAAATGGCAACAGTTTCAAGTGAAATTCAATTTGTATTTACACAACCAAAACCGTGTCAGGCGATCAGAGCAGTGTGTTTGTTGTCAGAAAAGCATTTCTCAAAGCAAAGCCCACTCTTTCTAATGAAAGGTATAGCGTCTTCTTATATAACCAGTCATCCCCCCCACCCCCACCCCCTCCTCCCTTAAACATGCTCCAACTGCCTTTGTGCTCTGTGGTTTGTAATCAAGTACCGGCGTATCCTTCAGCTAGGACAATTTCATCTCTGCGAGAGCGGGAGAATGTAAGAGATATTCGCCCATAGTGGTTAGCTGATGAAAGCTTGGGGCTTTCCAAGTGCTCCTCCAAAAAAACCAATACAAACAGTGATTTGACTGTCGTCTCGGTTTTCGGGCGCTATGACATCCGCCGTTTTCTTCTTTTTTTTTTTCTGTGAAAGGGAGCTTAAATTGCCACTTGCATTAATGAGGTAGTAAATAAATGTCTTTTGTGTTTACACTAATGACCTCAGAAACCAGACAGTAAACTGGGGGGCTAAATTGCATCAGGGAGGCTTTCATTATCCCCAGCCAGCCACCCGTGAAAACATGTGAGGGCCTGTATGTGTGTGCGTGCATGCATGCATTTGTTTGTTTGCATGTGTTTTTATGCATACAAGACCTGTGTGTGTGTGTGTGTGCAGGGGACGTGCTCATTTCCTCCAGAGAAAGCCCTCCTGGAATCCCCCTCGGGGGTCTCTCAGACATCTGGTTGCGGATGGAGAGCTTATATCTCCCAGTAATATGTCGCGCTAAGCCCCCCGGGAGCCGCCGCTGTGCACATCATTACAACCCTCCTCCGGCTCCGACTTTGAACGGCGATGAAACCCTATCGTTCCGTTCAAGAGGGGTACAAATATGCTGTATATCCTTTATACTACTTCCTCCCCGCTCCGTCTCCCATCTGTTGCAGATTAGTCTTCAGTGTGTGTTTAGAGAGCTGAGAACCGTCGCCGAGCGGGACTGATAGTAAACCCAGAAGGTTTTAGTCAGAACTGTCAGGTAGGTCTGAATTAACAGAGAGGCCAACTGAGGATATGGCTGGCTGAAGGGGGAAGGAGGGGCGAGAGAGAGAGAGAGAGAGAGAGAGAGAGAGAATGACACAGAGGGAGAGAGAGGCCCAAAATTAGACAGCGAGCCCCCCAAACGGTTTATCTGTTTACCCGTGAACCTCAGGCCCGCTACTCGAGGGTCGGTGTGGAATGCCACAGTGGTGGCCTTGCCAAATTCAACCCACAGCCTCTGGGAGAGGAGGGACGCAAACACTCCGCCAAACAGCCAATCGGCCAATCGCGCCACCCTCCCCTTGCGATAGCTAGTTTATTTAGAGTATTAAGCTAGATGCCTCTTTTCAAAGCGACATTCATGTAACACGTGGACTCGATATCTGCCGCCCCTGTGGGAACCCCAACCCCGTTGCCACGACGTTGCGATCTCCGCGCCCGATATCGTCCGGCTAGCTTTATCATCTCTTTATCGCGCTTCTCCTTCTCTGTCTCTGGCTCGGCGAGACAAAACGTGCCTCGGGGATCACTGGAACGTCCGTGGAAGTGTAGGCTATATGGTTTCACAGCAGAACACGCCCTTCACTGGGGAGAGCTGTGACGGCCCATGTAGGCCAGATTCAGCCCGAGCGTGACAAAGAGCCTGGAGCAGCGAGCTTGGTCAGACCCGTCGTTCCCAGGTCTTGTCGTATTACCAATGGTAAATTATGGGAAAGTGAGGTCTGCTGGTTGTGTAATATTCAACCAGTGTGTGTGTGTGTGTGTGTGTTTGTTCCACTTGACTGATGTGCCATCCCCCCAGGGGCCTGTCATTAAGCCCCTGTGTACACAACCCCATCCCCTGGCCTACATCTATCTTTTATACAAAATACATGGGAGAATCTCTCACACACACACACACACACACAACCAGCAGACTCACTTTCCCATACTGAGCTGCTTTCTGTTTTCACATACGGTTCTCATGTACTTTCGATTTGTCATTCATGCGTGGCTTCCATCTCTGAACTGAGTGGCACCTCTTATTAAATGCGTCTTATTTTACTGTGTCTTTTGGCTGCGACACATTATAAATCACGTTCTCTTTGTCAGATTGACAGATAGATAGGCCTCCAGTTCACTTATCAGTCACCAGCAACAACAACAACAACAAACGGGTATTTTTTTTGATGCGGTGCAGCTGGAGTGCGTCACTTTTATTTTCCTGTTAACAAGAACAAGATAAACTGGTTTCTTATCTGTTCTTTTATTACAATCCGCTGGCTTTCCATTTCTGGCCTAATGATAAATGGCTCCTATCTTTTCTCTGTCTTTCTCTTAAAGCAGAGCAGCTGGAATACGTCACTATTTTTCCTGTGAGCAAGACTAAGGCTAAGACAAGCTGGTTCTTATCTTTTTTTTTGGGAATTATTAAAGTTCGCCGGCCTTCCATCTGTGGCCCAATCGCTGCTTTTTTCGCTACTCAAGAAAAGTAATAAATAACTTTTTCCTGTCATTGTTATTGTCTGTCGGCCTTTCATCTCTGGTCCAGTCATAAAAGTCTGCTCAGTGTATGTAGATGTGATTGTATGTGTGCGTGTTGATGTGAGGCAATAGTGGACAAAATAATGTGGCTTTTCATTAAGAAACATTAAGGCATCAAGTTTACACACACACACACACACACACACACAAGCTCACCTTTCACAGTGGTCACAGTGACCTCTGGGTTCTATTAAAGCAGGAATGCATCACTTAACAATATCAAATTAGATCTTAGCGTGTGTGTGTGTGTGTGTGGGAGATACAAGACGAATACACACACACACACACACACACACACACACACACACACACACACACACACAGAGTACTATAGAAGTCTATTGTTTCCCTAATAGGTATTAGAGCTCAGTGATTGTGTGTTTCCCACCTATCGTCCGGTTCCTCATTGAAGTGGTGAGACTGTGTGAAAGTACCTCCTCACTCCATGTTAATTCCCTGGTGTTACAGAGGTTCTTCACGCTCTTTTGTGGGGAGAAAGTGGCAACAAAAATGGTACTGTTTTTAATAGGCTCCACCCTTTAACCCCACTCATTATTTGACAGCATGTTAGTGGATATGGAGGAATTTGTCTTGGTGACATTAGTGCAGGGACGAATCATCTCTTTATTCAGCAAGTACAAAAAATGGGAATAGTTGCCATTGGTGCAGATAGATATGAACAACTAACATAGTAACGTTGGTCCATGCAGGGGGGGCTGATAGACATACATTGGACAGGGGATGATACATGTGGAATGTCAGCATTCACAGTTCATTACAAAACATGTCCAACATTTGAAAAAACTGACAGCTTCACATAAGATGAATGTAAGTCATTGAAGAGCATCATTTCATTTTAAGACCTTTGCCTACAAAACACTTTTTGAGGATGGGATCGTCCATGATTTCGCAATACTGAGGATATAATCTCAATTGTCTGTTGGAGGCTGAAATAGCCGCCACAGTATTCTACATTGTAGCCAAGAGGATATTTTAACTTGGCTGAACATTTTAGTCTACAAGAAACTCATGTGCAATTGGATTCAGGTGGAGACAAGCATAAGCAGTTTAAGTGAAGTACATCAGTCCAAACCGTGACAGATGTTAAGGCTAGCCTACTTCTGGACTTGTACGATAGAAAAATTCTGTACTGTTTTGACAAACCTTTTAGCCTCCAAACAGCGTAATTCTTCAACATACTGTAATCTGCTTGTAAGTAGTCGAGGGATTTATAGAAAATCCACTTGAGGCTCAGAATAATTCCCTACATATCCAGGGATATAGGCAGAACCAAAAGGAGGATAAAGATTGACAGATATGACGCAGAATGGTAGCTGTGGAGAGACAGTCATCATTTTCAATTTGAGGAGGTTTGATGCCACGTGTGATACCCAGCTTTTGAAAGAAAAAATCAAAATGAACAAAATTAAAACAAAGTCTAGTTCTTTCTAATGGGCAGTAGGCAACATGGGTGTCTTTTGTTGACAAAACGACAGATACTTGATATTGAGTGATGAACTTACGGTCATATTTTCACACAAAATGGTTTTATAACATTTTGCAAGAGAACTCTTCAGCTGAAACAAGTTTTGTTTTGTTGCATTTATTCACTTACAGTTATATCCACCATAGATGTACTTGAACCTATACCAAAACAAGATCTGGATGCTTTCCACTGTTGACATCCCCTCAGTTTCATTTCATTTGGGCAATGGAAAATCAGATAAAACCAGCTTGGAATTAAAAGCAGGTGTTTTAAAAAGATGTACTGGAAACCCCATTCCCCCGTAGACTTTGTGTTGACAAGCATGGCTCTCCAAGTGGCACGGGCTTCAAACAGCTGATTTCAGTTTTCTGGCTGCGCTGCCCGAAGTAATAGTTAATCACCCGTGGAAGTCTGCATACGAATACAGTTTCCCACAGTATCTTTTGAATCATCTGAGGAACTTGTGACTTAAGTCAGCTGTCTGGGAGCTGCAGCCCAAACCAAACCCAGGCAGCATTATTAATCCTGTGATAAATCACGAACGCCGTGATTAAGGATGTGTGCTTCATACCCAGAAGAGCTCCAGTCTAGCCAGGGAGGACACTTGTAAAAGCAGGGTCAGTTAAAGGTGACGGCGATAAAGGTTTTATGAATGGTAGGATCCATACAACTGAATTCCTCTGACCTGAGCTGAGCACAGATGGTGTGTTGTGGTAAAAATGTTAGCCTCTTGAAACTACACACACACACCTCTGGGTTAGGTTTGAATTCTGCCGGGACCTTCTCACCTGTGTCAGCCTTTTACTCTGTCTCCCTCTTGGTGTTCCTACTGTCTCAATAAAGAAGAAAATTGGGTGTGGAGCGTTGAAATGCAACTCAAGTGGCAGATATTAGTCCATTTACATTGATGACATTGTGAGCAAGAATAATCTAAACTGAGGTCAGTGCTTCCCAGCCCAACCCTCATCACAGGTAGTTGACAATTTCCTGCTTTTTACAACACTTTTATTACCGTTCCTATTGTTGCAGAGGTGTGTAGGTAACACCCCGTGGCGGTTGACAAACCTTGGCACAGAGTTTTTACGGCTCAAAACCTCAATCACACTAGGCCTGGGAGTGTCGAGGAATATTAACACTGAACTGGTAAGAGGACCGAGCAACACTTCCATGGAAGTAGAAAGCGCCAGTTAGCGGGCCTTGTTAGCAAAGGGCTAGAGATCCATTTCCTGGTGTGAATGGCTGCAGAGAGGCGTCTGTCAGTGTGTGAATGGGCCTGAATGGGGAGCGATAATGGTTGCGAACTGAGATGTGGATCTGAGGCCTTGTGTGAAGTGAAGTGGGCTGGGGGAATGTAAGAGTGATTGAGAGAGTATGTCTGTGACTGTATGCAAGCGAGCGCGTGTGCATGTGGGTGTGTGTGTGTATATGCATATACGTGAATGCGGGTAGTGAGCTGGTTTTCTAGCCTATGTGTGTATGCCCTATGCCATTTGAGGTAAATAGGACTTATTCATCCAGCAAATATACAGAAATGTGTCTTGTGGACATCGGTGCAGATACAACGCTGACCGACCAGCTACCGACCGTGCCATTTGTAATCAGAGTTATTTCATTCTTAGTTCCAGGAACCATTTGAACGACAAGAGGGCTATTGTGGTGTAAAACCTGGACAGGAAGGCTGTTTGCACAATCTTGCACTACTCATCATGTCTGCCAAAGTCTTTGTACTCTATGCTACTTTAACGTCAGGAATTATGTCCATGCTCCATTTAGGTTTCTCCTGCTACGTGCAACAAGTTGAGACTTGTCGTTGTCCTGTCGTTTATTTCGCATTTGAATAACCAGATGTCTGCCCTGATATTTGCATTCTTAAGAAGGACCCAGTGACCATTAAATCCCTGGGGATTAATCAGTCTGTCCGTCGTCCGTCTGTGTCTGTCTGTCTGTCTGTCTGTCTGTCTGTCTGTCTGTCTATCTATCTATCTATCTATCTGCACTAATAAAGGTAAAAAATGGCCCCGTTAGTTCTTTAGTTCTGTTCCAACACACAGTTGAAATATACTGCCAGAAGGAGTAAGTGTGCCGGGTGTCTGTGAGAGTGTGTGTGCACTCAGTGTGTAGTCTAGACTTGGTCTAGAGTTTCAAGTACAGAAAAGGCCACTAGATCTTGTCTGGACTCCCCATTCAAAGCTCTTGCCAAGGAAAAATAACTCTACTTAGAAACTACTTTGAGTGACTTGATCAAAAGGTTGCTGTCCAGATTACTTTTGACTACCGAGACTACTGAGATCGTGTGTGTGTGCACGTGCGCGCGCATGCACCGTGACATGGTGCATCATGTTTTTGTATTTGTAAGCAGTGGAGTCAAAGGTCTCTGCATAAACGTTCCATTAGTTAGTTCCTGCTCATCGGCCGTGGACGTGTGAATGCAACCAGGCCATCGTTCCATTCAGAACATGGCAGAGTGCTGAAATATTACGTCTTAGCCTCACAATGGCTGCTCCGGGGAAAGGCCAACCCGGTTTACGACCGCAGGAAATGCACCCTAGGTGTTTCTCACATAACTTCCTGATGCATGGAAGACAACTAGGTGCTTGTCGCCGTCTGGGACAGAATGTCTGCCAGAAGTATTATTGTTTTTAGATATTTTTAGATCAATTCAGTTTATTGGACACTTTTTAAAAAGTACATGCATCTAAAATGATCAACCATAATACTTAAGTCAAAAGACCTGTTGTCATTGTGGCCCTTGGTCTTTTAAAAAATAAATAAAGTGACAGATAAACACTGTATTGTTGGAATAACTCCCTAAGATAGAAAACGTACAACTTAACCTGAGTGTATAGATGCACGTTCACAGTCTCTCTCTCTCCCTCTCAGTCTTTCTCCTTTGGGAGGAAGCAGAGGAGACGGCAAGGTCAACTGTCCTCTCTGTGTTTTCTGAAAGGACCCTGGGTCCCTGGCTACAAGCCCGGGCCCAATCTGAAAGGCTGATATCTGCCTATTGTCTGGGAGAAAGCCACTCATCCTAGGACCTGTCTTCTATTCACGCGAGTGCATTTCTCACCCAGTCATTGTCTCTTTTGTGAATCAAGTGCTGCTCCCTCTTTAATCCTGGTCACAAAAAGGCATTTTTTTTGCAGCAGGTTGTCCTCTCTACCCCTCTACCTGAAATAAGATTTGCAGGGCTTTAGAAATGCATATCCAGATAAATATCTCCAGTAGGAAACTCGATGCACATCATTCTAAGGGCTAAACACAAAGTGGCTTTTGCGAAACGGTGCCAAGACCCCTGGAAAACTTGAGAGCTTTTCTGAAAGGTTTACCCTCTGCCAGGGCTGCCAAGCTCTCTCTCTCTCTCTCTTTCTCAATTTCAATATACTTTGGCATGCCAGGAAAGAAACCTATGTTGCCAGAGCACATAGTATCTCATCTCTATGCACATAGGGAATCTCTCTCTCTCTCCCTCTCTCTCTCTAAGCTAGTTAGTCAACTGAGTCATTTCTCATTTGTTACAGGTAATTTGGCATGTGACAAACAGCTCTGCCTCTCCCTGCAAGTCACTTCGTGGGGTTGTCAGGGGAGAGGGCGCCTTTGTCCGCCGGACAATTGCGTAAACTCATTTGTCATTTAGACTCTTTAAATGAAGCCAATGCAGCTTTTCAGCCTTTCACGATGACGGATGGAGCAGACGTTGTCCAAATACATCACACCAAACGCCCCCCTCCCCCCCGGCACGTCAGTTGAATTTGTTGTGTGTTGTCCACTGTTGTGTATGAGGTGGAGGGTTTTCTGTGCTGGCCTTGAAAACTGAATTTCCTTCTGGACAATCAATAGAACTGTATTGCATTTTATCATTTTATATTTTAAAAAATATTTTAAAATGTTAAGATCATTATATTAGGGATGATTTTGGCAAGGAACTTGTTTTATTGACGAGATACTTTTATGTCAGGCCCACAATGACCTAAAAATACTGCGAATCTGAGTTTTACTCCAAAATGTACTCTGTCAGGAGTTTCCTGAGGTGAAGTGTTCTTCGACAATAACATCATTGTGATTGGCCGAAGTGAGAGATGAGACCTGGGGACCCCTCTCCTCTTACTCATTCAGATCTTCAAAATAGGGAAGGGAGGGGGGGGGTAGGGGGTCCCTGACAGGGTTTGCGGACAGATCCCTCTCGTGAGAACTTCCTGAGATGGATGAGACTGACTGGAGAGGAAGCACCCTCAATATTCAACCGCAGTGATCTTCCAACACATTATACACCTATTACCTGTCTGTACCTGTGTGTGAAAGAGGACTGAATTTACCTACTATCCTCAAAAAGTTTCAGCTATCCTTTTCCTTAGCTTCGTATTAAGATAGATGATGAGACCAGAGATGTAGAGGTAAATAAACTCTATTCTGCAAATTAAAAGGCAGGAAAACAGAGTTTAGGTGGGTTTACCATCCACTACATCCCTGGAGGAGAGTGGACAGTCATCTGGCTTGTAGGAAAGAGACAGAGAGAGAGAGAGAGAGAGAGAGAGAGAGAGAGAGAAAGAGAGAGAGTGGAGAGTGGACAGTCATCTGGCCTTCAGGAATTCTGCAACAGAGTTGGGGGTTGGGGGTGGAGGGCTTGGTGTGACTCTGGTCGAGAGATGGGGGGAGGTTGTTGACTCTGAAGTGTGTGTGTGTGTGTGTGTGTTTGAAATGCAGTGACAGGCATGGTGGTGGTGGGGTTAGGGGGGGGCGGGGCGGGGCGGAGGGTGTGAGGGGTGTGTAGGTTTGCGGTGGGGGCAGGAATGAGGGAGGGGCCGACAAGGCTCGGCTGCCCCAAGAGCACACGCACACAACCCTCACACACACACACACACACACACACACACACACACACGCTCACCCACTCCCACACACTCACTGGGATCGGAAGACACTCAAGATAGAGACGTCACCTTTCTTTCTCTGCCCCCCCCCCTCCCCCCCCACGCTGATCCTCCCTCCCCCTGCTCTTTGGACCGCTGTGGAGCATGACTAACTGAGGAGCTCTGGAGTCCGAATCATTTTTGTTCAGACCCCCTCACAGCTGACATTGACTTTCAAAGGCCCGGGACGCAACGCGGGAGTCGCGGAGGGATATTTCCCCCGAGCGGTATCTGGATCTGATTAGAGCGTGGATCTTTAGGGCCCGGCGGTGCGGACATGCGGCCGGAGTTTGAGCTCTAGCTGTGACCTGTGGGATTGTAGGATTGATTGAGATCCTCACGAGGAGGCGGCAAGAGAGGAACATGCTTTTCCTGGAGGTAAGAGAGAAATAAGATTGAACCGATAACACTGAAGGTCAGCTCTCTCTACTTGAGTAAAGCGCGCTGTGGCAGTTACGCTGCAGAAAATAGACACGCACTAGAGTTTAGATCTGTTAATGACATGGCCTGTGGTGCATTGTGGGATGTCTCCTTGGCTTTAGTAAAGCAGCGCATGGACGTGTTGAAAGAGAGCTGAAGAGAGTGAATGGCTAAGCTTAGCTCAAGATTACAGGGCTGTGTGTGAGTGGTGGACAGCAGTGAGGTGATATTGCATGCGTGTGTGTGCATGTGTGTGTGTGTGTGTTGTAATGTGCGTGTAGGTGCATGCATCCATCTGTTTGTGTTTTCCTGTACGTGGAGTTGCAGCGAGATGATGTGTGAGCGTGTGCAGGTGGTCTCGCTCAAACTGTGTTAATTCTCCTGTGCACCCCCCCCCCCCCCCCCCCCCCCCCACACCCATTTGGCCCTAGAATAACACTCCTCACCAGCCAATGAGCGATGACCTCGGCCTTTGAACTCCACAATTTAATGGTTTTCCTAAAGCAACTCCCATGACGTTGAGCAAAAATAGACTTTCTTTTTTCTCGGCTTTCCGTGAAATTAACCGTTTCGGGTTTTTAGCAATCACTCGCAATTAACTGCAGGTAACTGAAAGCGATGAGTATTCTACCAGTTGGGGTTTTTTGGAGGACTCGCTCCTCACCTAGAGAATATGATACACTTTGGCACAATCTGGAAAAGTCATACCACTCTCCATATTACGATGCATTGAGTTTGTTAGCCCGAGGTTGTGTTCATTTGAAAATGTATTTGACCAACTAATTCTTTCAGCCTCGGCCCGTCCAAGGAAAAGCCCCTCTAGAAGTGTCAGTTATCCGTCGGGGGGAACGCAGTTATCCTTTAGCTGGCTACATCTGGCCCGTGTTTACACAGACCCGATGTTGTGACTCCTTAATGCCGTTTTTCGAAAAAGTTTCCCCTTTTTTAACCCCCTTTCGCCTCCCCTCTCACGTCTCTCCGCCGTGGCCCGGGCCTTAGAGTGTGGAGCCAGTGGACATTTTGTTTTTGTTTTTGACAAAGACAGACATTGTGTTATTGCCAAGGGGTGACATGGTGTAATGTGAGTTGCTGTGTATGTTGGCTCAAGAATCCACGGTCGCATTTTCCCCCCACAACGTCTGAGATGAGAGTTCAGGAGAGCCGAAGGACAGGGGAGGACAGACGGGGCCGGGGTTGAGGGGGATTCGTAAACTCAACACAGCAGAAAGGTGCAAACTACTGATCCATGAAACGATGAAGAAATTAATTCTCTCCATGCATATAAATAGATATTTATATTTAAATGAGTGACCATTAAACAAGACAATAAATGACATCTGATATCACAGTGGTAGGTGATCACGCTTCAAGCAGTCAGTCTGACCACTTCATGACAATGACACACTCTGTGGAAATCAACAACACAAAGGGATGGAGAACTTGTCTTTATCGTAAATCTGTTACGTGTAGTGATTATCTCTTCTGTTGAAAATGGCATTGCAACATGAGTCTTGACATGCTGATAAATGTTACTGCGTTTTAACCTCACTGACAAATCGCAGAATGGAAAGACCTCTCCGGCAAATGGTTACCCGTGTGAATGTGACAGATTTACACTCCTGCATTATCATTATCAGGCGCATGTTGTTTGCAATGTTATGGTTTATTTTGTGTCTGTACCCTGAAAGGTTGCAGGTTTGATCCCTGCAACAGCCAATGTGTTGTCCTGTTGTGTCCTTGTGCAAGGCACTGACACTCTTACCTGTTCATCGCTATTGAAAAGCATTATTAAATACCTAAAATGTACGTGGAAGCATTGGGAATGACCCTGTATTCTTCAACTGCAAACCTGGTACAATCTAATCTTGGGGGGGGGGAAGACTTCACCTAATTGCACCGGTTTTATCCTTAACTAGGTTATGTGAGATAAAGCCAACACCTGTGCAGAATGAGTTAGAAAAGCTTCTGAGTGATAACATTATCTATCCTACCATAAAACCTGACAGATTAGTCACTAAACAACAAAGCAACGCCCCAGAGAACCTTTGATAAGACCTCTGGTTTGAGTTTTAACAGCATTCATAATCTGTAAATTCAATGAGCCTTATTCAAAGTGAATTCAACTGTGTGCTAAATGCCCTTTCTTCATTCTTGTTACTGTTCTCGTTCGACGACGTGGTGAGTTGTGGCAAACCATGACAACGAGTATAGCGGACAAGAATTGACATTTGTATTTGGAACAGTGTTAAGACTTACTGGATGCAGTCAACTTCACATTAGCAGAGTTCAGTTAGCTCTCAAGCATTTTTGACTATTTGCCTCAATGGTTCCCAGGACCCAGGTTGAAGCCCCGCTGAAGTGACCTTGAGCAAGGCACTCAATCGCTACCAGCTCCAGGGGTGCTAGTTCTGCAGCTCATTCTGACCTTTCTGTGGAGGGAGGCAAGCAAGAAGAGAATTTATCAATACAGTATCACAAAAATGAAAAGTTGCCACACCTGGAATAGTAAACCGACACCAGTGGATGATTTCTATTAGTGCTGTCATGATACCAAGACATTGACACCATTCAGGCTCTAAGTGAATTCAATGACAGCTTTACAGTCATATAGTAAGTTTGCATAATGGGACTCTAGTTGTGTCAATAGGAGCCATCAAGGGAGCCTCTTTTGTGTAAAGATCAAACCCCGCATGAAGTTCTGAGGAAGTTTTGTGTGAAGTTTTCCGACCGTTTCTACCCAAACAAGCTCTATTCTGGTCCGCATTTGCATGTCAAAGACGCGGAGCAAGAGCGAGGCAGAAGTGGCCTTTTCAACACCTTGAGACCAAAGTGCCGTTATCAGGCCGAGGGGGCTCTGAGGGAACATGGCTGGGGAGATAAGAGGGCTACTGCTGGAGGCGGGAGACACACAGCGAGGAGACTGATTAATCCCTATTCATGTAACAGACTAACTCTTATCAGCTTGTAAAAAGAAAAGAGTTCAGTTTGAAAGGCTACTGAAAGTGCTTAGCTTTAGGATATGCTAGGGGCGTGATGCCTGTTTACTGTCTTCCAAAGTATTTTTACAGATTTTTTTTTAGGATCGCTGTTTCTTTTCGCACTATTCACAATCGGATCTCGGTTTCCAACCCCGTATTTGCTGTTTTTCTGTTTTCCTGATCACATCCACGATAGATGCACAAAATAATTGTCCACTTACATAAGAGCTATTCCCCCTGTCTATAAACACTGCCGTCCCAGTACAACCTGGCAGTACAAGTAACTTCACTGCTATGCTCAGTACTGTATAGAACAGTGGGTAAGAGCCACAGATGCCAGGTAGTTAACTGCTAATGGAAATTACAGTAACAGCCTTTGCACACTGACATAGGAAAATGCACTCAGAGGTCTTTTATATGTAAGGCTTTACACTCGATGCACATTTGTACCCAACTAGAAATGGTGGAATGTAATGGAAATACAGCCCTTTCAATCTACTGTACCTAACAATGCTGCCATTGTACCAGCCTGTATGTCATTCGTGCAATGTGAGATAAAGTCAAGGCAGGAGAGCTTCATGTTCATCCCATCACCAGTATGTCACAGGGATATCGTTCAGCCTAGTGTGGTTTTTCACTGCAAAGCATGGTGTGTTTTTCCATTATATATTGTCGCAGTTCAATTTGATTATCCTTTCAAAGTGGGGAAACAACAAATATGTCTGGGTGTCTTATCAGAACGCCTCTATAATATATGGTACTGTAGAGGTCTGGATGGTGACAGTGTGGTAATGGTGAAATGAAAATGAAAGAAACTTTTCCCTCTCTTTTCGCTCAATCTTGATGATTTGTGTTTCATTTCTCGAGATTCTCCTGTGTCCACGTATTCAATCATCTTATTTTCTTCTGTAGGTTGAGAATGTTAAGTAGTATAAAAGTGTCCCTAGAAAGATCACGTACAATAGAGAAGTGATAAGCAAGGAAATAATAACCTGGGAGGAAAAAGGAAAGGTCTGTTTCCTAAGATCAATATGACCCTTAAATCTTCCCCTTTCTCCGCAGCGTCCGTGTGTGATGAACCTGGAGCGCGGTGAGAGAGGGGAGCGCCCTTCGCCGAGAGGCCTGGAGATGGAGCCTCGTACCGGGGGGAAGCTGGGGAAGATATCCATGGGCTTCCAGAGGAGCTCCACCTCAGACGATGACTCTGGCTGCGCCCTGGAGGAGTACGCCTGGGTGCCACCTGGACTCCGGCCTGAGCAGGTAGGGTTATGGCCTGTCAGATATCACCACACGTATGAAAGCTTTTGACCATTTGACCAAAACATCTACTCTAATAAAGTTATTGATAGCAAAAAAAAAGGAGAGTAAAGAATTGGATCCTTTCTAGGAACTTCAGGTTAAGATGGAAGTGGAACTCCTCATTATTCCCACCTTTCTGCAACCTTTCTCAAAGGTTGTAAAATAGATGACAGGAAAAAAAAAGTTTCTCTTGATCAGCGTGTTGACGACAGAAAAGACAGCATTGTCTGGACAGTCCCTCTCTGGACCCGAGTAGCAGTGCAGCAGTGAAGCGCTATGGCTTCAGAGCATGCAGTAAACAGTGGGGCTGCATTAACGGCTACACCTGTAGGTTTGCCCTCATATGGTTTTCATGTGTGTGTGTGAGTGCTAGTGTGTGTTTAAGACACACATGTTCACAGCTCACTCTTTTTCCGGGGCAGAAGGCACCCGGTCAACACACAATTTTGTCCATATTGTCTCTGCCCTGCCGAGGGGAATCAAACGGTACACTTTTCATTCCCTTGCTGTCTCTTTGTGTGTGGAGAGATTTCCCGGTCAGGAGCGTCTGACTGGATTGAGATGGACAGTGTTTGCCCCACAGTGTCACAAAAGGAGGACACACATAGTAACAGTCATTCTCCTCTGCCTGACTGAGAGCAAAGAAAGGGAAGCCTCCTCTCCTCTCCTCTCCTCTCCTCTCCTCTCCTCTCCTCTCCTCTCCTCTCCTCTCCTCTCCTCTCCTCTCCTCACCTCTCCTCTCCTCTCCTCTCCTCTCCTCTCCTCTCCTCTCCTCTCCTCTCCTCTCCTCTCCTCTCCTCTCCTCTCCTCTCCTCTCCTCTCCTCTCCTCTCCTCTCCTCTCCTCACATCTGTGTCATGATATCTGTCTGTCTGTGTCTATTTTGGGCCTCTGTCTGTCTTTCCTTCCCCCTCCACCCCTCCTTTCCTCCCCCTCCAGCCCGCCCAGCCTCTCAACAGTGTTATTGGTATTGTGGAATGTTTATCAGATCATATTAAACGACAGTCATCTGTAGCGAAGCCGTAAAACAAACTGCAGCCTTTCATGTTCAACGTCTCCCGTCTATACATACTGACATTCAGCCACTTTTATATGAAGGTGTTGAGACTTTTTACACACACACACACACACACACACACACACACACACACACACACACACACACACACACTTTACCTTTACAACCATGGTCAATCTAGCATCTTCTCTTCGTTACTTCGATCGCTCCCCTCCAGCTAAACTGCAAGAAATGGCAATTTTAGTCTGATGTTCGGTCTTAAATTATTATTTTACTTAAAACAAAACATTTAAAACTAAAAGAAATCAACCAATGAGTTGAGAAAATGGCACTTTTCACTTCTTTTTTTAAAAGTGTGTTCTCGTTCATCCATCCTCAGGTCCAGATGTATTTTTCCTGTCTTCCGGAGGACAAGGTGCCGTACGTCAACAGCCCGGGAGAGAAACACAGGATCCGGCAGCTCCTCTACCAGCTGCCCCCACACGACAACGAGGTAGGGAGAGAGAGAGAGAGAGAGAGAGAGAGACAGAGAGAGAGAGAGACAGAGAGAGAGAGAGAGAGAGAGAAAGAGATTGAGGTTGATACATTTCATTCAAACAGTCACATCCCACATTACATGGTACAAATGAGAAACTGAGAAATGGACATGATTCCGTCAACTAGCGTCTAGAGAGAGCAAGAGAGAGATTCCTAGATCACCAACATGAAGCAGCCAATGGTAAAGAGGTCAAGGGAAATAGCGCCCTGATAATATTCTCACCCACAGAATGATCATGTAAAAGCAAAGTGCAAAAGAACATACACATAGAAACTAAACATAGCAACAGTAAACATGAATGATGCAGTCCCCCTCACGGCCAATCAGTAACACATAAGACTCTTGTTTTGACCTGTAATTGCAGCATGCTCTTTGGGCCAATGAATCTTTCAAATGTGAGATGCATCAGTGCCACATTTTCTGCAGACAGAACAGCTGTGTCTCAGATATCGAGCATACATGACGGCCCCACCATAGGCCAACTGGTGTACAATACAGTAGTCAGATGCATCTTTCCCCCAAGTTTCAAAATCAAAATCTGATCAGCGCTGTGAGAGATATCACACTTGATGGACAATTGAACTGAAGGAGATCAATCTATAGTCCTAAACTAAACTAAACTAAACTAAACTAAACTAGACTACACTAGACTAGACTAGACTACACTACACTACACTAGACCACACTAGACTAAATTAAACTAGACTACACTACACTAGACTAGACTAGACTAGACTAAACTAGACTACACTACACTAGACTAGACTACACTACACTACACTACACTAGACTAAACTAGACTACACTACACTAGACTAGACTAGACTACACTAGACTAGACTAAACTAGACTACACTACACTAGACTACACTAGACTAGACTAGACTAGACTAAACTAGACTACACTACACTAGACTAGACTAGACTAGACTACACTACACTAGACTACACTACACTACACTACACTAAACTAGACTACACTACACTAGACTAGACTACACTACACTAGACTAGACTAGACTAAACTAGACTACACTACACTAGACTAGACTACACTACACTAGACTAGACTAGACTAGACTAGACTAAACTAGACTACACTAGACTAGACTAAACTAGACTACACTACACTAGACTAGACTACACTACACTAGACTACACTAGACTAGACTAGACTACACTAGACTAGACAAGACTAGACTACACTACACTACACTACACTAAACTACACTAGACTAGACTAAACTACACTAGACAGGACTAGACTAGACTAGACTACACTACACTACACTACACTACACTACATTAAACTAAACTAAACTAAACTAAACTAAACTACAGCAGGCATCATGAGCACCAGTCACTTTTGCTGACTAAAGCTTGACGTCAGACGGCGCGAGACTATCTGCAGGCCTTTTCTAGTAAAGCCAAGACAATCGCCTCGCATTCCCTCGGTCCTTTCAGCAAGAAAAAGCCCTTTGACAGTAAAGCCCACGTCAGCTTCTCCCCTATAATAGATTTATGGTATGTAAACCAGCGCTCCTTTTGCATCTTTGTTAGTAGAGTTTACATGAGGAGATACGGTGGAGGGGTTATCACCAGAGGGGAGGGAAGGGGGGCTACTGCCTGACTGAGGTGGCCTGTGCACACACACACACACACACACACACGCACACAAAAGATACACATCACACACACTCAACACACACGCAGCATTTGACTGAGCAGTTTTATGATGTTTGTTGGCAGACCTGGAGGTTGAGGAAGCAAACTGCTGGAGGATTCCTTGCATAACTGTGGTTAACTAGGATAAGCGCTCTGTGTGTGTGTGTGTGTGTGTGTGTGTGTGTGTCGTGTGTGAGACAGAGAGCGAGTGTGTATATGTGTGTAGGTGTTTATGTGTGTGAGCATACACTCGCCGGCGTCGTTTACCGTTGTTTAGAGAACAGCCGAGTCGGTTGTTAGGATACTCCTCATCTTTTATCTGCGCCTTCTTCATCATCTCTAAACACAGAGGAAGGGTTTGTGTATCGCTCACGCCATCCTTTCAACGCAGCCTTGAGGGGAATTAGCCCGGACTAAACACTTTTCCCACCATATAAGGGCTGCGCGTGATGTACTTGCCCAAAGTTGCATGCAAAGACCAAAGCTTATCCATCAATGGTTATGGGTGGATGCGTTTTCTCTAACTACTCTCCTCTTTTCCCCCATTTCTATTTTTCCACTTTCCCTGTCTTCCTCTCTTGCTCTTTCTTCACCATAAATTGGTCCATTCTTTCTTTTTGTCAACTCTCTCTCTCTCTCTCTCTCGCTCTCCCTCTCCCAGGTGCGCTATTGTCAGTCTCTGGTAGAGGAGGAGAGGAGGGAGCTCCACATGTTCAGTGCCCAGAGGAAGAGGGAGGCGCTGGGGAGAGGAACACCCAAGATCCTGCCCCGGGCCCTGCAACATACCCGTTGTGAAACTGTAGGTGACACACACACACACACACACACACACACACACACACAGACACACACACATGCCGTGCACACTCACTAATCTTCTACTTCCCTCATTTAGTGCTCATAGCCATAAGGCAAGCTACCAGTTACAAGGATAGCAACTGGTGGGCCTTAAGTTATTTATATAGTGAATAACTGACACCCACCATCCTATCCCAATGTGTGGCAGCCTGAGGCGCGATCCTGATTGGCTAATGGAATGATTTTAATCATGGACATAAACTTCCTCATTAGGAGGAGAGAGGAAGTGGGGAAATTGGGAGGCTCGCGCTCAAGCTGAGCGGAGAAGTTAGTTCCCCGCGTGGATTATGGCCAATTTCCTGCCATCCATCCACATCTCAGCAAAAAAATGTCCATCATAATAAGTAATTCTTTCTCTGAGTCTTAAATCCTATTTTTCCTGAAACGAGTAAATATATGTCAGTAGGGTGAGATCATTTGTGTCAGTGGAGTAATAGTTTTTAAACACTGAACTTTAGTGAACCAGCGTTGCGGTGTAGCAGAGGCATATGCTGTGAGGTGCAGTCTGAAAGACAATGATCTTTTTTAGTTTTTTAGTAGTCATTTTTCAGCATTGCCCCGCTTAACATGTATACAGTTACACATATGGGAGCTGTCCCATGCAACCACAGTCTCGTACTGTTGGCCACTGAGACGCTCTACTGGAGCAAGTCACGGTGCGTTCACAGAGCGTGCAAACATGATCAAGAAGTAATTTCCTATAGAGCTGAGCCATCAGGGAAACTCGGTCGATGTGAGGATGATAGTCAAGCTTGTCAGCCGAGAAAGGTTGGCCACTGTTGAACACTCTGCGGTCATCAGCTGATATGATTTTGTACTATGAACAACAGTTCAAAATGGACGAGAGGTTGATTACCACTCAAAGCTTCCCAGGTCTCACTCAACTTATATTTGGATGACTTGCAGAACGGTTGTAACCATTGTTGAGGTCGACGGTGAGCTTGAAAGTAATTATATTGATTTGTTTTCTGTTCATTTTCAATTAATGATTTGCTTGTTCAAAATGTTGTGGTTCACGATAACGCTGCAAACAGTAGATGCAGTGTACACTCGCAGCGGGAAAGCCCTGTTATGGTTACGCAGCTTGCTGAACGGCATTTTGATGGTAGTTGCTCGGGGAGGAGAGAAAGATCTGGGCTCCATTTTGAGAGTCTGGCTGCAGCTACCGTGCACTATGAAGAAATATGACACTTGAAACTTGAATTCACAAACCTGCATTTCATTTGGTGATTGTGTTTTAAACATAAACTCCAGCGGCATTCAAACGGTCCTTGATCCTATTTCCCAAAAAACATCCTTTCCTCTGTAATGATCTTTGCCCACTGGCTTGCAATGAAACAAACATGAATATTAGTGCTATGTTGCTTTTGGCACGCCCAGCCCAGACCAGTGACTAAACCACATCCTCTTGAGAGGCCGTTGGCCCAGCACAGTGGGTTGGTGGGCGTCCCTGCCAGGCATGCCGTACAGGAAGAACAGGCCCGGCCATGTTGATCCCCTGGGACAGCAGATGTGGTCCATCACCACTCAAACACAGAGACACACACACAGGGATGCAAGGTCAAACACACGTTGGTCCGTGCATAGTAACATAAACATACACACACAGGCTCACATGTATACACACACACACACACACACATACACACATTCTTACACATACTGCACATGTGCGTGTATTCACAGATATGTACTTTATGCGCACACATGTACACAATCACACACACACACAGTTTCTGTCTACATCCACCCACACACACACACACACACTTTGTCAGGCTCCAGTTTCCTGGTGCCGTAACTCCAGGAGACACACGACACCCCTGCATCCAAGGCCCCTGTCCACCCTGGTAATAATGGTTAACAGCTGGGTATGGTATCCCGTCGCTGCCCATGGTGTCTCATGGCTCTGCCGGGTTATATAAAGATTCACGAGTGAATGTTCAGACACGCTCTACCGATCTCTGTGGAGTCATATGATCTTTGGACTGAGGACCAAGACCATGTGTATTCCCTCCAGCGCAAGACAACAAAAACGCTTTCTAGAGACAAACACCCAGGACCATGAATAATTGAAAACTTTCATGCCAAAATACGATAGACACCAAAAGAAAAAGTGATGCCTACCCTTCCAAATGATTGCTGACACAAAAGCAAAGCGCATTGTGGGTTACAATTAAATTTATGGCTTGTCTTAAAGCCTTTGAGGACAACATATCTACGTTTGGAGGGTTAGACTCGTATCGTTCATATGATATATATGTATTTGAAGGGCTCACTACATGTTGATATTTGAAGGGCATCTACAGATACGTTGATATGGAGAGTTCTGTTCCAACACACTATAACATGTATCCATTCGGAGTGGAGTAATGGAGGGTCATCAGTAGTATGTGTCCCTACTCTTCATCAAAAGATTCTCTTCCATTGTTCCCATGTTATTGATGCTGTGTTTCTGGTGTGACCACTCATCACTGAAGGATACAGATCATATTCCATTGGCACTTACAGTATGATCACCTGTTGTTTAGCCTTCTTTGTTTAAGCCTCGGTTTGACGGAAACATCATCAGAGAGGCGATGGATACATTTTGAATAGATATGTATTCCTCATGTTTCACAGGCATCAACATATCTATTGTGAATAGACATCCCCGTATGATTTTATCTCTGTAATGTGTTGCTCAAGTTTCATTCTCAAGGTAGCATACTCATCCACAGATTATCCCAGATCAGTTTGAAAGAGATATCTGTAATCATATTCTCTACATGAACCATATAAACCATCACATAACCAAGGTCCAACCCTAACCCTATGTCCCACAACTGCCAATACTGAAGTCTCCCTGACCAAAACTTTGTAATTGTAAACCTCCATGAATAAGAGCGTTAACTGAACACCTCAAATGTAAATAATCATCTGTTTGTGTTTGGTCGCCAGTGTGGCGGAGGCATCAACGGAGGGGAGATGGCCATCTTTGCGTCCAGAGCAGGGCCGAGCCCCTGCTGGCACCCGTCATGCTTTGCGTGCGACACGTGTCACGAGCTGCTGGTGGATCTGATCTACTTCTACCAGAATGGCAAGATCCACTGTGGAAGACACCACGCTGAACTGCTCAAACCACGATGTTCCGCTTGTGACGAGGTAGGTAGCAGTAGTAGTAGAAGTAGTAGGAGTAGGCAATAGTATTAGTTACCAAATAGCGACCAAGAGATTCTTTTGCTGAGATTTGTCTAAAAAAACGTGCTCAATAGTGGTAGGTACAACCTTAATCTTGGCAATGTCAGTTCCATGGTCTACCCATAGAGTGACACCGGTAATGGGCCCTCTAATCCCGGGGGTGTTAGTGCCATTGAGCTCCACAGGACTAACAGCTGTATGTGTGTGTTTCCCCCTCAGATCATCTTTGCGGACGAGTGCACGGAGGCAGAGGGCCGTCACTGGCACATGAAGCACTTTGCCTGTTTCGAGTGTGAGGCGCTGCTGGGGGGCCAGCGCTACATCATGAAAGATGGCCGGCCCTATTGCTGTGGCTGCTTTGAGTCACTCTACGCAGAGTACTGTGAGGCCTGTGGCGAGAACATTGGTGAGTCGTAATTGTTTTGAGTTTTGGAAATATTTTATCGACACCTTAAATGAATAGCTCTGTTTAAGAGCTACCCTTTCTGGGGGCCTACATACAAGATCAAACACAAGATCCTGATATGAACTCATGCACTGCTTCACTGACTAGCATTTCTACTTTACTTTTACAAAAATCCTATTCTTACAAACTCTTCTTCCCTCCATCCCATCATCATCATCTAGGTGTGGACCATGCCCAGATGACCTACGAAGGTGTCCACTGGCATGCCACAGACCAGTGTTTCTGTTGTGCCCAGTGTAAGACCACCTTGTTGGGCTGTCCCTTCCTGCCCAAACAGGGTCGCATCTATTGCTCCAAGGCCTGCAGCCAAGGCGAAGACATCCATGCCTCCGATTCATCTGATTCTGCCTTCCAGTCGGCCCGCTCCCGTGAATCGCGGCGCAGTATCCGCATGGGGAAGAGCAGCAGGCCCGGCGACCAGTGGAGGCAGTCACAGCTGTTTAACCCCCCTGCCACCGTCCCCTCATCGGAGTACAAGTATGGGGATGGAGAGGGTGACGGAGATGTAGATAGGGACATTGATATTGTAGGGCGTAAGCTGGCCCGTTTAGGCCTGGAGGAGGGGAGGTTCTGGAGGGAGAGGGAGGAGCAGGAGGCCGGGGGAGAAGAGGATCCGGAGGAGTGGGCCCAGCATGAGGACTATATGACTCAGCTCCTGCTGAAGTTTGGTGACCGTGGGATGTTCCATCAACCACAGCAGCCATCCCCGGAAGCCCCCAGCCCTAGCTGTGACAGAAATAGGCTGATAGGTTTCTCCGATCCCTGGTTGAAACCTGACACTACGTCTATGGGGGTTACTGCGTCCTCCCCCAGCCCTGCCAGTCCCACACAGAGTCAGACTTACAATCAATCCCGAAGCAACAGCCTTAGCCCTGGACTGATGAGTAAGACGCACCTCCCTGAGATGTACTGGGCCCAGTCCCAGGATGGGTTGGGTGACTCTGCCTATGGGAGTCACCCAGGCCCAGCCAGTGCCAGGAAGATCCAGGAGCTGGAGCTGGACCAGGATCAGGACCAATCCGGGCCAGGAAGAAAAGCCTTCTGGCAGGACCCCAGGCAGTGGTATGAAGACTCCTTGGAGTGCATCACTGATGAGCTGAGGAAGGCAGAGCAGGGTGTCGGAGACTCCATGGACTCACTGGCTCTCTCCAACATCACTGGTAAGGACTAATGCTGTACATGGATTTATTGGTTAGTTAAGAATTCATTTTCTTTCGATAGATAACAGTTAAACCATATTATGTCTCTCCTGCTTGCTCTCTGGCTCTCTCAGGTGCATCAGTGGATGGAGATGGTAAGGACAGACCTATACTCTACTCCCTCCATGGTCTGCAGGATCCCTCAGAGCCTGTTGACGACTGCGAGAAGATGAGCAACATGGGAACCCTTAACTCCTCCCAGCTCCACCACAGCACCAACTCCCTCAACCTCAACTCGGAGCTGGACCACCAGAGGGTGGCCATAGAGGAGGAGGAGGAGGAAGAAGACATAGAGGATGAGGTAGCAATGGCAATGCGGGGAGGTACAGCAGGAGGACTTCTCTCGTTGTCTCCTCACCAGGAGGGCATCCCCCCTTCTTTCCTCCACACCCCAGCTCTGAGGAGGAGCAAGTCTCAGTCCAGGCCTCCTCAGATGGTCAAGTTCTCAGAAGACACTGTGGACAATGGATATAATGGTGGCATTGAGGCGAACATTAGACCGCACCCCATGAGTGAGAGGCCACAGCGGAGGGTGTACTGCCTGGACGAGCCGTCCCGAGAACGAAGCCGCCCAGCCAGCCACCATGGGCGCAGCAGGCAGCATCACCACCAAGGCAGGCATCTCAGGAGTCGCAAAGCCCGCTCAGACAACGCTCTCCACATGGTGCCTCCGGAGAGGGCGCAGAGGCCCTTTGAGCACCAGCAGCATGGTTTGGTAGATCCTCAGGGTGGTGCTCTGTTCACCCAGCCTCCCTCACACAGACTGCCCCTGGCCTACTCCCAAACCCGGTCTGACTACACCCTCCAGAGCTCAGCACAAGGAGACCCACGGGTTGAGCATTTCATGGGCCTCTACAAAGATGAGGATGACTGGTGTTCTACCTGCTCCTCCTCTTCATCAGACTCTGAAGAGGAGGGCTATTTCCTGGGCCAGCCAATCCCTCAGCCTCGGGCTGCCGGCCGCTACCAGTACTACGCTGAGGACTACCCCACTAGGGTCACAGCCCTCTCATCCCAGATTCACGGCTCACGGACTCCTCGTCGGAAGAGCCACCGGGCTAAAAACTGTATCATCTCTTAACAGCTCAGACTGATAACTTGGGCTATAGTTACAATATGCGCTGCACTACACTAAGCAACAAAATCTGATTTTCTGATCATATGACACTTAAAGTGATTTGGCACAGACCAAATTTGTGTGTACAGGCAGGCATGTTGAAACGACTTGGTGCCTCATTCATAACTATTTGGTCTCCTTGGATTTCATCCTCAACTCAATTGTAAGGTCATTTTCAATAAGTAGCAAAGGTAGCTTGATTTCTCAAACTGTGAATCAAGCCAAGCAGAAGCCTATATTATGACAGAAAGCAATGGAAAGATTGGATCTGTGCAACATATAGTCAGAAAATCTGAGGTTTTTGTGTTTTTGTGTGCAAATCTGTCCTAGATTCTGGGACTTTATTTTCTAGCACTAATATGATGCGTGGACTGGTGAATTTGGAAGCTGCCTTTTGAAATAACTCCCTGACCAGTAATGGACATTGGTTACAGCTTGCTTTTGGACAGTGGACACTAAAGTTATGACAGACTTTGAAATAGTGAAGACATTTACTCGTAAACATTTTTCTCATTTCAGCATTTGCCAATAAAATATATTTGGTTTTCCATGTTTTATGATCAGTTGAAAGTATTGGAGCAAAACCGTTGTGTACATTAAAATGGCATCACTATTGTAAACACAGAGAGGTTGATAATTAAAGTAGCATGTAGAAACTAACCAAATAATTATTTAATACCTAATAGTACAAAATGATAATGTATATACTAAGTTAAGATTTTATTACTGGTATTTTTATATCTTTGGTTTGAAGAAATGTTTCTTTTTAAGTGTATGATAAAAAATGGCAGTTGTAATCATTGACAAACTGACCTCATCAATGTTTTACGAGAAACAAAAAAAGTGCCACTACACAAACCGTATTCTTCGCAGTAAAATGTAATGTTACCTGGTAGTACTGTCTATTCTAACATATATTCTCCACAATACTCACTATTGGTGTACAAAATATAAAAAGAAATCCCCTCTTTTACCATATTCAGCCCGACTACTCACTACCCTTGCTCTGTCATAACCAGTAAAATGCTTTGTGATGTAAAGAAGCTTTTAATAAATACTCTCTCAAAAGCGTCATTAAAGATTGTCCAGTTTCTGATTCCCGACACAATTTCATTTCAAAATGATATATTTTTCACAATCTCAATTTTTATATATTCCAGATTCATTGCAAAGTGTACACTCTTTTAACACCCAGCCAATAACATTACTGATGCTTAGTGGTGTACAATTCTCTCCCATGTTCAAAGTGTAGTGGCAATTTTCCAGACAGGTGCTTAAAATGCTTTTTTTTTTTCCTGGTTTTGCATTCCTTTAAAAGACTTTCAAAATCATTTTCTATACTTTTCCATACTTAGTCAGCTTAGGAAGCCCTCCTGGTGGAAGTTCCAAATTTGATTCTTGAAGTTCTTGAAGGGTGGCATGGTTTCCTAATGGCTAGACTATGTGAGTGTCCACACTGACATCTCCAATGACAATATGTATGTTTCAGAGGGATATGCAATGAAACAAATTCATAATTTGTGCTTATTATTGTCATTCAAATGCTGTTTAAAAGCATCATCACAGATAACTCTGAATGTAATAACCAATGAACTTGTGTTATAGATTACAATAAAGCATGAAAATTTATAGAATAGTTTTACTGAATTTTTCAAAAACATCTCGTTTTGCACAAAGCCTTTTTTAGAAATAATATAGTAAACAAGCTTTGTACAGTATAGATTTAATTTGAGAAACAGAGGATGTAACGGTTCAAACAAAAAATGAAAAAACAAACAATGAAAACAATAGTTAACATATCCAGACCATACAGACTCTATACAAGAATGCAGCACTGTCGTGCATTTAGCAGCACCAAGTCATATACATCTGACTGCTACAAAATCAAATTTACGTCGCTGGACATACCACAAAACAATTCAATGTGTCTTATCTGGCTTTTCTATTGCCGTGGATGGAAAATGTGATCACAATTGGAGGACTGGCAGTACTCTCTCAACAACTGGTTTTCATCATGAGAGGTTAACCAATGAAACCCATATTGAGCATTTCCATAGTAACACAAGACTACCAGCTTTTCAACCGTTATTACCAATCAGAATAAATTAGATTGAGCGAGATTTGACAGAAAAATGTATCTTTAAAGGACATTTTGTAATTAATACCCTTCCGTGGTGAATGACAAGACGAAAATGCCTGTCTTTAGATTAAGAAAAGGGATGTGTTCAAAACTAACACTGTTCATCCCAACATTGAGTGCAACAATACATTTTCTATCCAATGCCGAGTTGTTCCTTGGGTTGCTGTGCTGTAGTGTAGATACAGTCCAAGTTTGACTTTATATAGAAATTCAGCAACCCAGGAATCTATCCAGATATCCATCATGTCCCGCAATCAGCAGTCCTTTACCGACTAATTCCATGCTCAATCTCACGTAAACCGACCAGATCTGGCCAACGTGTCAGTAAGACGGGCCGTGATCAGCCCCCGTCTTGGTTACAAAGTTTGTGACTGGACAAGGACGAAGAGGGAGTGGGCGGGTCTCAGACGGAAGCATCCGGCTGCCGTACCACTTCGTCCAGCTCATTGATGAAATGTTTTAGGTCCTCCAGGCAACGTTCGCGGATCTCCCCGAGATTCTCCCTGAGGGGAACCTGTAGCTGCTTCTCCAGGTTGGGATCCTTGGCTACAAGCATCTTCACCACCATGCCGAAGGTCTCGCAGTCCTGGCGGTAAACCTGGATGCGTGCGGGAACGGGAAAATTATATTGGATAAATGTAAAAAACCAATAGGAGGTTTCAGATGCACGACTCAAAACCAGAGAAAGACAAATGAGGTGCACAAGGTTTGAAAACTTTACACCCAAAGACTTGGATGTTGTCGAATGTGGATTGAATCACATTTTTAGTGGCAATAAACAGCACACAAATAGAAAAACAAGCTAGTCATTTGTAGGTAGATTCAGGCCTCAAAAGCACCAAGAGGTCATGGTCATGAGCTATGAGAGAAAAGGTCTAACTGAGAAGGTGAAAACTTGCTTCCTTCCTGTTCTACCTGGCGTCTAGGTGTAAATACGCCGGCATCATTGAGTCTGAGCTGATCACTTTGGTGTTAACACACAGCACCTAGTGTCAAAAGATAAACACGTCTCCTCTAGAGCTCAATAAGGGTCCTTTCTATTGGCTACGCTGGCCCAAGAGCCAATAAAACCCCTTTTAAGCGGTGGCTCTGAGGCTTATAACAGGTGTTAAAGGGACAATGAGGAAGAGGTGTTGGAATCTTGTTTGGGAGCTGCTATTTCACACCGAGCCTCCAATGTCTCATAAACCAGTAGAGAGAGCCCGCTGCTGACACACGAAGCAGTTGGATTCTGCTTGTTAACTGCATCTTGGGTTTGTGGAATACTCCAAAGAAGTTTTACTGTTTCAAACTCTTTATCCTTCAACAGAACCTAGAAACATCCACTCACAAGAAAAAGGGTGGGGGGGAAAAAAACCACTGGTGGAAAGTACCAGGGTGAAGTAAACATTTTTTGCAGCAATTTCCATTTTCGACGTGAAATAAAAGTAGCCTCAAGACATGCCCCCCGATGGATACCCACACAGAAGACAGACCCCTGCATCTCAATCATCTACCTCTCCCCTTGGAATCAACTTTCCCACGTGCCTTTAAATGCTTAGTGTGTACGTGTGTCCCGATCACATTAGCACAACACCTTAGGGAGTTTTGTGAATCCGGGTGCAGAGGTTTATGGAGTATGATCGGGACGAAGCGCTGCCCTTGAGCATGGCACTTAACTTTCAATTGCCGACCTCCAGAAGAGCTGCTCAGCATTAAAAGAGCATTAAAAGACTGGGCAGCTCCAAGGGGTGAAATGTGGGTAACTGAGTGTGAAATGTGGCATTGCTGAAAAAGAAGCAACACAAAAACACAGGAAAACAATATTCTTCCTTTACAAAAGAAATGGGAAATCAAAAAACAAAACAAAACGTTGTCGCACAGAAGATGATGACAATGAGGAGTCTATTTTTTCCCCAGATGGACTGAGTGTGATGTCCCTGAACTCTTAATCAACTCCAGTCTAGACATGACTAACTGACAGACCTCAGGGACAGACACACACACACACACACACACACACACACACACAAACGCCACTCTGCTCTCTATCTATTCCTCTCCACCTTTGTCTTATCGCTATATTGCTCCATTAACATCGTTCACCCGCTAGCCTCTCACACACTATCCCTCTCTGTCTTTCTCCCCATCTCTTCCTCTCCCATCTCGACATCCCAGACTCTCTCTCTCCCCCGAGTGAACGGAAGTGAATTAGCTCACCGATATTGCTGCTCATTAAGTCAGGCATCATGCCATCACCAAGAGACTCAAGGCAGAGACGGGGGCAGACTCCAGTTTCGAGGGATATGTGTGTGTGTGTGCGTATGTGTGCTTTTCCTGTGTGTGTAAAATAAGGACAGCCAACGGGGAGTTTCAGTCACTCGCCGGATACTAACAGCGTCCGCCGTGCTGCAGGGCGTTCTAACTCCCGGGCTTATTTATAGCTCTTCACAATGCTGCTGGAACATAAAGTATGTTTCGAGAGCAGAGGACAAACCATAAAGCGATGGGCCGTCATATGGAGTTAACACACTTGCAATAACAGATGGCGAGGTTTCCAAAAGCTGCATTGCACTAGGATAACATTGCTGTAGTTGAAATAAAAGCCACGTAGCTGCAAAGATAGCAGGAATAAAAGGAAAAAGAAAACTTCATTGACATCAATGTATTTTCAGAAATGATACAATAGAGTTGTAACAGGTTTGAAATTGAGTCTGAAATTCTGAGGCCTTATAACAGATTGAACCAAGCCCTGTCCTTATAACCAACTGAGAGACTTCACTGACGATGATGCCTGATGATGGAATGAGATCATCATTTCTTGTCAACTACTTCAAACCAAAAGATTAGTTTAATCTTTTGAATGTTGAGGTCCTAGCCATGAGGATTGCTACGTCTTGACCGACATTAAAATGCTATTGGCATTGTGAATACAGTGATCACAGTTTCTACTTTGTAGGGTGAAGTGAATCTAACACTGGGATAAATCCAAGCACATGAAATCTGTGGCAATCATCATGCTACAGACAGACAGACAGACAGCCCGCCCAGTGGTAAAACCAACACTTTCTCCTCTTTCAGTGTTTCTATAGCATGTACAGTTCTCAAGTACCTCTTACAGTAAATTGACTCAATCAAAGGATGTTACCCAACAAGACAAACCCACCTGCCAAAGCAAAATGGCAGTGGCCACTGTCTTTAATGGGCTGAATTTAGCAGCAAAGCACCATCCAAGCCATCTTTCATGAATGTTGTATGTTCTTTTTTAACAACTGATGACAATACATTTATTTTTATCAACTTCTTTGAGGAAGTATCCAATCACTGCGCTCATAACAACTGCTAGGAACACAGGGAAAGTGGTTCTTAGATAACAATGTGCTGAAACTGTATTTCCTGTATTCGAACACACTTCCTGAAACCCCTCCCCTGTTATCCAATCAGGAAGGAAAGGACCTGCTCTTGACTCTGGGCGGGGGTCGGTCGAGAGTGTGTGCCCGTCTCAGGGTCCCTCCACATCTATCAATTCAAAATGTCTTACTTTTTCCAAATCTTAATTTATATATGCTGTAATAAGTATATGCCGATTGTGGCTGGGCAATAAGACAATTAATCTATGGCAGAAGATTACAAGAAGGAGTGAGGGTTTGCTTGATGTCTGAAAGGCAGTGAGAGAAAAAGAGAAAGGGCGGGACATCTGGGGGCCATGGTCTATTTCTGCCATCTTTGTACCTGCTAGAAAAATCAGTGCGGCCTCAACAGTCTACAGCCACTGCAGAGGAGATCAACACTAATGTCTTTGACAAATCTATTTACATTACTCAACAAACGAAAAAGAAATCCCTTTGTATCACAGATGTGACTATAACAAATAGAACTTTAATATCCTTTATTGCCTCTCATGCCTTGTCACTCACTGCAAACGGTTACTCTGTAGCTGCAGCCAAAGTCAACTTTGATGATGAGAAAGGGCTCAGGTTGCATTTCAGCAGACCAATTTCACTTAGCTACACAAACACACACTGAGGCACCAATATGGCACGACCCAGTGGGTTGGCTAGCCGATGATGGAAAGTCCAGTTTGTCATCTCTGAGAAGGGTAGAGACAACTCGCTTGCTGCAAAGGAGATATTGAGACTGGACTCTGCCGCGTGTGTTTGTGTGTGTGTGTGTATGAGATGGCTAGACCAGATTGGGGGGAAGAAAGCTAAACATCTGGCTGACACTTGTCAAGCGGCTAAACGTAAGTGACTACCACAACAGAAACACTGCTGCGAATTCACAGACCACATGTGAAAGTGACTGTGTTGTTTATGACAGAAAAAGGCTGACTTAACACGGACGCTTAGCTATGTGTGGTAGGTAGGTTGGGAAAATTAATACCAGCCATGAGCCAAATGCTTGTAAATGTTCATTGCTGGTAAGTTTGTCTACTCTATCAGCCACTAGCCACAGTTACCAACCACAGTTTAAAAAGGTCATATTCTTCTTTTCAGCCCATAATTTCTTCACTGGCTTTGATGTTTTGACTTTGTGTTCACTGTGATCTATGCTGATGACTGTCAACTAGGTTATAACACTCAAAAGGTTGAGTATTATTCTGCACAACTGGTCTACCTACGGAAAATGTGCATGTGTACTGCAACTGAAGAACAATCTCTTCCCAATCTTTTGCAGACTTTTGGTGCAATTGCAAAACTGTTCCAAGACAAGATATAATTCAGCTTTTTTCAGACCATCCCAGTAACGCTGAAAAAATAGGGGAACTACCTGGGTGGGCGTTTTTGGATTTGTTTAGTTATTTTCCTGACATGGTTTCTTACAAAAAAGGCCCCACTTTGACTCACTAAACAATTCAGCCTTTCATGAAGAAGAGTGAGGGCAGCTAAAGAACATTCAGAAATGTGAATGGGACGGCACGAAGTAGAGAAAGGGAGAAAAGGAGGAAAAAGTTGGAATTGTCATTATAGTAATGGATGAGAGCTGGATATCTAGGAACCAGAAATCCTGGGGAAAATCCTGAAACATCACATCCCTGTGACTATGGCATACATTGTTCCAACTCAATTTCCATTTTAAAATTCAATACTTTTTCCAGACCGTGACTTCTTGACTATATTTGAAGCTTATAGCAGGTGTTCAATATGATCTATACCGACAATGACAAGGTGAGATCAAAGCCAAAAAGCTCAAAATAAATGATAACCAGTCTTCATAAAGGTGGGTCTATAAGAACATAAAAAGTGTAGTCACATGGATACTGGGAATGAACAAAATAATTTTCCAATCTTTTGGTGTAATCCCAATCTTTTCAACTTTGAATACCTGAGACCATGAAATAAAAATAAAACATTACAGCCCTACATATTATATGGTGTGTAAAAGGAGAGTGAATGAGAGAAAAGAGAAGAGAGACACAGATGGAGGGGAAAGAGACTGACTATAAAACAGGCCAGAAGCTGCAGTGTCAGCAACAGTATTAACAACAGCCAATAGGCACTGGGACGCAGCTCCATCGGTTCTGCAGTGCAGCTCGATGGGAGGGCCCAGTGCGTGCTCCAGGGCAGAGCTGGCTTAGGTTTAATGGTCCTAGTAAAGCAGCAGTAGCGCCCAGTGGTGCAGGAATGGGGCTTCATTAGATCACCGAGCAGAGCTGAAACCTGGGGTGGTTTCAGTTCCCCCCCCTTCAATTACAGCATGCACAAATCTATGCCCTGCCCAAACTATGCTTTCATCCTCACATTGTGTACGTGCATGTGTTTGTGTACCATGTGTGTCTGTATGCACTTAAGTTAACTACGTTAGTTTTCAGTATGACCCTGTACTGTTTCGTTGTAAAGTCACAGAAACAAATTCCGGTAAATGTGCTGTAGTTTGTGAATTAACTGATTTCTATTCTGATACAATTATCCATGTGTTAGCAAAAGTCCACGTGCATGCCCGTGCATGTGTGTATTTGTAAAGACAAGTCAGGCCCTGGGGAGGGATGTGGTGTGTGAGCTGTGTGGGATACTAAGCTGGTGTAGAGACATAATGGCCAGTTGTTCCAGTAATACCAGTCGGGGAACCAGGGTGGGAGATTAGCAACAGCCACCAGGCAAATGTTAGTAAATTCAGGAAGCTTCACTAAACTATCCGCTAGTTTGGCAGGTAACTAACCATCATTTGTAGCACTTATTCTAAAAATGATATTTGGCTGGCAAATCCATGAAAGCAGCTGGTGAATTTAGTACCCACCACTGTGAACGGTGGACAGAAAAGTTCATTTAATTTCCTGCCTTGTTAGGAACAAAATGGGTGGTTGTTCCAGTAATGCCTGTGCAGAACAGAAATCCACGTGTGAGTCAGAGACCCAAAGTACAGAATACGTATGGGAAAGTATGCCAGGGATATATGCTACGCACGCTGCACACTGACATTTATAGCAGTCCCTTACAAATTCCCTCCTTTGGATTGAAAGGATCGTAAATGTCAAACACAGTGATTTTCCAAGAGGACAAACTGACAACCATTCAAGCTACCAAAACTTGGATATACGTTTTACATTTCAAATATATCAATACTAATTGTATACTAATATATCATCCTGGATCCTGTTATGTTCATCTATTACCAGCTCACAGTCAGTATAATGAGAAATTTGGACACAGATTATGTAGGCTGAGGTACAACTACGTGGATGTGAAAAAAATTTAATATGTAATAGAATTCAAAAAGCTGTTAAGGTGGAAGAATGGCCTCATGTAACAGACAGATGAAAAGTTTGACCCCTGCAATGGTGTGACACTGGTCTCCTACCTGCTCCCTCCTTTTAAAACGCTCTGGATAAAAGCGTTAAACGCTTAAATGCTGAAAATATGAATGTAAATTTAAGACAGCAGAGTTGGGAAGAAGATGGTTCGACACGGCACCTTCTCTATCTCCTGGGCTTTGGCTGCGATGGCCTGGGCTCGTCGCTCCTGGAGATCATCTGCAGACTTGTGGCTCTCCTCCACGACGGCGGCCACCACTGGCTCCTCTTTCTCCCCTTCTGGAGGATGAGCCTCCTCCTAAGAGGCAGAGGTGGGAGGAGGTTTAGCCACAGCTCTAGAGAGCCCTCAGAAGAGTGGGATCAATGGTGATTTTTAAATGACTTGTTAAAGCAAATGATTTCACAGTATGCGACACCTTTTTTAAGAAGCTTGTAGGAGGAAACCCCATGACCAATAACCACATCTGTGTAGTAGCAATAATAACAAAAACAACAACACTCAAAATTAAGCGATATACAAATGAACAAAATCATTACACCATGATGAAAGCAATGGAAAGTTACAGAGATAGAGGAAAATTAAACAGGCTGTTGATAGAACTCACTGTGCATTGGGAGGAGACAGTAGGTGAGGCGTGAGAAAGGAGGAAGCTTAGATACACTACAGCAGCCAAAGCCGAACAGCCAGGCTGAAAACACAGGATATGCCCTGTGGAAATTGGGTGTCGTGGATTTATACCAGTTTACTCAGGGAATTAGGATTCCTGGTGAGGAATTACAGCAAACCAAAAAGTGCAGCCAGTGTCTCTGCCTGAAAAGAAAGGATGCCTGTTGGGGCCCAAAGCACGGAAACCTATCTCACGACTAAGACAGGAGCTGTATATGATATGATGGCTCCGCTATGGCAGCAGATGTGGATAATCATAGATGGTCTCTTGGTATAACCGTCTTCCATAATTAAGCTTACGGTTCTGAACTGCTGAGTGGCCACTTCAAGCCAGCAGGGTTAGCCGTCCCCCTATGCCATGACATGTACAAATGATCAAATGCTGCCATCTGTAAAGTTCTTACATGCTATGCCTATGCAGTAGTAGTACTTGCAAATGGCTACACATATTGGTTGATCGACTTAATAAAGCACTCGGTATCGGTGCACCTGTAGTAGAGGAGTCTAGCTCTGATCAGTGCTGCGATCATGTGTGAAGAGGGTTGGGTCTTGGTTACCAGAAATCAATGCTGAGCTGTCTGGAGATGCTGTGGGCCTAATTCAACAAAACATCTGTGATGGGAGGGTAGCCGCGATCCCCTCTCACCCACCTTTTACCTCGAACATCCAAGCTAAGTTTCTACATAGAGCCTCTCGTAAAATATGGGTAGCTACATCAGACCCTGCGTCCTGGTAAATAAGATAGCGGTTAAATGCAAGTATATACTGCTTTCAGTTTGAAGCGCTGCAGGAGGAGGGAGGGTAGCCAAAGCGAAACATGAGCGAAACTGGAGCGAGTGGACTGGAGACTCCGGTGCTACTGGGAGGGCAGGATGAAAGAGCGAGGGGAGAAATTAGGTCAACTTGGATCACCGCTCAATCTCTCCTGCTCATTTCCTGATGAAACTATTAGGGCTCATTGGCTAAGGGAGCAGAGCTGGCCAACCATGACTAAAATAACTCATATACGCTCATATACGAGGGGAAACAGGCCACGCACTAAGTCAAATCAAATCTCTAGACGTCTGAGGAAAAAGAAAACGAAATAACGGGAGATGGTAGGTCACAAAGCCTAGTGTGGCCTAAAATAATAATGCAACTCATAAGGCATCATCCAATTATTTATCCTTCCAAGTCCCCCCCCCCCCTCCCCCGCTATGCTTGGGAGAGGTCCAGTGTGTGTTTGTGCATGTATGTGAGATCTCGACTGTCAGTCTTCAGCGTCCGTGGTCTATGTGAAAAAATATCCCTGTCTGAGTCTTTCACTTCAACTCAACGTTGAATGAGTAACCGATAAGACATTTTTGCTAGTGTGGCAAACAAAGCAAAGGGGTTGAATACGTATGCAAACTCACTTTCTGTCGTTTTAATTTAATACTTTCACACACACACACACACACTTTCTACAATTTTGTTTTCACTTTGATAGAATAGGGTGCTTTGCTTAGAACGGACTAAAGTCGAGGGGTCTGAATACTTTTGCAAGGCACCGTATATGCCTGTACGCCCACCTTTGATTGAAAGCAACAAGTTCATGGCACTTCTCTGGGGGTTGTTGAGAGTCACCCCTGGTAAATCACTAACTGAAGTAGAAGTAGACAAGGCAGGTTGAGGGAAAGTGGGTACACCAAAAAAGAAAATTACAACACTTCTCAAAATAACTCTTGGAATGAATAGCACAAATTGATGATATCTGACAGCGCCAGGGGGTGGATTTGTCCTTTAACAGCCAAATCAAAGAGCACAGTCTACTCAAAGTCCTCAGTAATAATAGAAAATAGTGAGGCCAAGTCAATTCACATTTAAGGCATCTACCCGACTCCCTAATCCGTAGTGAGTCACAGTGAGAGAGCAGTTAAGGCTGTCATGTCTCCCTCAACTAAGGCATAAGATGACGGAAACATTGTCTGTTGCAGGGATGAAACCTTCTGGTGACCTTGTGGTTATAGGACGGGCTCTAGGCCACCCTGGCTCCCAGCCAGAGCCGGAGGTGCTCTTTAGGTGCCCTCTCTTCTGTTCTGTCTGAGATGGCTCCAGAAAGCCTGTGTTTGTGTTTGTTGAACCTCCACAGCAGGCAGGCAGGCAGACAGGCAGGCAGTGGCCAGTGCCATTAGTGGAGGCTTTACTGGGGGCACAGCACAGGCCTTTCATCTTGGCCAAGGTTATGGGTTTGTGCCCCGGGAGCAGAGAACGACAACACTGCACCACGGGCTAGATCAAACACAGCAGTTGATTTGGGGGTGGGATGGGTGGCTATCTGGAAAATGCACATTAGCAGGGTCTGTGTTGTGAGTGTTTGTTTTTGTGCTGCATCTTGTGATCTCTGATGTATAAAGCATGTGAGTTCAGAAAGATGACTGATGGCTCCCTAAACAAGTCAAAAGGATTATCCAGTGAATATGCAACAGATATGTGTAAACAGTAGAGTCAGTATTACAAGCTTAGGAACGTTGAAATTGCTTCCAGGACGTTAGATCCTACCCAGAGTAGGACGGCTAACAGCTGCTAAGAAGATAAAATGAGGCTTTTGCTTAGGAGTGAAAACAGGCTTTGACTTACAGGCTTTTTGATCAAATTAGTACTTTCCAGGGTCAGAAATTAACACCCGATTCTGTACACGAAAAAACATTTAAAATGAACGTTAATTAATTTGGCCATTTAAGTCAACACAGTTTATGCCTGAGTCATGCCATTTGCCCCACATACAGTCAAAGAGTCTCCGTTACATTTTAGGCATTTAGCTGATGCTCTTATCCAGGGTGACTTGAGTGAGCAAGTCTTGCTCGACAACACTTTGATGGCTGTTGATGGGTACATATCGCTTGTTCCAGGGTTCGAACCCGTAACCGTAAAAGAGTCTCCCTAACCACTAGACCACTGAGCGGCTACATGTGCCGGACAGTAGTCAGTACCAAAAACAGCCAGTCATACTCTTTAAGAGAAAAAGGAAACGATTGTTCATTGTAAATGGTCTAAACACCCATCTCAATGAGTTCCACAGGGAGTCCCTCTCGTTTTGTGGCTAAGATCCTGTGATAAAGGTATGACTCAAGCTAATGGGTTAGCCCCTTCATGCCGTCTGGGTGGCCCTAGCCAGACCCACTGGCCCTAGCCACAGCCTAGCCCGGAGCACTTCATGTTCACTTCACACTGCTTCACCCAGATGGAGAAACGTCAGCAAAGCGAGCATATACTACCGGCGAATCTGGCATGAGACGTAGAGCATTGAATCTAGATCAGCCTATTTACCCAACACAATAAAACATATGTATTTAAAAACGCTTAAACATGACTGATGGAAGCTCTTTCAGGGAGCACAACTCGTTCTTTTCTGGAAATTGAGCCCCGTTCCCTACACCATTACAAGCTGCAGTGATTGAAGTCTGCTTACACCACAGGTAAACAAAGCACAGCCCTGATGCCTTTCATGCTCTGCGTGAGGGCCACTTTAAAACCCATTAAAATACTTCAATGGGACTAAACACTTGGAGAAGTATAAGAGGGATGATATTTAAGGAGTTCCAGATGCATTCTGCTGTACAGTGACAGAGGTCAAGTCGACACTATACGTTAAAGAAGCAAAGAGTTCTTTCCACTTTACGAACGGGAGTCCATTGCTTCAGCCTGGCTGGGAATATGGATTTCATGGGAATGCTTTCTCAGCTAGCTACTTATGCTTTTTTTTGTTGTTTTAAGACAAAAAACATACATCTGCAAAATATTTTTCAGGAAGCAAGAAACAAATGCTTATTTTCTCAATGCTGCCCATGGCAACAAGTAACACCCAAGATTAATAAAACTCACCCACCACATATAGCAAGAAAAATACCAATATTGCTAGCCTTTACATTTACTGTAGCTCACCTTGTTTGAGGTTGTGCTCTGTGGAGAGCCATCCCTCGACAGGCCAGGAACTTTGTCTGAGGAAATAAGAGGGACAAAATGGACACATTAAGACCTGATTGAGGGAAGGACTAAGGTGCAGGAAAAAAAGATATTGGGAGAGAGAAAAAAAGGAAAACTAGAGGGACAAGGAAAGAAAGGGAGGATGATAGCAGGAAGAGGTGTAATTCAGTCTGGAAAACCAGACCTGGTACAATTAACATGTCCGGCGTAAGTGAGTATGTGTGGTTATTGGGGCGTTGTAAAGGTGCTGATGTACTGCTCCAGGATCCAGACATGTACCTGGGCTAGAACATCTGGAACAATCTAGAAAACAGATGGCTCCCCATCACACTCCAAACTCCAAGGGTGGATTCACTGAGAAGAAACACTCACACTGTCCCAAGCCACTTCTCCAACCTCTTCAGATTTCTATTTGTCCACTGGACACCACCTTCTCTCTCAAGCACTTTCTATTGTTCTTTGTTTAGCCACAGGCTAAACACCCGAGCACCACCCAAGGCTTTGTAGCCAATCAACCATATCTGTGACCGTATGAGAACTCTGAGGGCCTTCCCTTGGAAAAAACACCCTCCTGTGGAAACCGTGGCTTCAGGAATATGCATCAGACACTCTATATCCTTCCCCTCCTCTTCCACACACACGACCCGGTGGCATTTTTACGAGGCCTGACAAAGTGGCAGACAGAGTGGGAGAGAAGGCTGGCTGCAGGGCACATTAGAAACGCTCCCTCTGTCTCTATCTCTCAGGTTACCCGGACTGGGATTGGGTTAAAATTGCTAAGGAACGTGTAGCCCCCCACTGAAAAATCAGACAGAAACAGCTAAGTTTCGTGGCAATAACCTTGGTATATTTGAGATACAATTAATCTGTATGTCATCTTTTATCATTCTTCCATCCACCCTATTAAGAAATGCAATAGGGCATATACCATGTTGATATAGTTAAAGCATATTAATGCAACACTGCTCAAAATAATCTATGGTCTCTACAATCAAGGGATGTTTTTGTCCAATACATCCCCAATATTCACCAACCATTTTCACCATTTCTCCAGATTACCAATTTTTTAGAAGAGAAAAAAAGACTGGCAGGTGATGGCTGGTAGAGTAGTAATTTACCAGCCACAGGCAAACTTTACCAGCTGGTGGTTGCTGTTACTATTTCAACCTGTCTACAACAACTCTATGCTGAACTGTACTTACCAGTAATCTTGCTCAGAGAATAAGTTTCTTCATATCCTGTGGAAGACCAAACCGCAAAGTCACTGACTGTGTAAACAAAATCTAGGCCTACTGATCTTACTGCAGTTCTGCAAGCACACTGATATTGCCCTGATGCCTAATCTACTGAAACAGGTTGATGATAAATGATGTTAGGCCCCACTTCAAAGGAGGTTCCCATCATGCAATTAATTTGAAAACATCATCGCCGTGGCAGCTCATCTGTCATTTTGCCACTTCACCATGATGACCGCTCATCACCGCGGAGCATACCTCATGAAGAAAACACGCCAATCTAATGGAACATTAATAAAGAGATGGCCCACGCTGAAGAAGGTAAAATACCTAAATCTACTTGTGGAGACTGGGAGCTTGGGAGGTTCAGATCTATAGAGCCTACACACCACATGCAGCAAACAGGGAGGCACCCTAGCACTTGCTTATTTCCCAGTCTAAAATAGGATGCTAGTCATGTCGACTTATACATATTTGGCTGTTTGTCAATAGACTGTCAATGGAAAGAATTAATAACGTTGACATGCTAACAGGCATAAAGAGACTTATACATAGACTTTTGGCTAGCAATTTAGCTACTTGCCGCAAGTGCCTGCATGTGTCTATAGGCTAGTACAGAGAAAAAAAAGATTATGACAAGGTAAGCAAAAGGGACTCAACACTGGAAACTACACTATATATTGTTGCATGGCCAGTGATCCCGACTGTAAAATCCATGTTTCCTACACATTTTCCTTTTCAAAATTCAATGCAATTCCAACACAGGCTGAATTTAACAATTCTAGTTGTCAATTTTACATTAATCCAGATTTTCCAGACTTTCAGAAAGTAAGTGCTACTGTACCTCCACAATGGGGAGTGGAAATTCAACAGAAGAAACACTACACAGTGAAGGTATCTCTAGTTACTAATTAGGAATCAAAATTTAGGCAACTTCACCCAAATCCAGACGTGGGTCACACAGCATTGGGGTCAAATGGGGGCGCTTCCTTTGTTGAACTTGAAATTTCATATGGGCAGTGCTTATTTTGTTTTCCAATTAGCTTTTTAAAGCTTTAAGAATCTCAAGATCTGCCTCGGATTTCTTCAATCCTCCACCCTTGCGTCCTTCTCAACATTCACTGACAGAGAGATGTGCATTGTGGGAAGGCACAACGTTCCTCCAACACTTTCTGACATGAGAAGGAAGCAAGGACAGATGTCAGGCACCATAGATATCCTATTGTGAGCTAGGTCCAACCTTGTCCGCATGGCAGAGTGTACAGACCCAAAGTGTCATGTCCGCTCTGTTGGGGAAAGTGTGCCCCCCAGAGGAGCTCAGACACACCAGCATGTTCCTCTGGACCGTCCAAACCTGCAAAGCCAGTCAGTCACATCATCAGTCATGGACAAAAGTGAAATCACTACATCAAAAAGGGGTAAAATAATAAAAAGAAGGGAGAAAATGAGTTCTGTTCCAAAACAATACACGTATTTTTTTGGAGAAAAACTTATTTCCCACAGTTCATCATTCAATACCTCAGCCAGACTGTTTGAACTAGTTGCTTCATTTGGTCAGTAGTGCCAGTTATATGTTGAATGGATGTTGCTTGCCAGGCAGGGTGGAGACTTAAAACTCAACATTTGAAGGTCTCAATCTATTATTAAAAAACCTAATTAGCTGGTTAAATAGTGAAAGTGGCTGGTAAAGCTCAGGATGTGCCAACCACAGTGGTCTGTTGACAAAACCCCAACCTGCTTAGGACTGTTGTTTAGGATAGTACGTACTCTTGCCTTGCTGTGAGGGGAAGGGCAGGTTCTTTGCTCTGTCTGGTGAGTAGCCTCTGCTGCTGACGCTGGAGCCGGAGCGACTGTGGGGGGAGCGGGCCACCTCTCTCCGCACGGGGGAACGTTCTCTGATGGGAGGGAACGGGGCCGCCTTTCTCCTGTAGTGGTCTCTGTCCTCCCTAAGGAAGCAGATGGGGGGGGAAGGGGGGTAATAATATGTATAGCATTTTTCGTAACAAGAGTGTTGTAAAATACAAAAGGGGACAAAGTAAGCATACCAGCACGCATCAGCTATAATTAAGGGAAAGTTTTTGCTGCTGCTGCTGCTCCTTAAAGCCAACTCAGCAAAATGCAGAAAGCATATTGGACTCCAGGTAAATAAATTAGAGGTGGGAGACAGGGAGGACGGGCGGACAAGGAGAGACAAAATACAAGAGCAAAAGTCGGAAAGGAAAAAGACTTTCAGGAATTTATGACAACATGACATCTGCACAGTCATAAATGGACAGCACAGCCCAGAAATCTTCCACGTGTTACACGGAAAGAAATGCCACTTGAAGTAAAGTAAAAATACTGACATGAATGCCGATTCTCTCCACTGGCTGGCAACCACTGGCTTCGGCTACAGTGCGTATTACAATGATTAAAATGCTCTTTTCAGTCGTACCCTCTGTCCAGGTTGAGGATGGCTTGAACTAGTGTGTCTTCCCCACCCTCTGGGAGGGATCTGGGCGCTGGGTAGATGCCCTGGTTTCGCACGCTGTGAGGGGGTGGTGCGCGAGGTGCTGAAGAAATAAAAAAACACATACATGTGTTTCAGTTCTGCATACACACTTTTATTCAAAGAGCCTTAGAGTACCATGAGTGTATACATTTTAGTATGGGTGGCCTCAGTGGGATGCGAGCCCCAAACCCTGGCAGCGGTTCGATCCATTAAGCTACGCTGGACCCTACTCGTGCCCAACATACAACACACTCCCAATACACTACTCACGTGCAATACGATAGCATGTGTATCTTCCTAAACAAGAATTGGAAATGAACTGGAAGCAGTCTAAGACAGAAAACATATCTTATTAGGGGTGGGTAAACCACACTAGTGAAATATGGTTACAACTCTGCACCTAGGCCTACTGGCTATCTAAGCAGATCCAACAGCATCCAACAGCCAGATAATGGTCTAAAAATGTTGACAAAACTGCTTCTGTACCTGTTCGTGAATCCAAACGGGTTAGCCATGCAGGAGAGACAAAACTAGTCTGAGTAAGAAAAAGACGCTCTTTTTCCAGATACATTGATGTGTTGCGTGTCCATTTCTACTCTGCTGCTGTGTGAGCGTGTTGGTAGCAGAGTGAAGAGGAAATCACATACAGACAAACAGAGCAACTGATCATCCAGAGGGGTTGAAAATGCAAGAGAGGAAGGAAGGGGTTGGTGATGAAGTGGTTATGTGAAATGTGTGTGAGGACAAAAATACGATATATGAAGTCACACCGCATGAAACAACCAACTCAACTCCTCTCCTTAACGAGTGTCATCCTGACTATCTTACAGAGCTGCTGTAGATGTTTCACTTAAAAACACCATACTGTTTCTAGACCTTCATTTCTTGACATTTAATATATGTCTATCAGAACTGAACAAAAATATTTTTCCATACTTGTACGGACCATTTTACAACTCCATGTATCCCTTGTAACCCCCTTGTAACCCCCTTGTAAACCACAGTCTGACTGTTCCCCCAACCCCCTGACCTCTGACTACACCAAACCCACCAATCAACAGCCCAGAATTGACCTCAGTGCCCTCTGACAACCAGAGTCTGTGTGTGTGTGTGTGTGTGTGTGTGTGTGTGTGTGTGTGTGTGTGTGTGTGTGTGTGTGTGTGTGCGTGTGTGGAGTGAATGACTACGTAGCCCTGTCTGCCTGCTGAGCTGTGAAACTAGTCAGTATATGTCTGACTTTTAACTAGAACAATATTTTTGTCTGTTTCTATTTAGGAAATGGCGTGTAATGATGCATTCCATCGCATGACAAAATAAGCCTTCATTTAATATAGAAAGGTATTGAAAAAAAAGGATCATTTTAGAACTGGTATTGATATCAAAGTATTTCCAACGAGTCCTAGCTCTATCCCAGACTCAAAATGGGTCCGTGTGTGGTGGGGGCCCTTCGTGACCAGCACAGCAATACGCCTGAATGAGTTTGGGTCTCTGGGAGAGATTAAATTTACTCAATATGGGTCCCTGGATGAAAATAGTTTAGGAATCCCTGTAGCCAAGCCTTACTCAGAGGAGCCTGGAGGCTAGCTCCCCATGCCAGTGGCATTGTAGCTGTTTAGCTGACAATATTATCCGGAGTGACATGAGGGCAACGGCAGAATAAGCTGCAAGTCCTAGACCTCCAACTTTACAAGCAAGGACAGCAAGAGTCAGAGCTACAGCGAGCCGACAATAGGTGACATTACTGTACTATGACAAAACTATTACTTAAATAACTGTGCAGAACCAGGACCGAGGATTTCAAATGAATACTGTAAACCAATCTGTAGCTTAACGTTCTCCAACCAAGCCTAAACGTGGAGACTGTTCAGCCATGGTAGACTAGAAAGTTGTCTAAGCTCTAACAATGTGGAACGGAGCGAGCCTTGAGGCTGGTACTGCAGGAAAACTGAATAAGCTGAGACAGGCCAATATGGGTCAGAGCAGACCTTGATTTATGCTCGGCTCTACATACACAAACACTTCACACAGGGAGACTGAAAACGGAGGCCTACTACTGCAGAGAGCCCCTACTTGAGCTAACAGAGCAGACTTCTCCACAACTGAGATGTGTTGACGAAGACTGTCCCCTGCTGCTCAACATGATAACACCCTATTTTCACGAGTGATAACATTCATGAAATATAACTTGAAAGACAAGAGTAGATATTTGGAAAAAAAACATTTGTTCAGTACAGTGAGCATTAGTGGAAAAAGCAGCTCACCCAAACTCCACAGGCCGTCCCGTGTGGGGGTCCTCTCGGGGGACTCTGTATGGATATTCCTCCTGCAATACACAGTACAGAAAACAGGTCAAATTTTGAGATGAACTGACAGGAAAGAATAAACAGGATAGGAAAAACTATACCCACAAAGTGAAAGGAAAAACATGGCATAAAATCCATCATGGTGGACTTTAATAGCCCAAGAAGTAGCTTGATATGTGCCAAGGTTCATGACCATACTGGAGGACAAACTGTGTGGGAGATATGGCCTCTAAATTTAACCTTTAACTATAGCGCCCTCATCTGGCCAAATGTGTGATTTTGTACACGGAGCTGGGAGGTCAATTCCTGCAATTCATGCCTTTTAGAACGGCATCTCCAATTTACCAATTCTAAAAGCAATTTGACCACTAGGCAATCACCCATTAGCTGAACGTTCTATGAAAATGACATGACAATGTTCATAAAACGTGCAGGCATATGTGTACTGTGACTGAACATTATTTCCAATGCTTTCCATTTCCATCCATATTTTTCATAGTTTTACAGACTTGCAGTACAGTGGAAGCTTGCATGCAGCATGTCCTGGGGCATAAACAAACTGTCAGGAAAAAACCCCCATGGGTTTGAATTTGTAACTACTGCTTGAATATAAAAGTATTAGATATTGTTCATCTATTATACCCTGTGGATACCCTCTCATTCATTCCAATGTGTGTGTCCATTACATCACACACACGCACACACACACACAATATTATGGCATGCTGATCCATGTCCGTCCTGTGTAGGCAGATGGGTTTACATTCTGTGTGCCATATGGCGGACAACATGATGCTCGAGACACAGGGCGGCACATGGGTTGAGCACTGAACCCTCACACCGGGTAAAGCTTGACCCGACTCTCAATCTTGATCGGGGTTGTTCTGTGGGGTCGACGTACTCCGATGCGCCCTTTCACACCGACGGCCGACCCGCGTATTTGCCATGTCAGTAGTAGCCTGGTGTGAAAGGGCTGTGTGTGTCTGTCTCAAAGTCAAAAGACCACCCTGCCCCACAGCGCTCACATGCTGCTATTGTCCCCAATGCTGAATGTATATTGTATGTCTTGCACTGTCCTCTTGCATTAAATGTGGGCTCCTGTTGTCTAGTATAACAATAATTTTGGAATAGCTTACTGCTATATTGACTAAATTAAAATACGAATAGTGTTTTAGTAGTTATAATAAAAATTTAAAAAGAATAAAAAATTCTTGTCATTTTGGTTCATCCTTTCATCCTTAATTTCAAAAGGTGCAACTAAGGTGCAAACTAAAACTTTAACTGTCCCATAGCACAAAATTAACATAATATATCTGCAGGGGTTGTGTAGGGTTATTGATCAATACCAATGACTCAACTATTACTTCGCTGTGGCACATAATCTGTTTTGGAACAATTTTACAGCAGTTGTTGTTCTTTCAATGTGAAGTAACTGGTAAAACTATCTTACCATGTTAGTTGTCGATATCACTGCACCAATGTAACCAAGAGAAATTCTTACACATTTACTGACCTTAGCAAAGTGATTCTCATTCTAATAAAATGCCTAATTTACCATACGTCTGAGAGTCATGAGAGAAAATAATCTGCTCTGACACAAGGAGCCATTGTATACCGTTTTCTTCATTTTCAACCATTTTCCACTTTGCTCCATTTTGATGTGATTTAGTTTGTTATCCAATCCAGTTGTGTTGATTTCAGTATATTTTGTTTGTGATTGTTTCTTTTGAGTTGAGATAAGCACCTTGTTTGTTTTTTTGTTTTTATCTAAAGTCCTTTTTTTGTGTTTCATTATTTGTATGTGAAAAATAGTCAAAACAAAATACTAATTGTATGACAGTAATCCACTCACCCTCCTTGAAGGTGGGACAGTTCGGCGTTCGGCGGGGAAATGAATGCTGTCGCCATGGTAGCCCCTTTGATCTTCTCCGTGGTAATTGCGTGGGCCACCTCCATTTGGGAAAAAGCGGGGACCTCCATCGTATTCATACCCACCGCGGCTATAGTCATCCTCTGGTCTGCCAAAGGGTCCCCTCCTCTCCACCGCCCCAGCTGCTCGTGGGTATGGCACCTACCATGATGGGTACATTTTGTCATTGTCAATTGTTAGCTATTATTCCATTGATTTTCATTATTTTTTGTGTTGTTTGCTAAAATTTGCCTATTTAGACATTCACTATCAATCTGCCACACCGATTGATTAAAATCACTTCTGATGTTTTGGGAATATCTAAGATTGAAAAGTCAATACTCTGTCAACAAAGCTGACAAAATAAAATAAAAAAAAACACAGAAATAGCAGACACTGCCATGCAATACATGCACACTATTCATCATTGTAGAATAACAACAGGGCGCCGCTTGCGCACACATCAACTTTACTGTTGAACTTGACACATACGTTTTGTTTTTCTCAAAGCCCTGTAGGTAACATAGTCCCTATAGAACATAAACGTATATACTTTCCTTTCATGCATTATTATTTGTCCCTTATTGATATTAAAATGAAATATTCAGACCATTGGCCCATTTACTCCCAAATCAACATTAAACTTTAAATCATGACATTAAATCATGACAAATATCAATCAAATTCACGACAATCATAAAGTCATAAACATTAATTTAATAAATCCATGTTAAATAAGAAGATATTTGATTAGCAAATACTGATCAGCATCTATTCATGTATGCTGTTCTGTGTTACTTAAAGAGAGATCATGTCAGAGGCTAGGCATGCCTCATCCGGTACTTAATAGAGATTATGTGATGTTTATGGCCGTGAGGTTGCCTAGAATAATGGGATCCTTGTTAAAAGCGACAAAGACAAGAAACACAAGTTGTGGTCTACGTGTGTTCAAATACTATTGGCTGTTGTTGGGGCGAAGTGATGTTGAACCAATGATCTTTATGTATCTTTTATGTCCTGTGCTCCCACTCAATCGACTGAATAAACTGATGATCTGCCAGCTTTGTCTCATCTGACTTTTTCCTGGATGTTATAGACGCAGTGGTTGTAGCCTAGGATTTTGGATGCTATGCATAAAACCGTCTCTGAATGTAGTGATTCCATACCACACTGGCAGTCAAACTGGTTTTCTAGACTATTTCTTTACTGGCTTTGAAAATGTTGCATTATAAGACTGCTCATTACAAATATCGATGACAAATATCACAAGAAATGTTTGTATTAAAAATACATAAAGTATGCTGTCGTATTGGGACAGATCAATATTTTCCCAAACTTTTCAAGCTATATTCATGTAATTCCCATAAATTTCAAGTATTTGCATTTCAATCTACATAGGACCTACAGAAGTGAGTTATGGCCTCCTGGCTGATCTAGACTTCTTCAACTGGTATAGAAAGAAATCATCTCTGATGACATTTTTCTATATCCTGCAACTTCTCTGATCTTCTCACTTTAGTGTTTTGCAGGGGTTGTTCCAAGAAACATGAGAGGGAAGCCCTTGACACTACCTGGCTGCTTATTACAAATGGAGAAGTCACAAATGGTCTCCACTGCTCCTGCAAAAGTCTAACTCGATGCCTTAGTTCAATTAAGTTGTTATCAGCTTACTGACCTCTAATAAGCTGTTTAAATCATTATTGTTGCCTGTTTGTCAGGACGATTAAGATCTTTGTACTGGATATTATGCTTGGCTTTCAAGTCAATGATCATCTACAAACCCTGCCAGAATCCACAGCATAAAGATTATTTGCTGAAGGCTGATTGTTTTTGACTTCATTTTTCTAAATATTAACATTAATTGTTTTTTCCCATTCATCAAGGACCTTTGATTATTTTTGAAACATTGAATTTCATAAAGCCAAATTCCAAGTTGATGAAAATACATTTGGCATTGACAATAGACAACTCTCAACTTGCCTTCTTGTGAATGTAATACCACAAGGTCAAAAGGTAATATCAAGAGGAAAAGAAAGAGACATGACTGACATGACTTTGTAAACAAAATATCCTCATGTTTTCAGCATATATTCTCACCGGTCTGTCTGGTAAAAAGCGTTCCTCATACACATCTCGTATGCTCCTGTCTCTCCTGTACGTCACTGGAATAGGGAAGAAAGAGGGAAGGTGATGTAGTGTCACATATGTACAAACATGTATAGTGCAACAAAATAAAAAACTTCCTGTCTCCGTTTCCAGGATCTTTGTGGTTGACATGTTTTCTAGATTTTCCATTCCGAAATTCCAGTCTTTTCCAGACGTTATTTATTTGCCTGAATTTCATGATTGATTGGTGTTGTTTATTAGGGATCCATGTTGATAGTGACTGAGAAATCTGACTGTCAACTAATTATTAATAATTTCTTCATAACAAAAATATCACAGTATGTAAAATGGCAGTGGGCCTGCAATTACATAAAATGTCGCAATATGTATCCGAATTTCCCATACCCACTTATTGCTATTCCGGGCTATTCCAATGCATGCTATTCACAGCATGCATTGGTCGGAAGGCAGGGAAACACCCTGGACAAATCACCAGCCCATCACAGGGCAAACACAGACAGACAGACAAACACTCACTCAATTTAGAGTCTCCAATTCACCTGACAATCGCAGCACCGGGGAGAACATGCACAGGGAGAAAGGACCAGGGTCAGGAACCGAACCCAGGAGGTGTGAGGGGACAGTGCTAACCACTGAGCAAACACAATGTTTGTTCCTAAGAAGCTGTGCTCCTAAGAAATTTCCCAACATGAATGTAAAGGATCAATACTTACTTTTTGACTCAAGGGATTCTGTGAAACAGGGGTTACAGAGAAAAGCAGATCTTTAACACAATCTGTGAAAAGAACAATTAAAACAACACTGTAAGACAATACATCTTGAGAATAAGGATATGAGCGTATCCAATCTATTGTCTTGAGAAAAGACTTCATAGGACTATAAAACTGAAAATACAATCAGCTGAATTTCGCCATTTTTTCAGTCATGAAAACAAAATCAAAGATGGTGTGACCGACCAGCCAGCTAGCTGAAGTTACAGACTGCATAGATTGCTACGGTTAGGTTGTAAGGCATTGTATCCAGTATGTGGTTGAGCCAGAGCAAACTGACTGATTGACTGATTACGGTAGCCAGCTAAAATTAAAGGACGAATAGTCACTCAAAGGAAAGATAATGCAATTTTACTTAAGTTAGGTTGACATGAAAGAACTCGAGTCAATTCACAATGTGCGAACAGGCATGTTTGCCCATGCAGGCGAATATCCAGGTAACAAACACATTGCTCCACATAGCCCTGACGTAGCACATGCTCCACAGCAGTCAGCTTGATAAATAAGTTAGAAAACTACATAATAGTTTGTGTATGTAGGTGGTTAACTACCTAGTTTGGTCCATTAATCGACAACTCTTATTGCTAATTAGCTAGCCTCCGTCTATGTTGCAAAGATCCGCATGTTATTTTTTATCAGAGAGCGAGCTAGCTAACCGCTACTGTCAAACTAATGATCACAAATAAATATTTACAATGAATGATACTCGATAGTGGGTGAATATGCTTTGCATAACCTGCACAATAGGTAAATGTATGCCATACAATATACAAAATACTCTCACCTTCCTCTAGCCTTTCCCGGTAGCTGCACGCAAAACGGCTTTTCATTGGATGAGACAGTCCGAGACGTCATTATCATGCGACGTTGTGGATTTAGGCTGGCCGTTTGTTTAATAAACATATTTTGCTAAATGAACATCCCGTGCAAATATAATATTCCTCTATTTTTTCCCCAAATAGCGAGGTATTATCCTGACGGTGGTGGCTCTGTTGGTAAGTCGTTTGTTTAATGGATTCATCTGGTAAGTTAGCAGTAAACTGAAGTAATTCAAGATGAAGTTAGCTACAAAGCTGCGTGTGTTTAACATTTGAATTAGCACCTTATCTATCATGTGGCTGTCTTGCTGTGATCACTGTCGACCCATCTGTTTTGCAGTGTCAGTCCCTTGTCATATGAATGCAATATGAGCGGGGGTTTGGCACCAAGCAAAAGCACTGTATACGTGTCGAACCTGCCTTTCTCTCTGACCAACAATGATCTGCATAAGGTAATTTGTTAACTGGTTGAGATCTGAAATGAAAGTACATACACTTCTTTGACTACACCAAATGTGGTCCAAACAACTTCTTCACTGAACGACCTTGTGAAGCATGCTACTTTTCTCATTTCAGCTTTTCACCAAATATGGGAAAGTTGTAAAGTGAGTAATGACACTGACACTATTTGTATTTATATTACAAGCGCACAAACCTTGCAGAGTGGCCTAAGAACACATAACTCACAATGTTAGATGCGCTAAAATATTGTCTGTCATGCTTTTCTCAGGGTTACAATTGTAAAGGATAAAGACACTCGCAGGAGTAAAGGAGTGGCATTTGTCCTCTTCCTGGACAAAGAATCGGCCCAGAATTGTTCAAGATCATTGAACAACAAACAGGTGGGTCCATGCCAATATCAGCCCATTACTGGATTACAAGTAGTCTCATGGATTTGGCCTAAAATGTTGTTTCAGTCAATACAATCTCTTTTCAGTGATGATTCTTTAATGGACATGCTTGTAAGATAATTAAACAGGCCTCTATGTGTTTGTCCCACAGTTGTTTGGCAGAACAGTGAACGCAAGCATCGCCATTGACAACGGGCGAGCAACTGAGTTCATAAGGAGACGAAACTATACAGACAAGTCCAAATGTTACGAATGTGGGGTAGGTGCATATTTACTATTCTTTTGTCCTGTGAGATGGTCAGATATGAGATATGTTACATTTGCAAGTGTTGTCTTTGGTCTGTCCTTTTTTTAAATGGAAAATGAAAAAACTATGAAAGATAATAACATTCTGTTTGTTCATTCATGCCACACTTTGCATTTACTATTACAATTATCAGATGTTGGAAGGTCATTTCATGGTCACCATGTGTCTTATTAAATTACACATCACAGGATGTGGGACACCTGAGCTATGCATGTCCCAAAAATATACTGGGAGAGAGGGAACCTCCAAAGAAGAAAGAGAAGAAAAAGAAGAAAAAGGCTGAACAACCTGAGCATGTGTAAGTATTTTATAGCTATTTCTACAATTCTTACCTACAGTATGCTGACCACATACTTATGGGATGTACACTGAGTCATTTGTCTAATCCCTATATATTTCCCCTTATAGTGAAGAAGAAGAAGAAGAAAGTGAGGAAGATGGAGAGGACCCAGCCCTTGACAGCCTAAGCCAAGCCATAGCTTTTCAGGTTAGTATACAAATATGGAAAACAAATAAACGAAGTCAATATAGACATATCTGACCAAAATGTAAGTATCCAATTGACCAAGTTTGGCATGGAAAGTTTGTGCCCAATTTTGTCTTCATCACCAAATTGTCACATTTAGTATCCAAAAAAGGGGGAAAAGATAATTGTACTTTAGTTGTGCACAAACTCTTGCCATGTGATTGCGTAGTGGTCATATTTCCTCTGTCCTTTTGTGTCCTTCCCAGCAAGCCCATATCGAGGAGGAAGAGGAGCATCATAAGAAGCAGGGCATCCTTGGCTCAAGAGGACAGAGCTCAGGCTTCGACATCTGATGACTCTAAGAAACCCAGGATCAAAAAGAGCGCCTACTTTAGTGACGAGGAAGAACTCAGTGACTAGTAAAGAGGATATACTGTATACATAATGTTGGACATTACCAAAAACAGCAAATGTACGGCAAATACCTAGCTTGTAAATAGAAATCCCCCCCCACCCCATTTTTGTTTTAAATCATATTGCTACATAAAGTCATAAACACTGACTTCTTTTTTACATTTAGTATTTTGCAGCATCGGGGTTGTATATAGACAGAACTGAGTTTGATATTGCTATGTAAATGTTGTGCAATTTTTTGTTTTGATGATGAACTGCTTGTGTTTTTGTCAGTCAATAAAACTTTTTATGGCAGACCAAGCGAATACAACATTGTTGGTAATGTGAACGTTTAAGGGGAAATTCAGTAGATGAATGGCGAAGGGAGAGTGTTTGGTTATTTACTGGTTTGCCTAGTCCAGCGGTTCCCAAGGTTGAGTCCAGGGACCAGCAGGGTTCCAGGGTGTCTCCAGCAAAATGTTTAATGATTGTTTCAAGGATGGCCGTTTTGATCATAGGTTTTACTCTTTCCACTGTCCATCTATAACCCCACCTACAGTACAGACACCTACTGTATACTAAACCATATGGAACCAAAACAAATGTCTTCAGATAGGGGTTAAAATTGAATAAAGGTAGGTGGTCTAATGCGGATCTATTTGGTCCTTCATATGAAGAAGTCTGGGAACCCCTGGCTTAGTGCGCTTGCTTGGGGATTTAAAACCGTGTGCTAGTATGCTCACTTGCGTCAGCACGCAAATCAGGCGAGGGATTCCCCGATGTTTAGTGTTCGGTGATCTAATCGGTCGGTTATTTCTGTGGGCAGCAGATACAAAGACGTCAAAGGAGTCCGGATGCAGTGAGCTGATGACACAGACCATTTTGGAACATCATTGCAACAGACACGATATTGTGGTTATGTTGCCTTCAAGTGCTGTGGGAAAAAGGTGACATGGGTGTTTAGCGCACATGAACAACAAAGGAGAAGGGTAATCGAGGTGTAAATACAATCGGGAAACTGGGGATTTTCTATGAAATATTGTCATCTGAAATGAGACAGTGGCTTTGCATACTTTTTAGCCTAGCAGTGATTCACAACCATGTGCCATGAGACCTAAAGAGTATACAGGTTTAAGTCCAACCAATCACTACACCAACTGATTACCATTAACCTTTCTGGTTAAAGGTGTTGGCTAGTGAAATCAGTGAAGTGATTGGTTGGAATGGAAACCTACATATTCTTGGTCCTCGATGACAGGTGTTTGGAACCACCGCCTAGTTTTTTTTGCATTGCTATAAAATATATAACAAATAGGAAACATCCCATGGCTAATAAATCATCCTAAACATAAACGACATGCCTGATGCATGTCTCCTTTCCATTCTGCCTCTGCATCACATTGATTATTTCTAAAATACCAGCTAGCAGCTAGCATACACCATGGAGAATGTGTTGCAGGTTTACATTCCAACCAAACACTACATCAGCTTGTATAGTGGTCCGATGGAAAATAAACTTAGATATGCATGGCTCTCAATGGCAGATAGTACAGGGTCCATTTTGTTATCATATCCGACCAAAGGCACGTGAATGCGCTGCCGTACAAGTCGCATTTCCGACTTGTGAACTCGGAAGGAGGAGCTCACGAGGAGCACATGAAGGCGGCATAGATTCATCATGAGGAATGTCAGTCTCAGGAAGTGGCTCTCCCTCTGATTGGACGGGGCGAGTCATGTGACCATCTCCCAAGCGGAGTTTCCACGACAGCTGGAAGCCGAGCGGCACAGGCGCATCGTTTCTTTGCAAAATACTAAGAAATAACAAGGACTATCCTCGTTTCAGCACCTTCAGATAAACCCTGGTCTGGCATGGGCGACAAGAGGAGTCCTACAAGGTAACGACCGAGTCGGTGCGTCCTAGATATTCAAGCTGGGGGAAGCGGACATCGGCGAGCGCTCGGAAAAATTGGATTTCTCTACCCCCCCCCCCTCTCTCTGTCTGTCTCTCTCTCTCTCCCTCCCTCTTTCCCTCTCTCTCTCTCTCTCGCACTGCATCTCTTCTATGTGTGTGTGTTGTGCGCGCGCACGTACGCGCCCGTGTGTTAAAATCCTATCGCCAATTACAGTGTCGGATCACAGCGCTTGCAGATGATTTCCCTAATCCGATAGGCTTACCCAGATGTTTGCCATCGATAGCCTCGCAATCATCTGTCGTGGATGTGAACTGAACAACCTCTCTCTCCTCCTCTCCTCTCCTCTCTCCTCCTCCTCTCCTCTCCTCTCCTCATTTCTCGTTTTGTTTTGCTTAAAAAGGCCGAAGCGTCAACCGAAGCCCTCCTCCGACGAGGGGTATTGGGACTGCAGCGTGTGTACGTACAAGAACACGGCGGAGGCTTTTAAGTGCATGATGTGCGATGTCAGGAAAGGGACATCAACAAGGTAAGATGATGTATGGATTACCACGGGGTATTCAGTGCACGTAAGTCCTATAATAGTCCTTTGAATCAGTGGTTGTTCAAGTGGGGTCCGGGGACCTCCAGGGGTCCTTGAAGGGGCTTGCAAGGGGTCCCCTAGCAAAACGAGGAATCATTTCGCAAGTATTTCACTCCCTATGATTTTGCCGTGAGAGATTGGTAAGGACGATTATTTTTTATCAGAGGTTTCACTCTCTCCACTGTTACTTCCTCGTCTACAATACAGTAATCATGGCACTGTACAATGTCATATCCAGTAACAAACACCTTGTCTCATGGCTTCCCTTGGGACAAAATCTTACCAAATGCCTGTCTGTGGTGGCTTGTCTGTTCGGGGGTCCTTGGTTTGAAAAAGTTTGGGACCCTCTGCCATTGGCTATCCTTTAAATGACTTTTTTAACTCTCCTGGTTTGTGTATTTATAGGGCTCTGCATAGTTGATGCCCTTAATAGCAACCAGTCATCATGCACTGAATAGACAGTTACTGTCCTTTCTCGTGAGTCTGCATGCATGTTGTTGTGTGCACGTGGAAGTTTGTGTGCAAGAGAGAGAAGAGCAGAATATGGAAATAGGATTATCCTTCTTTTCTTAAAGCTCGATTTGTTGTTTAATTTGTTATTTTTCTTTCTTTTTTATGCCACACACACACACCTCTAAGCAGTTCTTGCCGGGGTGTTGACATTGACCTCGGTGAAACGAGGAAGAGGGAGGGCTCGCTCTTTAAGCACACACATCCATCTTGTTGCCCTGGAGATATTTGTTACGGAAGAGGGTATGCCTCTAATACACATGCACGCACACACTCACACACAGGTACTTAAGTGTACAAATATAAGCCGTGCACTGCGAGAACGCACGCACACACACACACACACACACACACACACACACACACACACACACACACACACACACAGTGCTCCCTGTACTGTGGCTAATATTTGTCCTGACATCAGTGATTTGAAGCCAGCCAGTAGCAGGAAACGGCAGTGTTGTCCCTGAGTGGCACTCACCATCATGATGAAAACATCACAGAACGAAAGAGAGGAAGCTCTGACTCTGGTAAACAGTGTGTGTGTGTGTGTTGCTAGCAGAGGGTGAACATGACACCCATCTTTAATGCGTAGCCAATTATCCCTTTCTACATTACCACAAACTGCAGCCTTCCCGACGAGCCACTACACCAACAACAGTGCATGGATGCAGTTGTCTGCTCTGATGCCTCTTTGGTAATGTGATGTTCTCTTGTGTTTTGTGTGTGCTGCTTGGACACATGCATGCACTTCCGTGCACGTGCATACGTGTGTTTGGGGTGTGTGCGTGTGCGCGTGTGTGTGTGGGAGGGCTGGTTGTGAAAAGAGGTTGTCAGAGCAGCTGCCAGACAGACAGCCATGGCTCATTACTATGCAACGGCTTAATCAGCCTGCTGTCATCAGACACACACACACACACACACACCATGCACATTTTACACATGACTGCGTATGTATTCGTGCACAAACACGCACGCACATGCTCACACACGCATACTTATAAACACACTGGCACACACACACACACACACACACACTCACCCAAACAAAGAGAGCGACGAGGGGAGATACGATTCACGTTCACATAGGGTCCGTCTTTGTGTTCGTTATTTAGAGGACACTCTAGTAGTTGTCTGTATAGGAACAAGCCGCCTGCCTCTGAGCCAAGAACCTGTCTGAATCTTCACATCTCGGGGAAGTCTTGACATCCTTTGTGTCGCCCATCTGGGCATTTTGGAAAGGTGGCAAGGACAGAAGAAGGATCAACACACACACAGTCACACACGCTTTTGAACAACTTGAACGAGAGGATTTCCTCTAATGAAAGGTCAATAACCACGTTGTCTTCAAAATGGCAACGTTAGAGAAGTGTAGCAGTAGTTTTGTAGTTATGATAGTAAACACACGTGTACAAATATAAGGCGTGTACGTGGGCACACATAGGGTTGCAAATGCACTGCAAGAGTGTACACACACACACACACACACACACACACATACAGGAATGATACTGCAGCAACGTGGCCACACAGGTGGTCACTGCAGTTAACAAGAGGACAAAATCGACAGAACTGGATCAGCAAGAGCTAGAACGTGCTGTGCTAAAGGGCAAATGACATACAGAATATGAATGTAGGCTCGCAGCAAACTCCATGCTGTTTAGTAAATAAACTATCCCGTAACCTGAAGGTCAATGGTTCGACCACCGCAACGGCCCTATCAAAGTGTCCTTGAGCGAGACACTGACCACTTACGCCCAGGTCAGACTACAAGAGTGGTCAAACGATGCCTGACGAGGGCGGTACAGGCTAAACCGATGCTTCTCAATGATGGTCCTCGGGGGTTCCAGAGTACTGCTGGTTTTCTATCCTTGCATTCACCTGTTGACCTGATTAGATGGCTGGAATGAAAACTACCTGGCAGAATGGGGAAAACCAGCAGTACTCTGGCCCCCCCCCCCCCCCCCCCCGAGGACCGGAGTTGAGAACCACTGGGCTAGGTGACCGGTCTGCCTGCCGACCCGCCTGGAAAGTGTTCACACTATGGGACGGGACAAAGATGGAGTGTCACACAGCGATTACAAACGGCCCGATTGGATTCAAAAACATTCGTTCGTCCAGAACCATTAACTGAGAATACAATTACAAAATAGATGTTGTTTTGTTTCTTGCTCCATGGTACATATGACTGTACACTTCACATCTGTATTACACATGTATTTTGAAGTGAAATTAGGTCTATTACAAGGATAACATTGATGATTGATCCAGGGTGGATTGATCCAGGCATGGTGTATACCAGTTTATATGAGTAACGTTGAGCAAGTGAAGTTGGAGAATCTCTACTGATTTAAACAGTGGAAGTTGTTGTTGTTGTTAAACGTGACTTCTCTTCCTCTTCTCTTTCTTTTTTTTTCTTCCTTTTTGAGCTAAACTCTCATTGGCTGTTGCCCCTGGCCACTCCTAGATTTCAGGTCTGATTGTTCTTGGACTGATTTACGCTACAGCAGTCAGACCAGGGTCTACACTACAGGATAATCTGTGCTGACTGCGTATGAGGCTGTGCGTAGGCTAATACAGGGTTAAAAGCTCAGAAATATAGCAGGGTGCCAGGCCACTGCGTGCTTTAAAAGTGATCAATAAAGTCTTAAAATCAATCCTAAATTTGACAGGGATCCAGTGGAGGAAAGCTGAAACAGGAATGATATGTTGTCTCTCTTTGGTCTTCGTGAGGAGTCTGGCAGCAGCATTTTGGACCAGTTCTCATTTGTAAAGGCTTTGCTGGCTTAAACAAGTGAAAGGAGAGTTACAATCGTCTTTGTGAGAGGAGATAAAAGCATATGAAACAGTATCCAAGTTCTTAGCAGATAAAAAATGATCTTATTTTTAAGATCTTCTAAGTTGGAGGAAGCAAGACTGCACAACTTATTATGCTTGTCGAGGCTTAGGTTGCTGTCAAAAACAATACCGAGATTTTTACAACCTTGGCTTCAAGCCTTTTCAGGAAGAAGGGACGAGGTTGTAGAGAAGGGGAAGGGGAGGGATGTTGACGAGGACGGGAACATTTTGAGGAAGAAAAGCCAGAGAAAGCGTTGGGAGGACGAGGGCGTAATGGAGGCGAGCGGGACCAGAGAGAGACGTTTGCATCCAGATAGCCGTTAGGAGATAAAGATGAATGTTTTATGAAGCTGAGGTTTAGCAGATCCTGCCGCATAGTTCCCTCTGATGCCGAGAGATGATCTACAGCGGGGGCCTAAAGCCGCCGGTTGATTGAAAGCACATTGTTCAGACTGCGAGTTTGACTGAAGATAGGGATACATCAGCAGGATTGGACTAGCTTATCGGGGAAAGAGAGTGAATGAAAGCGCGAGAGAGTGATTGACAAGAAGAGAATTGGCCGATGTTCCGCTGATTCTGTCGGGAACTTCGGAAAGTTTTTCAGCTCGGGGAAAACCAATTTTGAGAACTTTTTAGTTTAACCCCCCGAAACCAATGCTCATTAAAATATGCTAGTGCCCCTGTCACACGGGAACCCAAACAGAATCAAGATTGCAACCCCACTTTGGGTCCTAACCTACTGTACAATAAACCAGGATATTGAGCATGCACTGCTCTTTGAACTGAGTTGGAGCTAAGATCCTGGAGATGGAAACTACTGCAGAGAGAAAAGAGCCTTCCCACAAATTCTACTGGCTCCTTTTGGTTTAGTTGAGCATCCGAGTATCGTCCAGGTACTAGTCAGTATCGACAGAAAATCCTATCGCAGAGGTCTGAATTGTGCATGTTTTCCCTCCATCATTTATTTTTTGAAGCATTGAAAAGTCCGTGGGTTGCTAATACTTGTGTCGCCGATTTGTTCAGTTTTAATAAAATGAGAGATTTGCTCTTCTATTCAACTCGATTGAAGCTCAAGGATGCTTGAGGCACAGGGATACAATTTATAGGAAGCTGTCTGAATCACATTTCCCTATAAGAAACAACCGCAGCATCTTTTTCCAATTTCGAAATTGCAGTCATCAATATTGTGATATTTTTTTTAATTTATTGAGCAGCCGTCCTCCATACACCATTATGCTCTATTACAATGTTTTTAATATTCTCTCTGCGTCCACATCGTCAGAATAATTGCTCTCTGGACTTTTGGCATTTGTGCAGACTAATGTAGGAAGAGCATGTTGGTTTAAGGATACTAAACTAATAGCTTATACTATCTTATTAAGCCGATCTTACATCGCACAGACTTGGGAGAGCTTTGGCAACACAATATAGCACGTAGCCTCATTATGTTAAGACTTTCTCTTGAATAATTGGGGGGAGCCATTTTAATCTTGCTACAACACATCTTTGGGTTGAGTCCCAGTCTTTGGAAAAACACTACAGTATCATAAATGAATGTCATGGCACGGTGGCCTATTGGTTAAGAGAGACCACTTCATAACTGGAAGGTCACAGGTTCGATCGCAACCGCAGCCAAAGTGTCCTTGGGTAAGATGCATCAGCAGTTTGTTATAAATGCCGTACGGAGGCAACTTAGACGTCCTCTTTGAAACGGCTGAGATGTTAGAGGGTAAAACGTCTACGGGGAGCGGTGGTGATAGACAGTCGTCAAACAGTGCGTGCTAACCAAACATCATCCGCAGCCAAACGGTACGGGGTGCAGGAGAACAGTTTGTGTTTGACCTTCTCGAGCGTCTAGCCTACACCACCCCGCATCTGTTCGCCGAGCCGAGCCGAGCGCTCCGACACTTCAGGCCCACGAGGGAAAACACTCACGCTGCGTAACTCTAAAAGACTTCAGGAGCGTGTTGGGCCATATTTTATTTCCACGAGTCACGACGGTGAGCTTGATCATATTCCTATCGCGGTCTGTTTCTCTCTCTCTCTCTTGCAACTCCCTCTTTGGCTCTCCTGTTTTCTTCCTCCTTCCCCCTTCTCCCTATATGCTCTTGTTTGCTCTGTCATTCTCTTTCTCTCTCTCTCTCTCTCTCTCTCTCTCTCTCGCTCTCTCTCACCAGGAGTTGAACTTAACCTAAGACGTCTTCCGGCGACAGATTGACTGATGTGCGGCTTTCGTCAGCTCCACCTAAACAAGCACGAACCATTCTGGCTGGCTGAGAACCTGTCAGCATCAGCGTGTTTTAGATGTTGTTTTATCATCCTTTGGACGAGGCTCACCCCTCACAGTTGACATACAGCGCACACCGTGGCATCTTGGCTTGTCATTATGCACTTGGCTCGATTGCGGGGGGGCGTTTCACCTCCTGTAAAATGTTGCTCTCAATGTAACACAGTCTAGGTTATGTGCTACGGGAATCCTATAGTCTCCAACGGTTTTATTTAGGCTTAGTTTGTTTCTGTATATACACATAAGAAAACTCTGAGTAAGGACAAAGATTCCCAAAGGGGCTTCGAAAATAAGATCAAATAAAATGACAAAACACAAGTGAATCGGGCAACTGAAATCAAATGGCAACAAACATCACCAGGGAGGAGAATGGTACAATAACAAAGCAATGCATGGATAACTGGGAAGGGAAATAAAATAAAATCGCTCTAACACAGATAAGAATAATGTAATCGTGGTCGTTTTTTTAAAGCTGTTGGGTAGTGAATCTTAGTGAATCGAGCTGCCGATCGGTTTCAGTAGAGCCTCACTGTAATGATGAGATGATGATGATGATGAGACGGTGAGCCGTGAGCCACAAGGCAGCGTTTTTGAATGAAACAAACTCTTCATCCACCTGTCGAGAGAGGGTGGTGGATTTGCAAAATTCAGGAATGGAAATCACTTCTAATGCGAAAAAGGAAAGTGTTTATTCACGCCAACAGTCTCGTAGATGGTGTGCAAAGACCATGCAACAGTAAACCAGGGCTACATGATATACGCACACGTTAGCAATGCTTCCTGAGGAAAGAACGTATCTGTCTGAAATGCATTGCCTAACAATGACAGCTTGAATAATTAGTTTCCTTTTTTGCATTGAAAATGGTTGCCTTCTTATTTTTCTAGTATTATGCCTTCTTGGTAACGCTTTGCCACGCCTTCCACACTGATTCCACAATTCAACAGCTTCCTTTATTGCGGCCAGAATAGAAAAACAAACCTGGTTGTTTACCTGCCAAGAAGAAGCAAATTTATCAGCCACAACCAAAATTTACCACCATTTTGCAGCTTTCCCCGCCTTGATGACATGGGACGTGCCGCTAGCACAGCATCACACTTCACTATCAGTCTAGAAATATGCTTGTTCACTCACTTTCAAGTGATCATCTCCAGGATCCTACTTTTCGAACATCTTTGGTACCAAGCACGCCTTGCTGTGGTGCGTCTGCACTAGGGGTGGGCGATATGACTAAAAATCAATAACGCGATTATTTCAAACTTTTACCTCGATTACGATTAATGAACGATTATTTTATTTGTTTTGTTTTATTTTGAAATTGACCGGATGCTCTATGCCGTTCCTGTGTCTGACTTCCTGACCGGCTTGACACGAACGACAAAAACGAACGGTCCAAACCTGTCTGAACACGACGTTACTGGACGGGGCGGAGGGACGTGACTGAATACCACGTAGTATTTTTTAAGGGGACAGTTCATGAACGCAGTATTGGGGAAAGTATTTGGCCCGTTCATTCGCAGGAAAGTGATGTTACGTCTGATGCGCGCGCACACACACACACACTCACACTGGTTGCTTTGCTAACTGGCGCTTCTAGATGTTCCTCGTTCTTGTAGCCTAAATAACAATCGAAATCAACGATTTTGAAAATGTGCCACGATTACATAATTAAAATCGCGATTACGATTATAAACACGATTATCGCCCACCCCTAGTCTGCACTGCACATCCCTGAGATCACTTGACCAGTATATTTTTCTTTGGATTTTCTGTTGATGACGTTTGAGTTTCTGTAGGTGGCGCTCTTTTCTCTGTCTGTTCAGCCACGGTGGCTATCGCTGCTCATGCTAGCTACCCAGTTCTTCTGTTACGTAAACCGCATCACTTCGGTGTTTTAGAACGGCAACTATAAAAGCTGTCATGAACTGGCTGAATCGCGACTGTATTGCATCACTTGGCAACAGAGAGTAGCAAAACGGACATTTATTTATATGAAAATGTTTCGGGATTGTTACTTCAAGTCAAGTTTTTCTGCTGTTCATATAAAATAACTATAACAAATCGATCAAAAACTAACAGGCATACAAGTACAGATTGTATATCGGTGATTTTTATTGGTTCAGCCCGTCTTAATTGTTACATCGTCTAAGTCGGGCACTCGGCTCAATTGTGTGGGTAACTGTTTTTAGTGCTCATCCAGCACACAAACACTGAGTGTACGCCAGGGACAATGAAGCTGGCTGTTATCATGTCACTGCGGCTCAAGATTATGGCTACGTGATAAGCCTGTAATTACTGTAGTGACACTGATGCATGACATACTGATCTGTGTGTGTGTGTGCGCGTGCGCATGTGCGTGTGAGAGAGAGAGAGAGAGAGAGAGTGAAGCGTGTGGTACAGTGTGGTGAGTGGGCTGTAGAAGGTGTCATAAACCACAGGACATGGAGAGCCATCTGTCTCTCTCTCTTTCTCACACACACACACACACACACACAGACACGGAAGGAAGCACACGCTTGCGTGCGCACACACGGCGGTAGCATGTTCAGGCAGGGAGAGACATTAATCATCGGGTTGGATGAGCTCCCGGGAGCAACACTCAGCCTACAACCTGCTGATAGAGAACCTGACACACACACGCGTGCTCTCATTCACACACACACACACACACACACACCTGGAGTGAAGCTTCTTGTGGTTGTTCAATAGGGCATAAAATAAGCTATTTCACAACGATCTTACAATCATCACAGAATAGTGATATGAGATTTGTGTTTATAGCAGTGCACTCCAGTGCGTATTTACACTCTGTTGGCACTCCTGTGGGCTATTTGCTCAACACACAGCATCTGCAGAATTCCCTACTATCCTCTTAAAAGTACTGATGCTGATGATGGTTTAATTTGTCTTGATTTTGTGCCGCGAGTACGTGCCACTTTTTTTCAAATTGTGCTCTATATATTTGCCGTAACTAGACTAGAGCACTCACAGCCTCTGATTTGATAAGTTCCCTATAGATAAAGGTTATCATTACTATATTAGTCTGCCGATGGCTTCTGTATCACACGCCTACGCACACACACACACACACACACACACACCGACCGTGTTAATTGCTGAGTCACGGTGAGCAGCAGTGTTGATGACCCATTTGTCCAGCGTGGTAGAAAGGTGGCAGTCTAGCCAAGCCACCCAGAGTCTCTCATCCCCTCGCCATCTACTGAATCTGTCACGGACACACATTCGCCATCAGGCCCGTTTCGTCACGATCAGGGCCCGAGCACTTATCCAGCCCGCTAGTGCTGGTGCATCGGGTGTTTTCATTTTGATGTTTGTTTTTTTCTCTCTCTGCTTTTTGAGCACAGGCCCCCAGATGAAAGAGTGTCAGGTCAGCGAGTGCATCCAAGAGGGGGAGAGAGAAAGCAAGCGTGCGTGCGTGCGTGTGTGTGTGTGTGTGTGTGTGTGTGTGTGTGTGTGTGTGTGTGTGTGTGTGTGTGTGTGTGTGTGTGTGTGTGTGTGTGTGTGTGTGTGTGTGTGTGTGTGTGTGTGTGTGTGTGTGTGTGTGTGTGTGTGTTGGGAAGAGGTCAGCCAGAGTTCCTTTCCCCTCTCAGTGAAGTGTGTGTGTGTATGTGTGTTTGTGTGTGAGGGATCAGTGGCAGCGTTTGTGCTTTCTAACCCCCTCTAGTCTGGAAAACTGCTAAAGCTTCAGGTTAAAACCAAGAGCTGCGTTGAGCTTATTATGCCTGTTTTTTCCCGTTTGTTTTGCTCTTGGGGGGGGGGGGGGGGGGGGGTAAGATGGAAGTTGTGGCGTTGTGTTTTTTGCACTTAATGTTTCGACAACTTAAGAGCGATCGGTGTGCCAATAAAGCTTGAAATGAGCTCGAAACGGAAGACAGAAGGGAGACAGTGAGCTGGTGACAGACAGAGATACGATGTGTAATATATCTAGCATGAGAGTTTTCAGATCGCACACCCGACACCCTTCGTCTCTAAGAGGAGATTAATGTTTTAGTCGAGAATTAAAGAGATTGCGATTAATATCTATCGTTTTTCTCTTTTCTCTCTCTCTCTCTCTCTCTCTCTCTCTCTCTCTCTCTCTCTCTCTCTCTCTCTCCCCTTCCCAAGGAAATGAATTTCCGTGCGTTTTTAGCGCGCCCCTCCTCACAACGTCCTAATTTCGCAGTGGCGGGACTCCATTAGCCGCTGTAGAAATGGGTACGGCGCGAGTGGAGCCGCTATCGATCGGATCGACGGTTCCAACACGCAGTATTAATGTCAGGGAGAATAGGCCGCCGCTGCATTAGACACAGAGAAATTCCTGTTGGAATCGATAGACGCACACACACACGCACACGCACACACAGGCGCTGAGCTGCCGCCGGGGCCACACGGAGGCCGACGCTGAAGGACCTAAGTGCTTAGATAATAACCGTTTGATTGGGTTAACAGAGGCAGCTCTGTTTAGGGTCTACTGCTTTGCCTCGCCCTAATATTAGGTTGTCTCCTTTTTCACCTCCCAGGTTATCGAGCCGGCCTCTGTTTTTAGTGAATATCTACTTCATTGTAACAGTCGAGGAAGGATAGGATGTACAAAATATGTTTCCCGTCCCCCCCCCCCGTCCCCCCCACGTTGCTCTCGGGGCACAGCCGGTTTCCCCTGGTTTTAAATAGAGGAGATCATAATTAGCCCCAGGCGATATCAAGAGACCCAGCAGCGTGTACATACATACGCAGCACTCATCCGTTGCATAAATGAGACAATCCATCCATTTATTACATACGGTGAATTACAGCAAAACATTAAAAGCTGGGGAGGGCGCAACGACACCGTGAGCAGAAGTCAGCAGTCAAAGGCTAACTCAACGAGGTGGCAAATCTTGTGGGTTTTTTTTATTTCTGGAAGAAAAAAAAATTTTGGCCCGAGGGCAGGACGCTCGAGTCTGGATGTGGCTGTCGGTGTGTGTGTGCGTGTGTGTGTGTGTGTGTGTGTGTGTGTGAAGGGAATTCAGAAAAACTAGACTGCTTTGTAACCGTAGAAGTGGAAGTATTGGGGGTAAGGATGTCGAGGCAAGCAGCAAATTACTTCAGCTGGGGAACAGAGGACTTTTGAGAGGCCTCTGCCTTTTTTTAATTTATTTTTTATTTAAAAGGTGTCAGCATTTCTGCGGCGTTGCGCTGACAAGACAGACAAATTAGAGGATCTCGACGTCTCCTCCGTATCAGACGCTTATGTAGGCCAAGAGACCCATTTGCATTTCACTCTGGCCTTGCTAGCGTCTCTCCATGTACTGTAAAGGGAATGATAACTCCTCCGCCACCCCCCCCAAAAAAAAAAAAAAAAAAAGACTCTGGAAAAGACTCTTTGAAGCTGGGCCCCAATTTAGGTCATCGCCGAATTTTTAAACAATAGCTTTGCCCTTAGAACAAGACAGCAGACCAGCAGCCCCGGCTCGTTTATTTCCTCTTAGTAAATGAGAAGGGGAAAATAACTAAATAGGCCGGTAAGACTTTATTAGGGGGACATGTTGCTGCACTGCACGGCAACACTTGACTCAGGTGCTGGTACTCTTCTTTTTTTTTTATTTCAGTGCGGTACATGAATAGACTTTGCACTTGCACAGTGTTGTAACACCCTTGTAATTCTATTAGATAACCTATTTCCATAGGTGACAGGTTGATACACTGGAATAAAGGCATCGTAACCATCAGATAAATACTAGCAAGCCAAATGTACTGCGGTTGGTAAATGAATCTACTGTACCAACCGTTTTGGCAGGTAGCCAGCCATTTGCTCAGAGGTCCAATCTATTGTTCCCATCGTGTTTGGCTGGTTAAAATAGTGAAAGTGGCTGATGATTTTTGTGATTAGCAACAGACTGCCTCACACGAGCTCCTCCGGTGGACCGGGCAAAACAACGATGGTTTGGTTCTTCCCCAGCTCGTTGTTGTGGTGAACTCGGCACACTGTGTTCCTCTGCTGGTCTCATCATGCCCTGGGGCTTCATCTGCTCATTGACTGCTGCGTGTGTGTGCGTGCGTGTGTGCATTTAAGTGTGCTACGATTTCTGTATTTGTATGGGTGTGGTGTCTGTAGGGTGTGTGTGTGTGTGTGTGTGTGTGTGTGTGTGTGTGTACATTCGTGGATCTGTTTTCACATGCGTGCATGTGAGTTTGTGTGTGTGTGTGTGTGTGTGTGTGTGTGTATGTGTGTGTTTACAATTTTGTATACATATTTGCTTTTGATTTGTGCACATGTGTTTGGCTGTTGGTGCAGTAAATGTATGGTGTGGTGGGTACGAGTGCGTGCGTGTGTGTGTGTGCGCGTGTGTGTGTGTGTGTGTGTGTGTGTGTGTGTGTGTGTGTGTGTGTGTGTGCCTGTGCCTAAATCACTCCACAGTCAGGTGCTAGATATGTACGCTCCCTCAACAGATGGCCTTTTCAACACACTCGCATCTCGGATATGCTTCTTGCCAGCCCCGAAACACAGGCAGGGGAAAACACACACACACACACACACACACACACACACAATCGCACACGCTTTGCACAAAGATACGCTTGCAGTCCTCATGCATGCTAGTGCCAGAACAATTGCATAATGCATACATTTCGAGACAACAGGCGCTCATGGAGGATGGAAATGTGACTGTGAGGAAAGTAGGCCTCTGCATCCATGGGTTTTTTTTTTTGATGAAACGAGCCTAGGCAGGCAAACCACGTAACACGCAGTCAGGTAAATACTGACTGTTATTCCGAGCGCGCTCTGTTCCGAGTACGTCAGCGCACACAAATAATCAGCACCATTGGCATCGTGGCGAAAAAGCAACGATCCTCTGATTAAGGGCCTTTGCTGGAACATGTCAGCCCGATGTGGCCGTCAATAAAAGCAGGATATAGCTGAGGTCGGGCCTGGCATCGCTTTATTGCAGCGCCTCCCTTCTCGTGGGTTTCGCGAGTTAGCCCCGCCCCCACCCGACCAGAAAAACCCTTCACCTGTTAGACACTCTGTCCTCTGTGTGTTTTTGCGCACCAAAACAGATCTTGTTGCGTCAACGTGAGGCTGAAACAAGCCCTCACAGGTGTACCGCATAACTCGCAGTCAGCGGAATACTTTTTATTTTGAATGCGCTCAATATGTACCGCCGCCGGCTACGAGTGTTGAGAACACCGGTCCTAACCAACACCGGTAATTACTGGCTGCTTGATTATGCTTGTATACTAGCATAAAGCCATGTGTGACTTTCTCTCTCATTACTCTGCCTCTCTCTCTCTCTCTCTCTCTCTCTCTCTCTCTCCCTCGATCAGGAAGCCTCGTCCTGTCTCCCAGCTGGTCTCCCAGCAGCAGGTAACACAACAGTTTGCATCACCCACACAGCCCAAGAAGGAGAAGAAGGAGCGAGTTGAGAGGGAGAAGAGCGACAGAGAGCCGGCGCTCAAGAAGAACAGTCACAAAAAGATGAGGTAAACAAGTGAAGGCCGGGGGGGGGGATGAAAAGGAATCAAACATTACAGGGATGCATGAATAAACACCGGATCGCGTTTGTGTTGCCACCTGAACTTTAGGTTGATGTTGTGTTGTCGTATTTCAGAAAGTGTTTGGCTTTTCAAAGAGATGGAAGTGAAGAGACTGGGATACACATGAAATAAAATTTCAAAGTAGTGTCTTTAATAATGGACGTTTCAGTGGAATAGAAATGAACAAGAAAAGCAAAGTGCCTTAGTGTTTGGGTTTGAATTGAGCACACTATATTGCAATGAAGCTAAATATCATTACAGTTGTATTTACTCCCAACCTTTTTCCATCCACCCCATCAGGCCGCGGTTAAAAAACATCGACCGGAGCAGCGCCCAGCACCTGGAGGTGACGGTGGGGGACCTGACAGTCATCATAACGGACTTTAAGGAGAAGGCCAAGCCCTCGTCCACCTCGGCCACGTCCTCCAGCACCGCGTCGGCGGCCGACCACCACAGCCAGAACGGCTCCGGCTCAGAAAACACAGAGAAGGGGCTCTCCCGCTCCTCCTCGCCCCGAGGGGAGGGTACCTCCGTCAACGGAGAGTCCCACTGAACCGCCCCACGCGACCCCCTTCCCCCCCCCCCACACACTTCCCCCCCACCCCGCCTCATCTGCACCTCTCACAGGACCCTCTCACCCCTAATGCAGGGCTGCACAATATTGACAAAAAAAAATCAAATCATGTTCTTTTTTTTGGGGGTTGTTTTTTTCTGGATATTGCAAGGCATTTCTTTTTCAGTATCTAAAAAAAAATGTAAATGTTCAAAAATGATGATTGATGATTGTTTGAGGGAGAGAAAATGAGATGCTAGTGTTTCAGATTTGGCCATTTATCAGATTAAAGACTTTCTTGGTGACGCACCTCGAATGCTAAGCCAGGAATTCTCCGTAGCACTGGAATACCTTGTTTGAAAAAACTCTGGAATACCTTTCCCTCTATGACAAAATGCAATTTGGAAGTTGCATTAATGGATATTTTTAATTTTGATGTTTTTTTTTGGAGGATGAAATGTGCAGCCCTTCCCTTCCTAGCGACGTCAGCATCCGGCAGAGTGACCCATTCTTCATCCACGTTGAATTATCAGCCTCCATATAAACCCGAGAGCCCCGTTGTCCCTACACAGAACTTTGAACTCCCAAATACCTCCAAACCTTCCCAGCGAACCTTTTACTCCCTATCCTGCAACTCTAAGCTTTTAGTTCTGGACTGGCTTGGCTCGAGAACTTAGAGCGACATTATGGTTGTTTTTTTTCCATTGCATTAGTGCTGTACCCATACTGGCACCGTTCGGTGTGTTTTTCCATAACGTGTGGTGCAGAGTTTGATTTGGTACGGGTATGTGAGAAGCCTGCTGCTAAGGCACCTAAACATATGTGGGACTAGCCCCGCTTTTAAAGGGTGCTGGCGGGTGTGTCGTCTTAACCGCGCTCTTCTACACAAACGGGGCCGCAACCGCTCGGCGTTTCCAGTGGAAAACCAAAGGGTGCCGATACTGAGCTGCACCCACAGTGGGCCCGGTATGCGTACAGCATGGTGCTTGTACATCGGGGGGGGGAAACTCTTTAATTGTCCCGGAGCAAAGTTTTGACTTCTGGACGCGCGCATTTAGTAGCTGTATAGATTATGGCTTGCAATACGATGGACTTCGGAAACTTTTCAAATCCCTCCACCTCAACGTAATGTCGTGGAGGAGCCTTTTGGAAAACACTACACTCTTAAACTTAAATCAGCCTAACTAAACAATGACTTTTAAAACCTGTAGAATAATATGATATACAAAACACAGGATATGTCTCAATCTATTGTACTACAATGTTTCAATGTGGTTGTATCATCCATCAAACCAGTGTTATTGTCAAGACTTTTACTTTCTAACAGTTTAGGACGGTTCCTGAGAACTGTCATGGCATGATAATATATGGTTCTGGTATATACACATTTGTGGGACAGGCTATGTCTGTTAGTTTGTAAGTATCTTTTAATGTGTTAGAGATATATTCTCATAGGCTCAATACACTAGCTGGGACTAGGTGTGTGGACTCATGAGAACTATTGGAGTATAACATTCGTTATTGGTTGTGTCAGAAACCGAAAGACACTATTATTATTATTGATTGAAAATGCATCAGCGTCACTTGTTGATAAAGTTTGCATCTTTTGTTTTGCTTTGCCATGCTCTCTTGTTTTAAAATGTGTGGATTTATTACATGTCTGAATAAGAAAATAATGAAATTATGTGTTGTCCTCCTGCCTTTACATGTTCTTATGCACACACATCTCTCTCTCTCTCTCTCTCTCTCTCTCTCTCTCTCTCTCTCTCTCTCTCTCTCTCTCTCTCTCTCTCTCTCTCTCTCTGTCGTTTTCTTTCTTTCTCCTCACACAGAGACAGACTCAGACAGAACACATGCAGTGCTGGCCAAGATTATTGGCAGCCTTGTATTTTGGACAGATAATGTATCTAAAATAATTGGAAACTGAAGCAACTGTTGGTCTTCATACATCCATGTGTTTTATTTAACAGCACATGACCAAACAAGAAGAATCCAAATATTCTTTTATGGCTTCAAAATTGAAAAGTGTCTACGGCCATGATTATTGGCACCCTTTTCTAATACTTAGTTGCAGGCTTTGGCAGTGAGGACTGCTACCAAATTTTTAATTTTCAAATTAAATGTTTCAATAAGCTTCCTGCACCTTTCTGCTGGTAGTTACCATTCTTTAATTACAACGTGCTCCAGTTCTTCAATGTTTGAAGGATTTCTGCACATTTCAGGTCTCACCATTGGTTCTCAATGGGATCGAGATCAGGAGGTTAGTTTTGGGTCATTGTCCTGCTGGAGGACCCGTGACCTTTGATTGACACCCAGTTCTCTGATGCTAGGCAGCACATTTCACTCCAAAATGCCTTGGTAACCTTCTGATTTCATGATGCCCTTAATATGTTCAAGAGGCCCAGTACCTGAGGCAGCGAAGCAGCATTACCTTTCACCGTACTTGGAACTGTGGAAACAGGAATACCAAGGTCTGTAGAGATGGCCATCTATGCTTATGTTTGGTGACAATAGTTTTTCAGACATCCTCAGCTCTTTTTCCTTTCAGACAACCAGGGAAGCAGAACAGACTGTTTTATCACTTTAAAATGGATAATTGGTTCATTTATACCATGTGGGCACCTGCAACCTTATATAATTGTTACATGGTGTGCTGTTGTAGACAAAAACGTGTTTCCATTTCCAATTATTTCAGAAGACATTGTACATTGCAAGGGTGCCAATAATCAAATGAAGTGTGCCAGCACTGTAAATGCACACAGACAAACACACACACAGTCAGATTGATTTTTGAAAGAATTCCCTTGGGTGTGAGACTTGCCTCAGGTAGCTGAAACCCTCCCCTGTGCAAACGGGCAAAAAGGAGGGTTTTTGTAAGTCATTGTCTTCTAGCTCCATCTGGTGAACAACTAAATAAATGCTGCTCAAAAACTCCAGTTTTCCACAATACATGCAGTTGATGTTCAGACTTGTTTATCCAGTAGAGCTACCTCAATAAAGAGGTGTAGTGGAGCGTACACCCACCCAAACTTGGTCTACCCAACTTTTTACCCAGCTTAGTAGACCCGCATAAATCTTTAGGACATACATGCATAGTGTACATAGTAAGTAGTATCAAACTAATAAACAATTGTTTCAGATTTTTATTGATCACCAAAGGGAAATTGTCTTTTCTCTTGCCCTCCTCCACAGGGAAGTCAGAGGTCAGGGTCAGCTACAGAACAGCACCCTTGGATCTGGTAGGGATTCAGTGTCTTGCTCCAGGACACTTCAGCAGGGCAGATGCTTGCCAACAAAGGGACTTGAATCCAGTCTCTTGATGTAAATTGAAGTTAAGTTAATATGATGATAGGGTCTTTTAAGGGTGGAAAAGCATACATTAATACCTGTTATGCCATATTTATACTTTGTAGTTTACACACCTTTGAATTTAACACTAATTCACTATCAACAACCCCCACTTTCCCACAGTTAATGCAGCTGGAGTTCAGATTTGTTTGTCTAGGCGAGCTACCTCAGTAAAGGGTAGTAGGCCTATATCATTTACGCTCTGAATGGGCCTTTTCAGAGGAGAAATCAATTGAAAGTTTCACAGACGGAGCCAGAGGGGGGAGGGAGAGGGAGAAATCAACTTTGTTTATTGCTCCCACCCTTCCCCCACTGGAAAGACGTGGGTCTCGACTCCTGCTGTGGTTACACAAACTGCGTCAAGCTCGCCAGAGAGACACAGGATAGGACCGGAAATTGAGATTGTACTTAAAAATAAAACCATAAAATGCGTCGTTGTTGAAACAGGGACGTAAGAACTCCAGTGAAATCATTAGATTAAATACAGAGTGAAACAATTGCTAAAATGCATGAACTAAAGATCATACAATTTGAGTGTACATTTTAGTGTAATAAGATGCATAGTGTTTCCTGATGAAAGACTGCCTTGTGTGTGTGCTGTGTGCAAGTAACAGCTAAATAACAAGATACATGAAAAGGATTGTTGGGGTAGGTCAACTGAGTAATATAATAAGTAAAATTGAACAGGCTGATATGGTATATTTGTTTCCAAATGTAGGTTACTGTGACTCAGTAAACTGTCTTGTCTTTAGACCTATAGTCTCTAACGTTACTCCATAACACTGAGTTGTAGCTTGAGAAGTCGGCTCAGTTTACCTGAACAAACTTGTTTTTTTTAGGTTTGATTGCTAGCTAACCAACCAGCAGGCCAGTTTAGCAAAGCAACTGATTTTAATGTTAACATGCCAATTACTGGCCTCTACTAATTCTAGTGTCTACCAGACATGTTAGCCAACGTTAGTGGGCAAATCAGTTGAGTTTACAACAAGACAGTGACAGTTAGCAGACCAGAGTAGCTAGAAGTTGACATTGTCTCAACACAAAATGGGTCAAAAGTATCAGTAGCGAAATGATCAGTTGCCAGTAACAACAACAATACAGAAATTAACAATGTCCCCTGAATCCTGTTGTACGGGACGGCCAAGTTGTAATATTAGAAACGAAATCAGACGTTCAGTGGCCGCCGGGGGGCGTGGTACGTCACCCAAAAGCCTTTTATAACAGGTTTATTTTGAAGGTTTTGACCGGAACCCGTCTTTCATTCTGGATAGAGGACGCTGATTGTTTTACGTCTGTCTCTGTGTCATGACTTCAGCTCTGGGTTGCGTTTTAAAACTCCATAATGCGGCGTTACATTCGTGCACTATCGCTGTGCACGGTGTTTGCCGTGTTTTCGGGCTTGTATGTTTACAGTAAACTGTTTTATTCGGAAGTGTCGGTCGGAGGAACCGGCGCACGGAGGGTTTTCATCCCACCGAGAGTCCCCGGAGCCAGGCGAGGGGCCGCGGACAAAACTGGGCCCCAAAGTCCTCACAGGTATAATAGGTAGGACTTGCTTTTCATGTCTGCCTTGCTTTCATACGGTGCAATTGGAAAACATATTATATTCCAGACAATAAGTGTGAGTACAAAGGTAGTTTACATCTATTTTGTATAGCTACACCAGACAACGTATAGGAATGTGACGCTGACAGATTGAACGGTCCCATTTCATTCATACTTCAGCATATGTTTGTGTGTATGCTGCATGTAGCAGGATCTCTCCTTTTGTAATAGATATTTGTAACAACACAAAGGTTGCTTTATGTGCATGTTGTGCCAGAGACTCCAACTGAAATCAATACAAGTCTGGTTCATTGTGAAGCAGTGCATACTAAGATCCTCCTCTCCTACACTTAAATTGTATTTTCCTGATTTTTGCCATTTATCCTGTCAGGCTAATCCAAGGCTAGCCACTTATTTGTATCATCATAGTGCACCTATCATGATTTAGTTTTGACTATTATGACATAAATCAAGTGTGTGTGTGTGTGTGTGTGTGTGTGTGTGTGTGTGTGTGTGTCAGGAGGAGGTTGTGTTTGCAAAGGCAAACAACAAAGCTTTGTTGTCACAGTTGATTGTGAATTTCTCTGTCAGACCTTTTGAAGTGTGACCTAGGGTGCGGTGTAACGGCTTCATGGGAGGATCAGGGAGCTAATAAACTTCAATGGATATTGTTATATCCTCTAATCCTGAAAAATCACTATAATCAGGCCTGTAGTCGAGTCCAAGTCAATTCCAAGACCAAGACCAGAACATATCAAGTCCTATTCAAGAATGAGACCAAAATAGGTAATAAACAGTGTACATGTCTTTCCAAATTTCAAAATAATGCTTAAAGAGTTGAGGTAATATTCCTGTAGGGACTTCTCATACTTTATGGCATTACACTATAATCTTCTTGTAAGGATTTCCTGTGATATTTGTGTGCTATCCTTCTAGCATCATGTTTGTAATAGAGTTACTATAATGTTTTTTCATAAGGGATGATGTGAAAATGCTACTGAACACAGGACATGTATCTGTAGTCAGTCACAGAGATGCTCTCCCATCTCATCACAACCATTTATCACACAAGGAGCTCAGTAATTATGAATAACGACATAATGAAAACGTATTTTTAACTGATATTAATTCTTGGAAGTGGTGTTCATGTCGGGATCCCAAAGCATATAGACAGATGCCAGACTGTGAAAAGTTCTAATCATAATCCTGATGAAATAGCATCCTCTGGTGGCTTGGCACAGACCTCTCTCAATCATGCTTTCACCAGATCCTGATTTTAGGATCGGGCATTGTTAAGTTGTAGAAAAACAGTCATGAGGTGCATCATCATTTATTGTAACATCTCTCTCTGTCTCTCTGTTTCCTCTCAGGTACATCATGCGCCAGCGGGGTCAGGTGGAAGGAGGTGGTGGTAGCAGCCAGAGCACACCTGAACCCATCCATTTGGCCGTGGTGGCCTGTGGCCAGAGGCTGGAGGAGACTGTCACCATGGTCAAGTCAGCCGTCCTCCTCAGCGTCAAACGCCTCTGCCTGCACATCTTCGCCGAAGATCAGCTACACACCAGTTTCATTGAAGCTGTGAGTAAGCCTGTTGAAATATCAGTAGTGTGATTATTCTTACAACAATAAAAGCACTGAACAGCTTCAGGACGTTCAGGCCCATCATTGTATTATTTATTAGACTTCAAATAAGACAAGAGTCTGGAAACTCACCATCACGCTGCACATTGCTTGCCCTAGAGACAGACAGATATTATCAAGGATCAGTAATATTGTCAGTCTATATATAGTTAAGTATAAAACGATGAGCGCTAAGTATGTATTACATAAAGATTTAAGGTCTTAAAGTATAGAATTTTAAAATAGAAAATGTGTAGAAAGCCTGTATTTGTGTGTGTGTGTTTGTCCCTTGCTGTATGTATCCATAGTAATGGCAAACTAATGTATTACGATGTTTTTGTGCAGTTGGAGTCGTGGCCTGGATTTATTCGCTCTAGATTCAACTACACCGTCTACTCCATCAGCTTCCCCAGTGAGAACGCAGCCGAGTGGAAGAAACTCTTCAAACCCTGTGCTTCTCAAAGGCTCTTCCTCCCTGTGAGTTCCACACAGAGAGAAGGATCTTTACATCATGCGGACCACAATGGAAACAAGTGTCTGACTACCGTGATATCCTCAGTGATTTTAACATGCTTGTTTTTTTGTTTTTTTATAGTAGGCATATACACTGAGTGGACAAAACATTGGGGCGACCTGCTCTTTCCACGAAATTGGTAGTTTTCAGGTCTTTTTATTATTTATTATTAGTCTATGAAGTTATCTTTTCCTTTTTAATGTAATTCATATAAAATTTCTCAAATCCAGTGAGGAAATCAAGGTCTGGAAAAGATGCCGCTTAGAAATCGAGACTGTGTAAGAACCCTGTGATGAGGTTGGGTGAGGTAGATGTGGAAAATACCCCGAGTTTCATTCACTTCCTCCATTTTTAATCACTCATAGGTGAAAAATACCAATTTGTCAATATAATTGCTGTGCTTTGCTATTTATATATCCAGGAGAGCCCGTTTTAACTTGAGCAGAATATAATGTTTCAAAATCACCAAAGTTCACCTTACAACAATACAAAATACAGGATACATTATCATTTATTGTCCTGGGGGCAATTCAGTTTGCAAGGTCAATACAGAAAATAGTGGAGAGCATATGACTTATTCACTAGTTAACAACATTCAAAATGACAACTGTCCGTGTCTCTCGCTGCCTCTCCAGCTGATCCTAAAGGAGGTGGACTCTCTGGTGTATGTGGACTCAGACATCCTCTTCCTGCAGCCTGTGGACCGGCTCTGGGAGTTCCTGTCTCAGTTTAACTCCTCCCAGCTGGCGGCCGTGGCCCCGGAGCATGAGGAGCCGCGCATCGCCTGGTACAATCGTTTCGCTCGCCACCCCTTCTACGGCAGGACGGGCATCAACTCAGGGGTCATGCTGATGAACTTGACCAGGATAAGGAACACGTACTTTAAGGTAGGGTTGACGATGACCCATTTTCAGAGAGAGGTTATGTTCAAGTCTTATTTGGTTTAAAACTGTGCTACCCACATTGGCCACAAGAGGGTCCTCTTGTACTACAGTAAAGTCAACTTTATTGAGATAGCCATTAATCACAGTCACCGCCCCAAACGGCTCCACAACGGCCACATTATGAAACAATAAGTTCATGTGACAGCCCCAATTATAGACCCTCAATGAGAATGAGCAAAACCTCATTAGGACAAAAGCATTGAAACCTTGGGAATGGCCTCACAGAGGCGCAATTAATTGTTGACAACAAAAATGAACATACACAAAATACACAGAACAAACACAATAAATAACTTCTTTGCCGTGTGTGTGTTCACAGAATGACATGACGTCGGTGGGGCTGCGCTGGGAGGAGCTGCTGATGCCTTTACTGCAGAAATACAAACTCAACATCACCTGGGGAGACCAGGACCTTCTCAATATCATCTTCCACCACAACCCTGGTAGGGAGTACACACACACACACACACGCGCACACACACACACACCCATGAACAAATTGAGCAGGGATGAAATGTTAGCCCAAATTATTAAAGGATTCCCCTTATAAGCTCTAGATGTTAAATGTTAGACAACAGCCCATACCATACCATGCAGTTATACAGAACGCCCACTTTGTGGCATTGATATGTTAAAAGTGTGTGTGTGTGTGTGTGTGTGTGTGTGTGTGTGTGTGTGTGTGTGTGTGTGTGTGTGTGTGTGTGTGTGTGTGTGTGTGTGTGTGTGTGTGTGTGTGTGTGTGTGTGTGTGTGTGTGTGTGTGTGTGTCCACTACCAGAGCGTCTGCTGGAGTTCCCGTGCCAGTGGAACTACCGTCCTGACCACTGCATCTACGGCAGTAACTGCGCCTCCGCTGAGGAAACTGGCATCTACATACTCCATGGAAACAGAGGGGTCTACCACGACCACAAACAACCCGCCTTCAGAGCTGTCTACGACGCCATACGCAAGGTGGGAATGACCGTGTGTGTGTGTGTGTGTGCATGTTCAGTTGACCGTTTCAGTTCAATTCACTTTCTCTCAAAATTGTGGATCCGCACACAAAAATGGATTCTGCGTCTTTTTTTTTTTCTTCTGTTTCGTCTCCAGTTCGTTAGCCTGAAGGTTCAGAGAATTGGGCTTCAGGTGACAAGGTTGCCGGTTCAAATCTGAAAAAATTTGAGTGCAGTCAGTCATTCGCCATTGGTGCTCACCTAAATACCACAAGGGTTAGCAAATTAGCAAATACAAATCATCGTCATTGGTTGAAGGTCGTAGCAAAACGTTAACCCCCCCCCACAAGGATGTTTATTGGTTGTTTACCAGCAGTCTAATGATATCGACTATAGGAGTAACATTTACTTAATGAAGCCATCACCGTCCAGGGCCTCATCACTTTCCTATTAACAAAGCATTGAACATAGATCAGGGTGAAGGCTGATCAATACCTTATCCTTAGCCCATGGTCAGGACTGTCGGTTTATTGGACAGGATCAATTACAACATATACAGAGACACGCGTGTACTTGTATGCGCTCGCACATGTGAGCACACACACATGGACACATAGCATGCGTGAAAACACACAAATGTACACTTAGACCTACACACACACACACACACGCAGACACACCACTACAGTTTTTGCAAGTCCAATACTCCATCTGGTATTGATACTTTTATAGGTGTGTGATTAAGTCTGGCTAGCCAGGAGGATGGAGAAGTATGGATTGATCCTCTGTGTGTTTAATCACAGTGGACAGGCCATTTCATTAGTTTCTGCTTGTTCCTCTGCAACAAAACCCGAGGCTGTCCGTGTACCATCACTGGAGGTGAGTAACTAAGAGGACATAAACACACGGCGACTCAATAAGAGTAACACCCCCCCCCCCATTCTGTGTCGGTGTTTATTTGTAGAGTGTCTATTTTATGTCTCTTGCGCTGTATGTGACTTCCTGCTGTGTGACTCGATCTTAATTGTGGATGTGTCTGCACCAGTGTCACAAGGAGCAATTTCTGTATGCCACTCCACTGTTGATCCATCGAAATCCATCAAAATCGGGGGGGCTTTGACCCGGGCCTTCAAGTTAAAGGGCGTTCTGATCACTGCACGACCCTGCTGCCTCTTTGCAAATAAAGTTTCTGCGTGTCTGGTAGCTGATAATCCCAGTAAACCGGCTGACAGATGGGTGCGCTCCGTATCCTCAGACAAAGAAATGGGAATACAAACACCACTGCTCCTCCCTGTCTGTCTGTATCTCCCCTCAGACAGACCACAGTGGTTTGTCCGTCATAAAGCATCCCCTCCCTCCCTCCCTCCTCTCCCTCCAACTGAAAAAGCCGAGCCCAGGAAGCGGCAGTTAAATTTTTTACGGCCGATGGTACATTTAGGGTTTGAGTCTGCACACGAGCAGCCCTTCATCAGCCCCACAAAATCAATACACTGACTGTAAATGCAACTTTATGACCGGCGGGATATGTGTGTGTATATGTGTGTGTGTGTGTGTGTGTGTGTATATATGTCTGTGTGTGTGTGCGTGCGTGCACGTATATGCTCGTAAAAACACCATTCTCTTTGTGACCCAATATCAGGGACCCAACTGCAAGCAAATGAGCCGGCATAAAAAATGTTAATTCTCCTTTGATTTCCTTGGAGCATTGTAAAGGCTTCTTCATTATTGGGAAGACATGAAAATTCTTCCGTAATCCCTTACTGTCACTGGACAATAAGCCTGTAGTCCCAGACTGACTTTATGTTTTGCCTGGGTGAGCGATCGCATTCAGAGTTCCAGCTAACTTAGTGGGTGGGTATTACATGCCTTGCTTAAGGGCTCTTTTAATGGTAGTTGTTGAGGGAGGGTTCCCAGCCCGGTTGGGATTTGAACTGGCAACCTTTTCGGCCTCAAGCCCGCTTCTCTTAACAAAGTATTCAATGGTCTTGTTTGGCACAATGAGATCACTTGTATTGCTCCAAACGTTAAAGGACTACACCGACGTTTTGGGAAATTGGCTTGTTGGTCATCTTACCTTTTACGTGTTACAATAGGAGTACCACCAAAATCATCTCTTGTGTCTCTGGTAGTTTTGCTCTGTCCTGTGCAGAGATGGACCTTTTAGCGATCCAGAGTGTTTTTTTGTTGCCAATCCTCTCCTCTCGTCACATAAAGGGTATTGAGTAAATGTCAAAACAATCGATGGTCCCAAATCTTAACACATGGATTTTTATTGTCTTTCCAGCACACATTCGGGGCAGACCCGATGAGTTCCCTGTTGGCTCCTTTAGAAGAGGAACTGTTGAAGACGACACATACCTACTGCGGTAAATCCCACGCCCTCTTCACCAAGAGGCTGGCACAGAGCCTGGCTGGCGTCAACAGGAATGTCCCACATGGACGGTGACTGCAGTAAACGACGGCAACGGGATGGAGGTGTTCCAGGTGCTTGGAGAGACCGTCCCTTAACCTTAATTTCACAGGCTCGATTCCCACGATAACCAGTGTATCGTCATCAATGGCCATTCATCCTGTCCTTGAGCCTTGAGCGTGACACTGAACGCCTACATGCTTACTCACTGTAAGCTGCACTGGAGCGTCGCCTAAATGGCTAAAATATAACTGTAGCATGGGCCAACTGGTCTCGTAGCAGAGTGTTGTACTTAGTAGAGAAGAAGATTTGGTACAGAGGTACAGGCGGTCTTTTGCAGGACTTGGCTGAAGTCTATCCCAGACTTAAACCAATTTACTCACAACTGGGGGATTGTTTTTCAAAACTGCCTTCTGTCCCCATCTGTGGGAGAACACTCCTCATGATGCAAAAAGATTTGTAAAGCCTTGGAAGAGTACTTCTTGACTTTCCATATTGGAGAATTTATTGAACCTAATTAAACAGTCTTATTGAAATAGACAGAAAAACTGTATCAGAACTAGAAAAAAAGGCTTTCTACAAGGCCTGTTTTGAGAGATGTACGCACTGGACCACTTTGTCAGCCTTCAATTACCACTTGATTCTCAGCAAGATGGAGAAAGGAGTCATTTAAAAGGACACATGGATACTATAAATGATGATTGATTACAGTTCTTCATGAGTTCTACAGTGGCGGGGGCTAAGCACGTGAAGCCTCTACCAGTTATTGTCTTTTATCTATAATAGAAGTTATAAAATAAATAAATATTACGATTCAAAAGAAGGCAGAAAACATTAGTTTCACACTGTATATTCTGGTGCCACACTCACTGGCAAAAGGTAGTTTTTTGTAATGTCTGCTTTTAAATGAGCTTTTGTGAAGTGAAAGTTTCCATTTCCACATGTTTCCATATCTTGTTTTGCACAGGACCTCTTTCATGAATATTGTTGAAACAGAAAGAGATTGTATATACTCCTTTTTCAAAAAAAAGATGTGTCAAACTAGAAGCACCAATGTCTTATACTGTTGAGGAGTTTCGTCATGTGAAATACAGTACTGTGCAAAAGTATTTTTGTAAAAAAAAATCCATAAAGCGAAGATGCTTTAAAAAATAATGAAATGAAAAGTTTCTAAATATCAAAAAATGTACTATAAAGAGCACTAATGCAGAAAACATCTAAGACCAATTTATGTAAAATAAATCTAGGGTGCCTAAGACTTTTGCTCAGTACTGCACGGTCTAGCTCTGGGCCACATCAGCATACAACATGCTGAAAAACTGCTATTGAACACGTGAATAAGAACCACTTTTCTAAGCTACAAGTTATTTTACTGATGCCAAAGGGTTTTTTTTTTGCACTGTTGAATGTATTTTGAACGTTAATGGTTGAAATCAAAATATTAATAATTATCAATGCTTTGTGTCATGAATGATACAAAGATATCATTCATGACATTTCCATGTTTACTTTGTTTATTTTGCGTTGTGTAAAAAAAAAAAAAAAAAAGGTAATTGTAGTATCTTTTCTACATTAAAGGTCATTTTTGTAGAACGTGTACAGAAGTGTGTACTCTTCAACCACCAGAGGGCAGCATTTTTTCACATGTATACCAGCAATAAGGGATGAAGATGAGTCATATTCTGGGTACTTTGACATACACAGAGCATTTGTTTTAAAGAAGGGGATGAATCCTATTCCAAACAGATAATAAAAAACTTGGTCTTTAATATATTTTGGATTAAAAAACTGTTGTCATTGAGGTACCATGAGGACTTTGGGTCTTGTTGACACACTTTTCAGTGTCTAGTTAGATGGTCTTGGGTCAGACGATCTGTATATTTTTACCAAGACAAAGTATCTATTCCATGAGGATTTAACTTGAGCCAGATTGATGCCATGTGTCTATTGCCTCTTTGGGTAGATCAATGGACCGGCCAGTAATCCATGACCACCTGAGATGTTGCACCATTGCTGCCTATGCTCTGATGTGCTCATAAAGTAAGTGATGGCGCCATAACACAACGCTATAGGTGCCTGTCTCTGGCCCTGTATGGCATTGACTATGGGGAATGGGTTTATGCTTATTCCCATTAGCTGGAGATCCAATCATCCATGTATGGCTCTGGAGATAGATGACTCATTGCACCACAAATATCCTTCATTCATCACTATATATCCATATGAGAGCTTATCAATTACCTTTATTGACCTGTTTCCTTAAATGCAACATGCAACAGGCCAAGTCCCGAGGGAGAGGAAGACAATGGGTTGAATTGAGCACCATGTTGAAAAATTCAATATCGCCCGTCCTCCAAGGTTTTATTTTCCAGAAACTCCCGAGTTTTATATCCCAATAAATAACTCTGATTTTATTTCTTTTGTGCCATCACAGCCACGAGAGCAACTATTTCATATAAATACGTGACCTCCGGCAATCGGAGCGAGTGGAAGACGAGGAAAAAATGAGGACATCACAGAGTAATTCTGTGTGTGTGTGTGTGTGTGTGTGTGTGAGAGAGAGAGAGATAGACCAAGACATAAACCACAAGGTAGTGTTCACCTGAAATACATTTCCTCGTGTTAGGGTACAAGGTTATAAACTCGTCCAATGTAGGCCCCTTGTTTCATTCCAGGGAAGGTCAGAGAAAATAAATGTTGGAAGAGGAGAGATGAGTGGATAGAGGAGTATGGAGGAGTATGGACAGAGAAAAGGCTGGCAGAGAGAGACCATGAGAGTTTGTTTGTTAGTTGATGAAAGAAAAGAAGGTTGTTGTTGCCAATATAGCAATTAGGGCACTTCAGTGTGTCAGTGCTCCATCTTTTGGATATTTCTTTCCTGAAAACAGAGTTGGAGAGACCTCAAAATTATATTATTGATATTATTAATGATATATTTAAAGAAAAAAAGAAATACAGCTACCTCAGAGTAGCATTTAGTGGCTTGTATCCAATGTGCCTTACAATCAGTGATGTAGAAGTAAATGTGAAGGCGGGTTACTTATTCCCTCCAGTGGCATCACGAGGCAAATTACCACCAATACGAAGAAAAGGTGGGTCAACCCCTCCGCAACATCCCTGCTTACAGCATGCATTTTAACATGGGTGCTTTCAGTGGGAAGTGAAACCGCTAACCCTGGTAGTGTAAATGACATCCTACACACAGAAATCTACCTTTTGCCATGCCGAATGGAGGAATAGGCGTAGGATGCCATGAGGATATATAGAGAGTAGATAAATCGAAAGCACAAGGACCCAAAGAGGCGGATGAGCGCGGGCAATCTATCTCTCATGTTACAGCTGGTCAAGGGCTGTCTTTTGCTGCTAATCCATCAACGTTTTATATGGCTGGCATAATGGCACCGTGGCTCTAAATATAAAGGGATATGGCCTGTAGCCTGCGACGACTGTGGACGGGGACATTTGTCTGTATGTGACCGCAGCAGACGATGGCCTGTTTGGCACCTGCATATTTCACACACACACACACACACACACACACACACACACACATACACGTTTTAGATTTATATTTTAGGCTTGACGCTCTTCTGCAGACTTACAATGAGTGAGCAGGTGTAGGGGTTCAGTGACCTGCTCAAGGACAGTTTATAGACACATTGTCTGTAGCAAGGATCAAACCTGTGACCTCCCAGTTACAGGACTGCCACAATTTTGTTGCTGCATCTGCCTGTTGGATAACATTACTAGTGTGCTTGCTATTGTACTACTGCTACCACTACTACTGTTACTACTACTACTGCCACTACTACCACTACTATTACTGTTACTACTATTGCTACCTACTACTACTACTACTACTATTACTGCTATTACTACTACTTCTACTACTACTATTACTGCTATTACTAAAACTTCTACTACTACTATTACTACTACTACTACTACTACTACTACCACTACTATTGCTGTTACTACTATTACTACTACTACTACTGTTACTACGACTACTGCTACTACTACCACTGCTATTACTGTTCCTTCTATTACTACTACAACTACTACTACTACAGTACTACTGTTACTACTACTACTACAAACACTTCATATTTCATTTCTTCAGCTACCTCAACTTGACAAGACTACATCTGAATTACTTCACTCTGCCTACACAAGCACACAAACCTTCTTCAGAAAAATGGAGCTTTTCTAGTTTTTCTTTGATGCTGTTGTGACCAGAGGACTGGCTGCTGCCTGCTTCAGTTAAGATGCGCCCGCATGGGTTCTTTAAGCTGCGCCTATGCTTATTTATAGTTGCCATTCACAGCAAGTGTACGCTTTGATCTGAGGTAGAAGTTCCTCCAGATGAAACGACTCGTCGTATAGAGGGACAAGACAGCATCTCCTGTAATGGTGACATCCCGTATCTACCTCACGCGCACAATTTCTCATATTCCACATATGAATTGTATGTGCAGCATGTGTCATACAGCGCTCCTGGATTGCACAGCAGGGGGTAATTTACATGTTGTAATAGAGTCTACATATCACTGCAGCAGGAGATTAGAGAGAGAAGCACACGGGCCTCTGTGTTCCCCCGCAAACAGACTGTCATGTTCTACACTTCTTATGTACATGTGTACGAATGCAGGGCAGGTTTGATGCCCAGTGAGATGGAATAGGACTTCTTAGCTCGCGCTGACATTGAATCTGCAACAGTAATCAACTGGATGTATCATAGAAAGAGAGAGAGAGAGAGAGAGAGAGAGAGAGAGAGAGAGGGATGGGTATGCCACCAGATTGCTTTATTTACTTCACAGCTCATTTCTGTGTGTTAGGGTTAGAGAGCGCCAGTGCCACAAAACCGAGCCAAGCCGGCTCTTTGTGAAACCTCTCTGCTTTTCGAGAGAGAGACAATTCTCGGGAATCTTCCCTTGTTTTTGTCCTCCATCCCTCCTTGCAGCAGTTATTGATTTGTCTGGATGTTCCTTCCTTTGGTCCTTCCTCCCTTCTTCCATGCATCCATCCTTTCCTTTCTCCCCCGCTTCCTTTCCTCCTTTCCATCTTCCCGTATTATTTCTAACAAAATCCACCTTTGAAAGCTGTCTCAGAGTTTGACCCAGTTTCTCATAGCTGATGTGCATTTCTTTTTTTCCCTGCACCCAACAGAGGGCAAACACACACCCAAAGACAAACCATGCTTCGAATACAAAAATACCCACTGTGCTCATCAAGTGCGTGTATTTTTCTGACAAAAAAAAAAAATTGCATCCGAACATTTTCAAAGAGCGATTGCGTTGCAGAAGTTCCTTTAAAACTAAAGGACGCCGGTGTGAAGCCGACGCTCAGCGACGCTAGCCCTCGCCTCCTTTGTACTAAACCGGAGGCGCACGCGGGAGCCAAAAACAACAAGAACGCTACCACTTCACCAGAGTATAAGACAAAAGCATCCAAGGACAATAACAGGAAGCAGTTAGTCTTTTCAATCACATTAGGTTGTTGAGTTGCTGCTGGCTAGGTCCCAACAAAATGGGACTTTCAATGGATTTTTGATGTGGGGTTTTTCAGAAGCTGGATTTATGAGGTGGAAAAGCTAGCAACCGTTTCAAAGCTTTGCAAAATCCACAATTTACATTTCAGTCCACAGAGACTTTCTCTAAATGTGTGTGGGGTCATCACACTGATGTGATGCTCGCTGTGTGTGCGTGGGGGCGTTGTCATGCTGAAACAGGAAAAGGGCCTTGTCCAGATTGTCATTGTATAGCTGAAGCGTTGAGATTCCCCTTCGTTGGAAGTAAGGCGCCCGATTTTGGCCGTGCAGTGCATAAGGTAGCAGGCAGCAAACCCAGGAGTGTATAGGCTGATCCTGAATGCAGAGCTAATCAAAAAAGATTTTCTGCAGAGAGAAGTTGGAATGGGTTACCTACTATTACACACATAGGGAACACAAAGGCACGCACATATGCAGGCACACACTCTCAGTCAGACAAAGGTACACACATTCACATAGGCGATGCATTGCACACACACACACACACACACACACACACACACACACACACACAGAAACGCCCACACACACACACCCTCCGCTCTCCTCTCTGTATAGATCCCATATAAAACTCAAAGCAGAAGCAGAGGGGTGCTGAGATAGAGGCGCCGCCATCAGAAATGAGAGTGACCCCGCTGCTTTTAGATCCCAATGTTCCCTGACCCGCCTCCTCTTTTTGCGCCGCCGCGTCCTCATCGCACAACAATACATTTCCCATTACCGCCTCCTCCTTCACTCCATCCCTCTATCACAGCTCAACAATATTTACCCCCAAAGTGATCTGATCCAGGAAAAAAAAGCGCTACTGTGTGAGTGCCTGTGTGTGTGTGTGTGTGTGTGTGTGTGCACGAACTCCTTGTGTAAGCATGTGTCTGTGTGTGAATGAGTGTGTGTGTACATTCATATGTTCAAGCGTCTGTGCGCGTGTGTGTGTGTGTGTGAAGTGTATAGCTTAAATGTCTTCCAAAAGCCCAGACCTTATCTTTCTCCTCTCCTTGCTTCTTCTCTTTATACCCCACTCTCTCTCGCTCTCTCTTTCTCTCTCTCTCTCGCTCTCTTTCTCTCTCCCCTGTGAGCTTTTCAATTAGGTAATTACAGTGGCAGTGAATAGAGCTTGCCTGGACACTGGCGCCCTATTGTAAAAGCACCTGTCCCCCCATAGACAGCAATTACCTGCCAGGCTGGAGGGGGGTTGCAGGCTATTGTCTATGTGTGTATATATTTGTGTGTGTGTGTGTGTGTGTGTCTGTGTCTGTGTGTGCGTGTGCACATATATGTGTGTGCCTGCAAGTTTCTGCGCGGCCTGTGTATGTATGTACGTACGCACGCGTCTAAGCGTGTGCATGTGTGTGTGTGTTTACACCCAAGGAGTCTATTGTGTGCGTCACCACAAGTGACAGCGTCCAGGGGAGAGAGCATTCAGCAGCGCTGACTCAATAGACGTGTAGTCTGGGAAAAAAGAAAAAAAAGAGGTACCAGCAGTAACTGAGCAACCTTTCTGGGAACAAACTTCTTCCGTAACGCATTTATATTGCTGTAGACTACAGGGGTGGACAAAATAATGGAAACACCTGACAATATATAAACTAATAAGCAGTAAAGCCACCCATTGCCTTCTTTGGATTCCTCCTCCTTATCATACAAGGCCTGATCTGTGTGTAGAGGGATATTGGACCAATCCTCAAGAAGGAAAGCCTCCGATTCTTTGAGGCGCTCCACAAGGTCCCAGAGTTGAAAAGTGATGTTTAGCTCTGGTGGTTGAACAGGCCATGGAAGGCATTTGATTTCATCCAGGTGTTTGTGAAACCAAAGCAGTCTGTATTGGATTATCATCTTGGAATATAAGAACATTAAAAAGGAGCAGTGTTTTACACCATGGCAATTGTCAGACCTCTTTTAAAGCTGGTACATACTGGTTATTGGCATTAGAGTTAATAGGATTTGTCTGTGTAGCTTTATAATTATGACTGAAGTTAAAGTTTTTAAATTTTTCAGATGGTGTTTCTGTTATTTTCTCCACCCCCCTCGTGTGAGCAGGATTCAATTTAAATTATTTGCATGGTGATGAGACAGATTGGACATTTTAACCATTTTGCTGACACTCAATTTACAGTAAGTGCAATTTAAAAGAATCCTACAGTAGCTAACTACTGTTGACTAAACGCTAACTTTCTGTCAGAAATATAAAAACTGAACAGTACATTACATTCCTAACTACTTGTTGTTCATTCAAGCAGCGGTGGTTTCAGTGAAATATCCTGCACATACTCGGATTGAGTGTGTATTTTGCTAAATAACAGTGGATCTAGTGGGGGCTTGCTCTGGCAGCTCCCTGGTGTGTTAATTTACGCCTGGGTCCACCGTATAGTGCGTATTGATCTGCTTGGACATACTTGTAAGGGTCTAAAGCTCTGTTAAGACAAGGCAAATGCCTGCCACAAACAGATGGGATGTAAGGTGTGTGTGTGTGTACGTGCGTGTGCGTGCATTTCACACCGTGTAATTCTGGAACCTCTCAAAGTGGCGTAACACGTCAATAACAACCTATCACGTCTGTTCCCATGACGATAAGGGTCTTCTCCGTTAATTAAAGCCCTTTACTTCCTGGTTATGGCTTGTGATGGACAGGTTAAAGTGGGGATATTACCATACACACACACACACACACACACACAGGCACACACACGAACAAACAAAAGACAAACAAAAAAGTATTCAATGACGTGAGGTACTAAATGTGAGACACTAAATGCTGCTTACAACGCTATTATTTTCTCAAGCCAGGCAAAAGCAGCGAGGCATTAAGATGATCCATACATTCTGTCGCCGACTTCTGTGTGCCTCCTAAACGATGTCAATGACTAAAATAATGGTTTGGCGGCTTGGTGGAGTTCCAAGTCTCTGCAATCAAACGCATTCAGAGAGTATATCAATGATGTTTATCAGCCATTGAGCTCTTGATGTTCCCGGGGAGGAGGATGTGAGAGAGGATATGAGGCTGATGGTTATGATCAATCACTGATAGCGCTGCACAGGACTAACGAGGTCTCTTAACCGGTGGGAGAAAGGGATGTAATTGGGAAAACGGGAAAAGATGGATTCATACCATCTGTGGAGACACATGTTGCTTGGGAAAGAGAGAAAAAGAGGGAAAGGGAGGGAGAGAGAGAGAGAGCAGGAAGAGTGAGATGATGAGTCAGAAACACTAGTAGACTAGTGGTTAGAGGTTTGATCCTTGTAACTGCCAGTGTGTCCATCAAGTCATGTCTCCTGTTGAACCCCTACCTGCATCAGCATCAGCGAAACGCTTTGAATGTGATGACTGAAGCAAGAATTGAGCAAGAAAATGCCAGCATTTTTGACCTGGAGTCTATTTTCCCTTCCTCTTCCATCATATCAATCAATTCTTGTTAACTGCTTCACTGTCTTGCTTGCCAGCGTGCGTGGCTCTCTAATGCAGCCCTGGGGTTGTTTTTTGAAATATCCATTGACCCTATAGGACTGTACTGGAGAGTTGCGCACCCTGGCAAGCATGATGCAAGTAGCTCTATAGTGACACTATTTGATTTTGATTAGTGTGATGGAAGATGATGGGAAAATAGGATCTTGGGTTACACAACCACCTAACGTTGCTACTAACAACATGACCGAAGAGATGGCAAAATGGTTTCACCCTCATCTTATCTGTGCCACCGGCAACTTGGCGACCTCGTTGTGGTCAGAGAGCTACTGAATGGAGTTACACACAACGTACTGCAAGCCATATTGTTCATTCATAGCATTAGTTAGCACACACACACACACACACACACACACATAGTGTTAGCAAAGACGCCTGATTTGTACTCAAAGCTAGCTCTGCACTGTGACTTTCAATAATTCATAGTGAATTATCATTGGTTGGGCATTGCTGATACTTGCTATCTCCTTGTTTATCGCTGCCTAATATACAGCCAGGGATGGTAAAATAGATAGATACATTTCAAAATTGGATTGTAATTGAATTGTCATACATTTTGGATGCTTTTTATATGCATATGAGAAAACAAATCACCGTTTTACAAGGCAGTCACGGAATTACCTTTCCACAAGCTTTAATCTTTCCCTCTTGTGTCTCCAAAATGTCTCTTTTTCTGAGTTGGAACCAGCGGCGAGGGGAAACCAGCCCTGTGGATCCTCCCGCCGAGGTGAATAGATTAAGGACACTTCAGCTTCTCAGACAGGCCTCACTTTGATCTGGGAATACTCTCAGTCCTCGGCACAGACAGCTTATGTAAGCAAGCAGAACCCCGCCTGTCTCTCAGATCACCACCACTTTAGGGAAGCAAACGGCTTACACTTTTGAAGGAAGGCGTAGAGACACACTGACAGAAAAAGAAAAAGAAAAAAAAAGACACTGACAGATGAAAAAACAGGCTGTTCTGAAAGTGGAATGTCTCAACTGAAACGGAACGGCGGACGGGTCTGGGGGACATCAAACATTACTGCAGTCCCATTGTAGTCAAGGTCACAACATGATGGCTTCCCAAATCTTTCTGTGAAATGAAATCAACACCCCGGATACCCTAACCGCCATTCATTAAGAGGCTAATGACTCAAACTCTCAAATGAATTCAACTTTCAATGGAACAATTTCATATAAGTGGGAGTTTGCCCCAGTAAACGTGGGAGGGAGGGATGGACTGTGCTCAGCCATCAACCGAATATCCCCCCCCCCCACTCCCATTGCACTCCATTTCTCCCAAACCAATCATAGATATGGGCTGTTGCTTTTTCATGACCACATTCAATTTATAGTTTAATTAACATTTTGGTGCCAGAAAGACACTCTCATGTCTTCAATAGCACAGCTGGGGCCAAATGTATAAAACTCTGTGTAGATTTAGGTGTAGAAACGTGTGCACGCACAAAACAGGAAAAATGCATACGCTCAGATGTATAAAACCCCACGTACGTCTGTTCCCACGTGTTTTTTCTTCATACATCTCAATCATCCTTAAATTGCGTGCACGTGCACGAGCCTTCTGACCATGCCCACAATTTACTATATATGGCTTCCAACACACCCCCAACTGCCTGGTTTGCATATAAAGGGCCAGCATTTAATTAAGTTTTGAGGACAAACGGCGGAAGCATTTAAGAAGAATTAGAAGAAAAGAAGCGCAATTTTACGACTGTGAACTTGAAATAATGGTTGATTAAAATGACAGAAGAAAACGAGTATTATTTAGAAGCCTAAGCTCTGGTATTACCAACCAAATGAAACAAGTTGAATGGCAGAAAGTAACCGAAACCATCTCCCTTTTAAAAGCCCAATGCAACGCTCTACCACAGAGCGCACGGCTGTGCACCACATTACAGCGTCTGTTGTGGCTCATTATACAAAACAATATTATATACATATATTACATTTGGGAAACCGGACATCGCTGCAAATTGCATTTTGATGTTGGCCTGTTCAGCTGCTGTGTAAGGGAACCTGATGTATTTATTACTCAAAGAAATGATGCCACCCCACGCCATGGGCATGATATCCCTGATCTGTCAGCAAGCTTCAGCTGAAACGTCCCCGTCGCTAAAAACCCGATTGTTGTCAATACCTGTAGATGGACGGGGATGGCAGGGGTCTCCGAGCGTGCCCAACACAGGGTCCAGTTCAGCACACAATTAGAAGAGAACAGCTCTTGGAAATCCACTGGCGCATTAGTCAGTCATCATCATGGACCAGAAAATCAGTACGGTCTCTGAAGACTCGTTCTCGCCTAAATTGCGAGATAAACACAACCTCGCAATTGCAGAATTGCAATATCTTCCAGCAACGCCAAGGCAGCCATCGTATCATTTGGAACAGCCATTACGCACAGCTAGTCTTTATATAGTGACGTTTTAACGACCTGTTAACTGGTCACAGCTGAAGGTGTATCCCCAATAATAGGCTACAAAATAATCATCTTTATTTATATACATATCATGTATTTATTTGTTTATTTATATAAAGATCATTATCATAAAGCATAGTGACAAACATATTTACTCAAGATAGAACGAAATGAAGGCTTGTCAAAAAAATGTTATTAACCACTCACGCATCATAGTGGATGTTTTTTTTAAACTATAGATTACATCCTAACACAATGTAGTGAAAGAAAAAAGCTCCAAATAAAATGTCATCCAAATTCACACTTTTCTGATCCTTTTTTGGATACAAACTCGAAAAATGCATATGGTACGCATGGGGCCAAATGTATAAACCATGCGTACACACGAAAAGTGTACGTACGTCACTTTCCACGCAGGAATCCAAATGTATAAAAATCCACGGGCGGCGAGAAAGTGCGTACCGGTAAGCACTTTTTCGCCGCCCGTGGATTTTTATACATTTGGATTCCTGCGTGGAAAGTGGCGGTGGGAAAGGTGCGCACATTTCACACCGCCACTTTCCACGCAGGAATCCAAATGTATAAAAATCCACGGGCGGCGAAAAAGTGCTTACCGGTACGCACTTTCTCACCGCCCGTGGATTTTTATACATTTAGGGGCGGATCTACTAAGATCCCAAATAAAGGGTACTAATTTGCGTGTGCATTCTAAAAGTTTGCGCGTGTGGTTGATGGGCGTTTTGCGGGTGATTTACTAAGAATGCGTGCGTAAATGACAACAGGTGCAAACAGCAGTATTTAAATGAGGGTTTTGCGTGTTTAATGTTTTGCACCATGGAGAGTTTGGATGGGCAACAGAACCGCAAGCGCAAAATGAAATTTGCGCCTATAGAATTAGAGGTGTTAGTGGAAGAGGCAAATAAACATTTGGATGAGCTACAGCAAAAAAATCTGAATATGACAAAAAAGAACACTATTTGGGAGATCATCTGTGAGAAAGTAAATGCCGTTGGTAAAACAAGAAGAACAACGGATGAAATTAAGAGAAGATGGCAAGATATAAGACGAAGAACAAAAGAAAAATTGGCTTATAATAAAACCTCAGCAAAGAAAACAGGTGGGGGCACGGTGGAAGAGATGCCTCTAACTAACATTGAGCAACAAGTGCAGTTCAAGTGCAGTTTCTATGTCTCCTTCTCGCTACAATAACGGCAGTCATTTGTGCACAATTACGCATGCAGGGCGTTTGCACCTTCTTTTGAAACGTATTAAATACAGACGCAGTCTCCATCAACGAAACTGCGTTCAGGTTTGATAGATCACAGTGCGTGTGCTACATTAATCTATTTACATTTTCTCCTCCCAGTATTTTGCTAAATAGCGTGTAAACGCCCCATCTTGCATATTCATTGAGGCAAAAGTACTAACTGGATAAGGCGTGTTATTTTGCACATTTGCAAGACGCAGTCCTCAGTGCGCGCTGTTAGTAGATCAGTTTGTACATTTATTTGCGCGTGCTATGAGTTTGCACACCTTTTTACACACGCAAACCTTTAGTAGATCCGCCCCTTGGATTCCTGCGTGGAAAGTGACGTACGTACACTTTTCGTGTGTACGCATGGTTTATACATTTGGCCCCTGGCCTGAGATGTATTTATGGATATGGTGGATTAAAAGTGGAAGATTTAGACTTTAGAGATTATTATATTATTTGACTGAGCCAAACGTGTTCTCAAACCCGACAGCTGGAAAAAAAGACTGACTTACTCGCACTGTACTGTTGACTAAAACGTTCCCTCCATTCCCTGCGCTAAGACAAGGGAGCAATAAAAACAGATGGCAACTAAAATGATCCATGTATGCAGTACGATGATGATTCCTAATCATAATTTAGCCCGAGCTCATCACAGTAATGTTGTATTTGCAAAGTAGTTAATTCCATTTTGATTCAGTGCCATCATAAAAACATAAACTCTTTGTGGAAGCGAAGACTATTTCAGTTGTCAGACTGGCTACAGGCCTACCGTCAGCATACTATTGGCCAATAGTGATTAAAGCTTTCAATTTCAGTAGTGATTCCAGCTCTCAATATTGCCCAACGTTGATTAAGCAGTGGCTGTAGGGCAAGGTCATTTCCACTTCCTGGTTACAGTACAGGCTGCTGCTCATTGGCTGATTAGAATGGTTTTAGTACCTAATATGAATTTATCTAGGGAATGAAAGAGACAAACTTCATCATTAAATATCGTCACCTTCTTAAAATAATGGGAGTGTTTAAGGTATTGTCTGCTCCATCTGAAACGGGGTCTTGGCCTGGTACATGGTGCTCCATCTCTTTAACGACGGTCTCATTGTCATTGTCATTGGATGAGGCCTGATCGGTGTCGGAATAATCAAGTGCATCTCCTACCAAAAAGGAAAAACATTTCTTTAAGTTTAACCATTTGAGGCGTACGGTCACAAATGTGTGATCATTGTAAAGTAACTCTCTTTTGAAAGAAGCAACTAGTAACTGTAGTAGTAACCAGTACACCAGTAACCAGTAACTGTAGTAGTAACTAGTTACTACCAGTTACCAGTAACCAATTACTAATTTTCAGTAACTTGCCAAACACTGCTAGCTTCACAGAGCTAGCTATTTCGTGTCTGTAACCCACTGGGAGGCTTCGTAATTAAACTATAAATTGTGAAAGTAAAAGACTAAATAACTACGCAACATTTATAGCCTAGCCTATATTATACTAAACCTGATCACTTACCAATAGGGGACGAGCCCTGAATCATGGAAATAACTTCATTTATCTGGTAGTATTTCTTTCTTCGTGAAGCAGCCGCCATCTTGAAAGCTTGTAAAATGTTTGCCTGAGTCACTTACTCCAGAAGTAATTTGGCCTAAATCAGGATTAAAATTGCCTAAGTCACACTCTTGACGTAGGCCATTATACTACCGGGGTAGGAACAGCTGATCTTTTCAATTAAGGATGTAGGCAATTTTACCAGAGGTGGCCAGCATCATGAAGAGATGACTTGTGCAAAAAAAAAAAAATCCTCAAAAATGACTTTGGCCATTATTTTAAGAAGGTGACGATATTTCTAAAATATGTAGAATCCACTGTAATTTCAATTTTAGCGTTTTGGCAACCAAAAACTTTGATATCAGGTATTTTTTAAAAGCATTAGTGCTGTCAAGCATTTTGTCAGAACAGGTGTTGCTTTTGTCAAATTGCGGATATCACATTTGGTGACAACTTTTCCTTTATTATTCTGATGCTTCTGCTTGTATCAAAAAAGTTTGGGACCCCACCTTGACAGATCTAATACCGCGTAACCTATCACTAACCTAAAACAACTTAGGACAAGGTTACAGTTAGGGTTAAGATTGGGGTTAAGGTTAGACAACTAAAACAATTTGCTGAGGGTTAGGGTAAGGTTTTGGTGAAGTACAAAAACTGAAAATGAAAACTTCTCTCACAGCAGAAACCTTTGCCTGAGTCGGGTATTGAACCTGGCTAGTCGGAGTTGAAGGAAAGTGTATCCGCACATCCAGCCCCTCCGACACCCACACATTTACTTTCCCCTGCACTATTTCAGTGTAAAACTACTGTCTGATTCACTCTGCTTCCTGTTTAAAGAGATTCATAGATCAGACTGCCATACAACACATATAACCACAATGCAACAGTACACTAATGAGTTAATTACTGTTCTCTTTAACAGTGCATGTAATTGTATTGTAATTGTTTCAATTTGTGCTTTGGAAACTCAGGCCTCCATCTCTACCGGTGTCTATGCAATACATATACAGAGCCCAGAATGTACAACACTGATCAGAAGGCATCTATGTCTGCTTCAAGCTTATTGAGGACGGGTATAGATCGTTCAGATTTACTGCACTGCAGAGGAATAATTACATCTTCTAATTGCACCAAGTCTCAGCTCTCATGGGAGCAACACTGCTCCAAAACAAAGAGAGATTAATAATGAAATGATGAGACATGGACTATCAGAAGATAATAAACTGGGAAGGGAAGCTATGATTCAAAGATCTGGACAAAGCGCGGGCTTAATCACTTTAATCACTTTATTTTTTATCTGATTGGAATTTGAACCCGTGAATCTCAATTAGCAAGCATTAGGATATCTTCTGCAGAGTCCATTTCCAAGACGGAACCCAGACTGCTTGTCAGCCAGGGTCAATATATAGATAGAAATATTTTGAAAACCTCCACTCAAGGAGTTTTATTCCCAAAATAAAATATCTACCATTTAAAAAATATGAGATGTGAAATTTGTTAATTTACGACATTTGTTCACAAAAGAGTAATAATGTAATAATATCAACTGTACTTTTGAAACATAGTGAAAATCAGGTTAAAAAAAAATCCATCACTATATTGCAATATTTGGAATAAAATTCTTCAATGTTCAAACTATTTGTGTGATTTACCCATAGTGATGCTAAATGGAGAACATTGCAGACCTGATTGAAGTAGTAAATCATCTCTTTTCCCCCCTACTGGTGAAGACAAGTCTTGTTTTTTAGCCGCTATTGTTGCCTTTTTGTCTCATAATTAATGATTTCCTGTCTTCATGGCTGCTTAGCCCTTTGTTTCTCCGTGCTAGCCGCTGTGTACTGTATACTTGTGTCTTTGTCCGTGTTAATTATGGCTGAAAAGGAGACAATGGGCCTTATAATTGATGCCCTTCTTTCTGCTTCTACTCGCGCTCTATCTTTATCATTCCTCGCCACAGGTTCTCAACATGGCTGCCTTTTGTACCTCGCTACCTCCCTACCTCAATTATTTACCAAACCAAACCGGTTGTCCTGGTTACCTACAGATAAGCAGCTAGGATAATGCGGTTAGCTTGTTATCTCATCAGTAGGGAGGTAAAAATGAAAGACGGTGGGAAATCAGCTAATTAGCCACTTTGATGTATTGTCCCTTTGTAAGTGTACAATCAGCAAAAAGATTAGCCTGTTTCCTTTGCTGGGATTGAAAATACGCCTTTGATTTTCTTTTCGTCTTTTTTTTTTTTTTTTTGAATATTCACATTCTGATCTCCCGTTTTTCTCTCTCCGGGCGCACAGACATTCAGGGGCCATTGCCACAAACCCACTTTGGCATTACCTGAGGTCATTTAGCGGGAACGCTAATCTGCGATTCAGTTTGATAATGCGTGTATAAAATATTCACTCCGCTCACCGTTCATGTTTGCCTCCTACAGTAAAGCTTCGAGCTCCCTCTTTGTGGCAGCATGTGTCTGATATTGGCAGAGGCACACAGGGAGATGTGTATGTGGGTGACATGGGGGAATCGTTCGGATGAGTATCCTACTTGACAGTTGTTCACTGCCATCCGATGCCTCTCACCTGAGGCACAGACACCGACGTCCTTCAAAACCATCTGCCTGTCTTTCGCTGCTAATTGATTTGTCCTTGGATGGAGGTGTCTGAGAATGCTTTGGGGAGAATATCTATTTTGACAGATGCTCTGCATGAGAATGTGTACGATACACAGAAAAGGGGCGGGGCCTTGTCGAGGAGATGCTTTCGGTACCTTGATGTGAATTAATCGTCTTTGTGATGCGTTGAGTTGTTTAAACAAAGCGGCGGGGAGCTTAATGGCGAGGCGTTCGAGGAATTTTACAGCAGCAATTGAGTTTGTTTTCCCTGTGCTTCAAAGTACATTAAACTCTCTCTCTCTCGCTCTCGCTCTCTCACCCTCTGGTAGCCCCATAACTAACAATCTTCATAATCTTGAGGGATTCAAGCCAACATGCAGCAATCACAGAGGATGTGCCACCACACCCTCTCAATACAGCTTGGGAACCTGTTAGCTTTCACATATCATCAACAGTCAAAAGCCCCGAAGCACTGAAATACATACCTCATGTTTTTGTGACACAATCATATTAGAAAAGTCTACCTTTTTTTCCACAGCGAGATCATGAAAGCAATAATTAATTCAGGAAGTGAGGAATTATTCTAAAAGACATGGCTGCGAGCCACAAGTCTAGTGATAGCCTTTAGTGTTTTCACAAGGGATTGCCCCAGAACTGTATTTCTTTCTTTTTTTCTGCATAACCCCCCCCCCCCCGCCCCCCAAGATTGTCTTGGAGAAATGTAGGTTATCATTGACGAGATGTGCACTTAACAAGAAACTTTATAGGCTACGTCAGACACTGCTGAAGGATATGCAGAAGTAGATGGCTGTGATCTCCACAGATCTTCTCTGAAGGGATTTCAGTGAGAGGGAAAGTACAGAGTTATTCAGTTATTCATCGTGTAACAGGCCAGAGCGCCGTTTCAGAATCAACCGCCGTGCGTGATCCATCATTGTCAAGACACATCTGCAAAAATACTCAGGACATAAAATATTTATAGACTTTGGATTCAACGCGCTTACAGTCCAGCGTTACAGAAAATACTTTTAACGAGTGCCAAGCGCGACTATTTGGGGATACGCATCGAGAAACGTTTACCTCACATATCAGGTGTGATTTGATATTTAACACAGCGAAAACAGCTGCGGCTGTAGCACGCTGCCCTTCTCATGATCATGTACGTGAGACTTGCTCTCTTCCCACAATGTGGGAGTAAGTGGAGACTTATCCTACCCACCAATAATTGGCCCTGGGTGTGGGGGTAGGAGATCTATTCCCCGGTGCTTATATTGAACAATGAGAGCGGCTAATGTATTGGTGTCAGAAAAGGTCAAATACCTACACTGGCATTAAAATGTAATTAAGCTTTTTTTTCCCCCCAACATGGTAGAGGAAGAAGAAGAATGATGGGAAGCAACATAAACATACACACACGCAAACCATGTCTATATATATGTAGACGAGGTTTCCTGTCTGCACACGTTTTCAGTCATTTTGTTGATGCCCTGATGCAGAGAAACATACAATGCGCGACCAGGTTGGGTTCAGTGTCTTCCTCAAGTATAATCTGATCAGACACACAGCTGGCGACGGACACACAATGGCAATTCTGGGGATTAAACCTGAGTACCTGGTACTAGATGGTCCCTATAACCACTATCTGATACTGTCGCTAGTTATGGAGATCAAACAAAAGAAAAAATCATATGTATGTGCCTAGCGAACGACACAGAAAACATCCTTAGATACCAGCGTGTTGATACTGCACATCTGGCCTTCAAAATAATGGCGGTCGCACAAAACATGTTGAGCATCCCTCGGCGGAAGCGCAGCCCGCAGAAACACAGCCGACGTGTCCCTCAAACAGCAATAGAAGGTTTTGTTTTTTTTAAATGCAGGTTTAATTATTTGTTCATAGCTGTGATCGCATCCCTCACTGACCCAATAATGGTATGAATGTCTGTCGGGGGGGGCGGGGAATGTGTTGACTCCTGGGGGGGCTACAGAGGAGACGAAGCCACGGGGACCCTGAGACGATTAACCATTTGCATTTAGATTGTGTGTTGACATGCAATATAGACACATGGCCCTGCGCTTCAGACCCGGGGAGGGAGAGAAAGAGGGAGAGAGAGAGAGAGAGAGAGAGAGATAGAAGTTGTGTGTGGCGGCTTTCTGTATGTGTCTGCGTGCAACCGTGGCTGAGGTGGTCCACTGCTAATAACCATGCCTATCTGCCTTCCCCACGGCTTTCCTCAGGTCTTTCCCCCCTATCAGTGATATAGGATTGGAGGATTCATAGCATTACCACCGCCGTAGCCTATTGCTTATTAGGAGGCCTCGACACCCCGAGGAGAGCGCAGAGGTAAATATAAGGGGGATTTAAGGAGGTTGCATCTAGTGAATGGATGGATTACACGATTAAGAAGAGCCCCGCAGGAAGGTTTCCATCACGCTGGAGGTAACCAACCTGGGAAATGGAAAAATCCCAGAAAATACAGTAAGCAGGGGAGGGGAGATAGGAGAACGACAGCTTGAACCTGCGCTGACGTAGAAAGAAACATCACTCAATGTTACCATGTAGAGAGAGTCGTGCACAGAGAATTCCCCTCCCAACCCGGGATGACGCATGTAAACGCGATAACTCGGTTAGAAAAACCGAATTAAGCTCACCCCTGGAGGAAAATCGCCTTTTCTCTCTAAGAAATAGGGGAGATCTCAATTTTGTCTCATTTTGTGATCACCTTCATCTGGACTGTTTCTCCTAAAACCCCCTTAGGAGCAACGAGGAGACAACAGAGAGAGAATTCCCGAGACTTGATATAAATGTGAACATGCTAACATGTGACATATATAATGATAATAAGCTCCTATTATATGGCTGTTGGCTCCGTGGCTTCAATAGGAAAATGCAACAGTATTGAGTTTTCTTTCTGTTGTTTTGATCAGAGTGGTTTTATGAGGTTGTTTCTCCTGAGTTTAAGTTTAGAAATAGGAGAAAATGTCTTTAGTCTCATCTTAGTCTTAAAAAGAGACATAATATATATACTGTATATATGAGATATCTTCTTGGATATCTTCTTGGATTTTGCTTTCCTATGGGATACCCCGATTATGAGAAACCACAGTTAAGATACTGGGTTAAACATCTCACTACTTCACACTGGCTTACGCCATCTGTGCAAACTCGTACAGTGTTATGGGTACATTTTGATAGCAACAAAAACACAGCAGCAGTACTAGCAGTACTATTCCTACTTCCTTACTACATACCTCTAATAGAAGCAACCTGCTGCTCAGCTCACTCTGTCATACTTGTTTACTGGCGGACCGCTCTATCTGTGGACGCTGGACAGGAATATTCTGTTATCTTGTTTATTAATGGCAACAAGGGTCCTCATTCACAGGGTTTGTAGTCAGTGTTGACATCCTGCCGGTAGAATGATTGCTATCGTGCTGTAGGCTACCTGCAGTAACCAAAACGGCTGCTGCTGTGAATGTTTGGTCTCTCTTGGCAGTGCCACAGTTTGGTCAAACAGCAATAACCCATGGGATTGTTTCTCCACGTGATCATAAGAGGGCCTGCTCCAGCTATAACCGGATTCTGTCGAGGCAATTACGCTGCAGTTGAGCGGCCATCGCTTATGTGACAAATTTTCCCTTGTGAGCGTCAGAGTGACCGGATGGAAGTTTGTTAGGTGGGTAGGGAAGACAAATGCAACAAGTACAATTTATTGAGTCTTTCTTTATTGACTGGTTTTTCAGCTGATATTTACGGAGCGCCCCTGTGTGGAACATTAATTAGCTTAATCGATTCCACAGCGTATAGTTCTTTGTCATGCTGTCAAATAAGCTGCTTTGGTCTGAAGCTGTTTTTATTGATATTCTTCTATGTTTCATGTGTTTGCTTGTTTAATTCCGAGTCCCTTGCCCTTGCTCAAATGAGTCTGATATTGATTGCTGCAGAAGTCATAAAGGTTTACTTTATGTTTTGAAAAGTTACATCATTTTTTTTCAACCGCCATCCGGTCATATCGAAGCATAGAGACCAAAGTCAGCAACGCATCCTTTTCATTCAGTTATTCGTTTTAGTTTCAAATTGCCGAAGGCAAAGGAGAGATGGAAAATCTGTCTCTTGGATGAATTCATACATGAATCAATGAAGGAATGAAGGAAAGAATGAAGTTTTCATCACCTCTGAACTAGCAGAATGTTGTCCTTCACCACACTACAAAGAACTTTGCACTGAGTAAACATGGTTATTGTGCTGTAGCCTATTTAACTGGCATCTCTCTTATTGAGCAGCCTATTTCAGTGTGACTTGAAGAAATTTTGTATTTAGCTTCAGATTTTATTTTGCAATTGTTTTGATATTTAATTTATATATTTTGATTCCAGCTGCTAGGGTTTTATAGAAAGATTAATTCATATTGTATGGGCTTTAATTGCCTTTCTAATTCACCGCACTAGAGCCACACATGTATAGTATAGCTTCAACCAGCCTTTCACCTAATTCTTCTCAGCTTGATTGTCCCACTGGTCCGAATGACTTAACTACAACACCGCGGTACAGCTTCTCATAAAGCCAGCGGCAGCCAGATCAATCACTCCAAGTGGGACTTGAATTTTGTCCTCATTTCCTGTCTTCATTTTTTCACCGCTTCACAGGGACTGTAGAGGGAGAGAGCACCATCTGTGCACCTTTTTCCAAAAGAAAAATCATGGTATCCTCTTAGTTTTTAAGATAATCTCACGGAGGCAATTGTTCTTTTAGAAATCCTCTTGCCACTGAAATCAATTTACTTTCATCAGGCCTAATGACACTTGGATAGAGCTGCCATTCCCAAGTAGGCCATTCAGGGAACTATTCGTGGAGGGTAAAGTAACTCAGTGAAAACACTTGGGGATGAAATTATCCATATGGTTGATAGACTTCGCTAAAAGGATCAAAAGAAACACACACTCCTGATCATATTCCTGCTACTGCTAATATGAGAAAATCATGCACCTTTGATTTTGGTGCATTGTTATTTATTCATTCATTCATTCATTCACTTATCCTCTAAAATGCCATTTTTTTCCTTCAACCAACAGCATCAATGCAGGACGTTTATGCATTACTGAGAATACTGATGAACAGAACAGTTTAACAAACGAAGAGTTAAAACTTTTGTCCCAAACTAATATATCCACCATGTGAAAAATCATGGCGCCTACACTTAGAAAATGATTGACAAATTACAATATTTTTCCTTGGTCGACAAAACCTTGATGTATTTGAAATATTGGATGATAAGCTTAAAGAAATTATTATTATTATTTTACAAAATGGACATCTAACATTTCTGAATAGAACTCACTATTGGTGTAGTTGATATTTCACAAACTAGATTCTGGAAAATGGGGAGCGCAGGCTCCCCTGGGCAGAGAGAGAGGTCGTATTTCCAGCACAACTCTCTAGACTACTGAGCCCACCAGGGTGCCTGCAGTGAACTAGTAATAACTGAGAAGGATAAGGAGCAGTCCACCAGATCAATACTGGAGCACATCACTGGCTCTCAAATCAAAGCCTCCACCATGCAGGAGAGACTGAAATGGGAAAAAAAACAGGTGTCAGTGCTTGCTTATGAAACCCACTGCAACCAGCTATCATTGCTATTGCTACAGAACAAAACCTACCTGAACATTTCTATTTCAAAACATTTTACACATATTAAAGATCCATTTTGTAAAATAAATTATAGAAGTTCCAGTTTATTAAAGTGATGGGATTTTGGAAAAATGACAAAATGTTACCTACAGTCTTTTATGAAGTGCCAGACTTTCTTTTGATTTAATACTATATCATTCATTTTGTGACAGTTTGTCACTTTTCCTTGAATGGAATTCTCTATGGGATTTTCAATCCAACGAGATGTCAAGGTCAACAGGCTGTCACTTCATTCTTCAGAATTGTGGCTGCTGGTAAGCACTTTTCCACTTATCCCATAGAGCTAGCCAACATTAGTAAACACAAGTGTGTTTATCTTATCTTCTTCTTCTTCTCAGTAATAATGAACACTGTAGATCATGTTTTGAGTAATTCTAGCTAGCTGGTCATCAGGACCATGTAGTTGTATATAACTACAGATGAGTGGTCTCACACTGAAATTACAAAATTAGTTCTGTTAATTTATTTTAATTGTCACAGATTGAATGTAGGCCTATGATGTTTTTTTGTTTCCTAGGTGAGAAACACATGTTCCTGTCAGCAGCACTATGAACTGATCCAAATGAAGCAGCAAAAAGAAAGGATGCACCAGAGGACCTCTTACTTTATTGATGGTGATCACATATGCAGAGATGATGAATGTCTAGATGAATTATTGAATCATTTAAGGATTTAATTAGTGATATGTGTAATATGGCTATATCTTTTCTTGCAATATTACTTTGGGGTTTAAATAAAATCAAATCACATTTATTTGTATAGCCCTTAATCACCATTACAGTCTGTAAGGGCTTCACAGTGCCCAACATGTGAAAAAAATAAATGGTTAGTACATCCCCCAGCCTTAGACCCTCAACAGAGGACAAGGAAAAACTACCAAAAAAAAACCTTTTAGGGAAAATTGGAAGAAACCTTGGGAGGGGCTACTCAGAGAGGGATCCCCCTACCAGGACGGTTGTGCGTGCAATAGATTTGAGATTTGATAGTTTGGGTAAGCAAACTAAATACACAATGTATAAATGTTTATCAAGGTGGGACGTCCGGATCTGATGTTTATTATGGTGGGACGTCTGGATCTGATGTGTTTAATATTTTGGCACTTGGCATTTATACCAATCTATAGATTTATACCAATCTATAGCAATGTATAGGTCAAAGGGACACTTTGACCTATACATTGCTATAGATTGGTATAAATCGTCTACACTGTATAGGCTACTGTATACATTAAGCATATATTTACAAATAAAGAATGTGTTTACATAAACACTTTAATGTATATCAGTATGTTTGTCTTCCTTTTTACACAATTGAATTATGTGTAACCATAATTGTGGGGGGTTGTGGAGGGGAGTCACAGATTTTTCACAACGTCTTCAAGGTGCTTTTGAAAGATTCATTAATAGTGGATAAATAGTGTAAGTGTACTATAACCTTAAAGAGCAATTTCTCCTCATTACATAGATGCCTAAATGTTATATCTGCTATTTAAAATAATCTCTCAAGCAGCATTTGTTTGTGAGATGTCAAAGCAGCAGCCCCCCAGAAAGAGTCCAGAGTCATAATGGAAAGGTTTTTTTAAAGGCCTTTTTCTCAAAACCACACTTTTGGTCTCATTGGAAAGCCTACATCCTCTTTCAAGTAATATGAAAACCCCAAAATGTGTTTCGGGGTCAATGTGACTGATTCTGTGAGAGCAGGTCACAAATGTACAAAGTACATGCTGGAACGGTACAGTGACGACATGACTATACATACAGCGCCAGGGGGCATTGCAAAACATATAAAAGACATAGCATTAGCATTAGCATTGTGCCTGTGTATACAATTACCACGTTTTTTTTATATTTTTGGAGCAGAATGTCTCTGTAGAAAGCTCTGCACCATAAACTGTGTCACCTCTTAATGAGTTGAGAGACCTTCTCACCCTCTGAGGAGGAACTGTAGTTTGACTAACAGAAGGATATCCGTCAGCCAGCCAACACTTCTAACCTCATTCCATTCGTTTACACTGATATGGCAACGATCCGATGCCGTGGATGTTAAAACATATGCAATTTGAAAAAAGTGGAATGCGACATCCTACCAGCTAGCCACCCGCTGTGACACACTCAGCAACACTAGAGAGCCGTCGGCAACTCAGCATCCTCCGTCTTCTTCTCCGTCAGCCAGTTCCACAGAAGAATAGTTAAAGCCTTTTTTTGCTCCCCGCTACCCCACTGCTTACGTAGGTATTCTGCTCCAATTATCTCGAGTGTTAAGTCGGCATTGGGCTGGGGCTCTGAATATTTTATACCGCTCTATAAGCAAGAGTTGCCTTTACTGTTGCTGTTCTACAACTCCACATGAACTCCCCCTCGCTCCCTGTTTTCACGCTGTAATAGCAGCTCTTTATCGGATTAGGCTGCATCTGTGAATGTGGCGGAGGTTTTTTGGAGACGAGAGAGACGGCACGGGGTAGAGCGGAGCAACAGCGGCTCAGTTTCTGCTGAAATGGCACCATTGTTTTCTCTGTTTGAATGTAACAAAGAGTAGAGACGAGGTGGCAGGGTGGCCTGTCGGTAAGGGAGACATTCTCAGGGTCGATTCCCACAACCGCCAGTGTGTTGAGTAAGACACTGAACCCCTACCTGCTCGCTCATAGTAAATCAGTCTGGATAAGAGTCAGCTAAATACCTACCCTACCTAAGTTGTTGCATCTAACTGTTGATCTGAACCTCCATGCTGTGAGGACATGCATTCTATTGTATACCTCTTGAAGTGAAATATATTTACGTTACATTTTAGGCCTTTTGCATTGATTCTCTTCTAAAACAACGTACAGTGGGTGAGCGGGTGTCCAGTGTGTTGCTCACTTGAACAGGACACATCGCTGTTGTAAAAATCAAAGCTGTGTGACCACCCTGCTACTCCAAACTTGAGTGGCTCAGAGATCAATACAAATGTGCAGTCATGAAGAGACAACTTCAGGCTAGACTGAAACAAGGTGGTAATTGTAAACCCGGATTTGTACCTTTTATCCTGTTTATCTGAAACAGGATTAGACAGGTTTAGAATCAAAATGCCCAGGTTTCCCTGTTCATGACAAACACAAGGCAGCATGCAACCATGCTCTTAGTGTTGTGTGATCACCACTGTTTGGTATGTCAACGCACATTTCAAGGTTAATAGTTAATAAAATGTTTCATATTTTCAATCTTTTCATCATGGCATTCCTAACATCTAGATGCTTTATATACCCAAGTAAGTACGACAGAATTGAAAAGTGGATTTTTGTTACGTGATCGAGACTTTGTCTGCTTAGCCTCATACCCAACATGGCAAGCAAATGAAGCAGGGGAAAAGAGTGATTCAGTTGTACCAACAAAAGACAGTGGTAAGGTTTTTGTAATCGGTAAAAAAAGTAACAGGACAGTTAGTTGTCCTTCATGGGAAAAAGACAGTGAAAAATATCCATTTCGTTAATAAGAAGTCTGAATGAGCCATTAGTACGTAATTAAGACCATAAAGAGGTTTAATGAATGGAAAATGATCAGTCATTACCCCACCTTAATCAGCCATTTACTTCATAATAAGAAATAACTCTTGATTGTGCTGCGTATTGTAATATATGACAGACTTGGTTGTTGTTGGCACGACAAACAACGGACACCCACGGCACCCCAGTGCATGCAGACAGGAATGGAAAGTGAGTTTGCATCCTGCAGAATTTTCTGCCTGTTTTTATGAAGGAAATGTTTTTTGCTGAGCGTGCACGCTCTTTTTCACCGCCACCCTTCTTTTTCACATTATTATAGTTACATCAACTTCACCTGAGCAATATAGGGTTAATCGCCACGCTCAAGGCCACCTCAGTGATAGTTGCTGAGGTAGTGAGTGTTACCTATTCAATACCCACTCAGATTTTCCCAGAGGGTGTGGAGATTGAAATTTGCAACTTTAAGAAACCTTCCTGAAACCTTCAGGCAACCCTCATGTATTGCAATTTATACTATTCCTGATCGCAACCAGGTTGAAATGCTTCAACAATTAAACTACAAAGAGATATTTTTCACAAGAGAGGGTATTTTTCTCTTTTTAAAAAGGAGCGTCAGCTAAGGAACGCCTGAGTTTTTATTATGGCACACTTAAGTATGATCACACACAAGGACACATGCACATAGTCAACACCCAAAAACACACACACGCACACACGCACACACACACACACACACACACACACACACACACACATAAAGTATCACCCATTTCCTGTCACGTTGTCTAAACCAGCGTCTGAGTAAAGAACACCTGACTTTGTTCTAGTTCCTCTCAGTCACTGCTACTTCAAAGGCGATGCTAGATTAAAGAGAGCCGGGATACCAAGCTTTTTCATCTGCGCTACGTTTGCAGCGGCAGGCCCGCTCTTCTCACTTTCAACTGCTGGAATTTGAATGAGACAGATCTAGGTAGGAAGAAGAAGAATGGGGGAAGAGCAGTGTGCTGGTTATATGGAATTCACATATTCCTGTGCACGTGTTTGGAGCAGGTCCAAATGTGGAACGCCGGGAAAAGATTTGCTGATGTGCACATAAAAAAAAAAGCTTTGTTAAAAATAATGCAACACTTCCTCATAGTCACAAACAATATTTTCACTTATTTCAGTGAAAGTTATGACGGTATTACCTTGTTATATTGTGTATTGAATGACAGCGGCTGGTGTTTAAGCTTCCGTGCCCGAGCATTGTGCTGCGTATTGTGATCATGTCATTGTGCTTCATGCATGTGTGGAAGTCCTGGCCCCATTTTAGTGCCGGATACCTTTAGCCTGTAACAGATCGGCATTCAAATGCATTCAATTATCTCTGCCCTGCACATTGGGATTAATCATTCATAATACGGGGTTGACTGCGACTGCGTTTACTCCTCAGTTCCTCCGCCACTTCTGTCACACAAAAATTACTGATAGGATATTATACAGGGAAATGGGTGGCTGAGAAAAGTCAGTACACAGTGCTTACCTGAAGTAATATTATGCATAAAGGCCCCGGCATTGGGGATGCCGGTCTGATGTCTCTCATTAATTCTTCAGTTCAGTGGGCTGTGGACGGACACAGCAGATTGATAGGGGATGGGGAGACTTCGCGGGCGTCTCCTTAATGCTTTGAAATGGGAGTATAGTTAAGCTTTGATGCCTCCTATCACTAAATGGACCTGCACCCCCCCTCCCCTCCCCCCACACACACACACACACCTCTTCCCCCGCCCTCCCATCTCCCCCCCCCCCTCAGACTCTGTCAGTCAGTCATCCCAGTGTGAATACATGAATACTGTAAACTGTAGCGACAAGGTAATTGACTATGTGCGCGCCATCAAGCCACCGCACATCAAAACCCCGCGAGTGAACTAGATTGGCTCGGTGCAGCCTCAGGTAATACTTCCAGGTGCCGCAATTAATGCAGTTTCCATTTAATATTCCCTTGTGTTCAATCAGCAATCATTTGCTTTGCAATAACTCTCCAATAGACTCCTCATTCCACAGTATAACTATGATTTTATTGATTGTGTCAGTGGTAGCACCGCAAGGATTTTCCCTTTATGTATCTTAGATAATCAACCTGACTACCTTCTCGCATTGATTCAGCGTCTGACACACACACACACACACACACACACACACACACACACACACACACACACACACACACACACACACACACACACACACACACACACACACACACAGGATCAGAGGTATCCTTGTTCTGTCCTGGAAACAATACATTTTCTCCATAAAGAGAACATTTTTTAGAGCAGGGAGATAGCAAGTGCTCTTCTTGTGCCTCTCAAGCCCAAACACATAAACCCAGCATGCATAACACATTGTGTGTGTATGACGGAGACGTGCTTATCTCGTACTGCTGACACAGCCATGTTCAAACCGAATAATGTAACAGTTTGAGGCTCTGTGCTTGACACTGAGCAGAGGGGAAGACTGCGGAGACACTATGCGACTGATGCATATCAGTCTATAGTGTCTGTAGTGTCAGGTTTCATATTTCAAATGAAACAAGCACAGGGACAAATGCATTGCATCTGTGAAAGCAGAATGTGTTTGCAGCTGTTGTCAGAGTTGGATAGACAGATCGACTGTCCCAGAACCAGAAGGTCACCAGTAACAGCCGATGTGTCCTCTCCTCTCGTAGTGTCTTTGAACAAAATGCTGAACTCCTGCAGGCTCAATCTAAATTGTTCTGGAAGAAGGAATCTACTAAATGCATAACTTTTTTGGAAAAGAATCAAAGCTAAGAATGATTCTGGCATATACTGGTATTCGTATAAATAAATACCAAATGATACCCAGAAGTCAAAGGGTTCACCAGGCTATTGCACTAACCAGAAGAGTTTCATAAAGAGAAACATCAGTTTATTCACTTTTTTCCTTTTTTTTCCTTACAAATATCACCATCAACATATACTAAACTCAGGGTCTTCAATAAACTTTACAGTGAATAGCGGCGGTTTTGATTACCACCTAAATGGTAGTAATCACATAATGAAACGACTGAAAATAAAATACATTTTATTGACAATACCTTGAAATGTGTTGGCCTTTCAAAGACAGCCAAACTATGTAAAGCATTTATCAGACAGACCATAAAATTAATTTACAATAAATAGGAAAAAACAGTAAACAATATAAATATTAGCCTATTTAACATTATTGACATAATACACACATTTCTGACTTATAATAAGAGTCAGGGATCCTTAAGTCAATGAACCAATTAGCCAAGTATTAAATGAACCACTGGATAGTTGACTGTTAAAAGAAGCCTTCGCCCCTCAGCTCATGAGAAAATGAGCCTTTGAGACGCCTTATTGATATTTTCAGTGCTTTGAGATTCCCAGAGAACTCTGACTTGACATTTTCAACAAGATGAAAAGAGAGAGTGTTTTATAAGAAGGAGGGTGACTTGTTCTCTGAGGATTTAGCAGTTTTTCAACTCTCTGTTTCAGTCTGGCATACTAAGAAAGCTACAGTATGTCGGGCTCAAATAGTAGCCACTCCCAACTGGATGATTTGGTTTACAGAGCAACATGGTTTGTGAAAAGGTATACAAGCATAAATAAGAAATTACAATAAAACATTTACAGTACGTCGACATTCAGTGTAAAAATTGCTTTACAAAACGTTGTTGAGTTTACAAAGTGTGAAAAATATCGTATTTTCCCTCTTATAAAAAATGCCACCTTCAACGAGGCAAGTGAAGTTGTACCGCTTCGTATGCGATGAAAGAGAGGAACGGAGAGTCAAGAACAATACATACATGAAGTACATACATTTGTGCTTGAGTCTGTTTGCTTGAACCAGTATGCTACAAAAACTAATCTGCTACCAGAAGCCAGTAACCAAAAGCCAATGTATAAACACAGTTTGGAGGCACCTGCTTTTTCTTTTTTGTGAATGGTCACAGGTGATAGGTCAGAGAGGAAAAATCTCCTGTTGTCATGACGGAGTTGGAGAGTTATTCAAAACAGATTATATTTCTTCAAGCAGTAGTTACAAAGATGCTAAGAGAATGCTACGGATGTCTTCAGCAGTAACAAGTTTCATTTACATTTCACATAAGTGAATGACACACTTTTGTAGCATATAGGAACAATGGAATAGTCCCTGAAGCACAGGCCAATTGATATAAAAGTGTACGGTACAAATGTGTCTGCTACACAGTTGTGACAGATAGGAAGGCATTGTGTACTTTGGTGCCCTCTGGGGCCCTGGCCCCGTGGCTCATCAGCTCTTGGATGGTCATCCAGTTATCCAGGATCTTCTTGTTGCGTTTCTTCATCATCTTCTTGTGACTGAGCTCCAAGATGTTGATCTCCTTCCTGCCCTCAGCTCCGCTGGCTGGTCCCTCCCTCAGACACTCCAGACGGCTCTTCTGCATGAACTCCCTCCTCTTCCTCTGCTCCCTGGCCCGAGCCAGATGCTGCTTCCTCTCCTCTTTGCTCCAGTAGCGGCCCATTTTCATCTCGCTCATGGCGTCGTCATCCGTGGTCATGCCTCCGCTCCTCTCCTCTCGGATCCTCAGCGCCCGCTCACGGAGAATGCGGTCACGGGCAGGCCTCCGGGCCACATAGCGCGTGCCATCGGCACGAACTTTGACCTTCCACTCCAGCCGGGGTTCCCCGGGGCGTCCGTTGCGATGCAGGGGCTCTCGGCAGACGCTGAGCAGACTCAGCTGGCTCTGGGAATACTCCAAGGACGAGTGCTGCTGTAGCAAATGCATGTAGCTCTGGAAGACACAAGAGAACATCATTGGCATCGAATCGAATCAAATCGAATTTCGTGTTTCTGTACATCTCTCAACTTTGATCATTTTTGGAGCAATGCCTTGTTCAAAGACACATCAGCATGAAAGTAACCTGAGTAACAAAACCCTGCAGATTTAGCCACTGCTCTTTGTCAAGAACCTGTATTTGAGCCACCTGTATTTGAACACTGTAGTCTTTTTATCCACCTCTCTTCTTGACTGTACCTACCTGGAGTTGCCTGGATCCTCCCTGGCCTTGGTGGGGGGCTGTTTGATAGGGCGAGGCATAGGGAAACCCTCTCTGGGAAGCCTTGGTCCTCCCTTTCTTTTCACATCTCTCGTCGTCTGCAGGCAGAGCCGGGTCGGACTCAGAGCGGGACGGGTTACTCTGGTCTGGGCTGCTGGAGATGACAGGGCCTGGGTCCGGTCTGTTGTGGCAGGCAGTACCCTGGGGCTTGGGGATAGAGATGGGGCTGGAGGGTGTGGAGGAGGCCAGTCTAAGGTTCTTCTGGTTGGTGAGGCTGATGCGTCTCTGGAGAGAATGGTCAGGAGATCTCTCCATGCCTAGTGGTGTTGACCGGGCACTCTCCGCTGTGTTATAAGCACTGGAGCTGTCCTTCTCCCGGACCTTATCGCTGTCCAGTCTCTCTGGGTGTTCATGGATATCGGCCAGCCTGCCGTGCCGCTTGTGCCCATCTTTGGTGCTCCGTCCTGGGGAGCAGGGCGTGGGCTGAGGGGGCTCCAGCTGGTGGCTCTGGCGGAGCTGGTGGGCCTGCATGATGCTCTGGCACTCCAGCTCAATGCTGCGCAGCTCTTCGTTCAGCATCCTCAGCTCCTGCTCCACCCCTCCTCCTCCTCCTCCTCCCACACCATCATCATCTCCATCACTTCCTCCCTGCTCAGTGAGGCTACACTCTATACTGTGTCGAATGGAGTACACCCCACATTCTCCTCCGTTTCTGATCTGACATTTGAGCTCTAGAAGTTGCTGGAAGCGATTCTCTAGACCCAGGACCCCACCTCCACCACCACGCATACCCACTTTCCCTTCATTGCCCTGGCCTTTGGACAATGTCCTAGGACCCTGGGTGACCTGAGGGACAACAGCCCCTCGCCTCCCCAGTCCATCACCCTGGGTGTGGGGGTGCTCTGCCCGCCATCGGTCCCTCAGGCCATGGGCTGGGCTCCTCCTGTGGAGCCTGGGCAGCAGGATCTGGTGCTCTGGACTCTCTGTGCTGCGTCCAAACCCACTGTCTTTGTCCTGGTTGTTGGAGGAACAGGTAGCTGTGTCTGTTGTCACCTCTTCTTCTGCTGGATGCTGGTGTACAAAGAAAGATAAAACAGTTATTTCTCCCTGGAGGTCTTTGAAAGGCCTTATAACACATGACAAGTTGTTTATCTGTTCTTGCATTGCATGTGACATACTGTTTATTGTTTGGTTACACATTGCAGTGTGGAGAGGAGGACAATGATCACTTTGGGTGATCAAATATTGTGCTTTCAGGTAGATGCCTGCTTGTTACCCTCCTTCATCCCGCCCTCTTTTCCTTCCCTCTTTTTCTCCCTCCTTTCTATCCTCCTTCCCCTCCTTCCCCTCCTACCTCATTGTCTCCCTCTTTCCCTGATACTCTGCTACCTTTGTATTGGGTAATCCGCCCTTGCTCTTTTGTTTTTTTCTCTCTCACTCACCTCCTGTCCTCCTTCCGTCTCCTTCCTCCTCTCCTCCAGCATCTCCATCTTCAGTTCCTCCAGGAGCTCCCGCTGTTCCTCATCCAGCCAGACCTCCTCCTCCAGCTAAAATCATAACATCTAGTCAGAGGCATGCCTCTGTGTGCGCGAGTGTGTATGTGTACAATATGTGAGTGTGCATGTGAATGTGTGTGTATGTGTATTGTGAGTATTGTGTATGTGTGTGCACACAAAGCTCCAGACAATCATTCTGTGCTGTCACTCAAAAAGGAAGGAAAAGGCACTTAGCAAGCAGCTGCTGTTATTTGACATGACATAGGTTGTCAAGATAGGCCAGGGAATCTGTGTGTGTGTGTGTGTGTGCGTGCGTGCGCGTGTGCTGGTGGTTACCTGAATCTCTGGCCTGGTTACCAGCAGTACAATACTCCTGGCATCTTCACTTGACAACAAGGCTACAGCCTTCTCTCTGTCTTGCACTTCACAGCCATTTATCTGTACATCAAACAAAAGAACGAAAGCCTATGTTTAAAATAAAACATATGTTTTAAGTAGAGAGACGATTTTCATGTGTTGCTGATTGCATGATGTGTTGATTACACACAGAACAACACAATAAAAGTATATATTTGCAGAAAGTGCAGACAATACCGTTCATATACCCAAAACACGACAAGGTGTAATCAGCGCACCTAGATGAATGGAAGGATGAGCAAAATGAAACTAACCATTGTTCTTTGGATTGCGCCAACACCTTTCTCTCGCTCTCTCCCTCTTTCTATCTGTCTTTCTCCTTCTGTCTTTTTCACACTTCAATCTCTGTCTCTTTTGCTCTTTCTCTCGTCCCTCCCTCCTCCCATCCATGCCTCTTACTCCACGCATCCATAAGCAAAGGCCTGGGTAGGCAGCGCGATAGGTAAGGAGAGTCAATCGTGGGCGTGTAGTCCGACCTCATGAGAGTCTGCTCCCACCACACATCCAGACACACAATTAACTGTTTCTTGACAGGTGGCGTTCATCTTTTCCTCACTAGAGTAATGGGGCTGTCAGAAGGAGATAATAGGGCCAGGAGTACAGCAGGCCTCGCTCCCCCCCAATCATTCACACTATTGGGAAACAGATGGTACAGAGGTGCTGGGAAAGTGCTACATACGAGGGATGCTGCTTCACAGCTACACTCTTACTGTACATTAAAGTCCTCCTTTCAAATTTCCAAACCTCAAAACCTCAAAAAAGCATTTCAAAAAGTGACATCTGATTATTTCCGCCAATCGCAGTCACGGTCAAAACGAGCCTCAGGTGTGTCAGGACGAAGCCAATCAGGTGTGTCAGTTTTTGACCGGAAGAAATCAGCTGTCACTCATTTGCCGTGTGAACCGATGTTCATATTGTCTGTGAGGTCAATGGTGGGAGGGCTTTTAGACAGGAAGTCTGTATCATCCTGGCCTTTTGATGCTTTTGCACCTGGCTTGCCAATGACTGCTACAATGATGGGCAAACGTTGGGTCAAAACAGACGTGTCATTTTCAATGCATCTAGTTAGGACATGCACAAAATTTGTAAATAACAACACATATTGACACAACATATGTTACAATTAACTTGTATTACATGGCAAAGTAACACAATTGACAAATGGATGGGTGGACATGACACATAATTTTAAGAGTGTAGGACAAGCATCCATCAGTTGAGTGCAATGTCACGTAGATGAAGATATATCAAGTTCTTTTTCCCCAAACTGAATTAGTACGCAGTACCGTACCTTCACTGGAACATTACCGTATGTTTTCCCATTATGTTTTGTGCACAGTTCGGTTCAGTACAGGTTTAAATGTGCTGGCAAAGTAAACATATATCATACTGAACCATAAGGTTTTGTCATCTCCCTCACAAACAGGACCGCAATAGCTGAGTACTCTCATTATACTGTACCTGTAGGCTCAGTACAGGTACAGGATGGTATTTGTCCAATGGAAAAAAAGCCTATGTATGTTTCAGCAAGCGTGTGACGTATAAGGATAAAGAATTCCAATAGCGTTTGACGATCGTGAGATATAGCAATAGAGAGATAAAGGGAGAGAGAGCGAGAGAGATGAGCAGACATAGACTGAGACAGAGAGGGGTGCTAGAGATGATGTAGTGCCTGGTGTAACCAGCACTAAGGACTTTCATTTCCCTGGTAAAGTGTGGCTATTAAATATGCATACACTTGCCTGGACTGGAGACAATAGCAGCTTGACTAGCCCCTAAAACAAGTGTCTTACAAGTGGCATTGGAGTGTATATCTACTCTCTGTGTATGTTTGTCAGGCAGGCCAAAAGAAAAAACAGGAAATGGGGGTTTATTCAGTGAAAAGGCCAGGTTGATATGCAAGATAACATCCTGGCGGTGTTGTGAAACGTGTGCGAGGGATTAAAAATAGACAAAGAGGAGAAAGTCTTTTGGAATATAAGCAAATTTGATTTGGTGTGTTTGTGCGAGTGTGTGTAATTGTTACAGGGTCATGTGTGTTCATAACGAAGCCTGGTGTGAAAGGACTTTAAACTACGCACCTGTAGGATGCGATCTCCCTCCTTGATGCGGCCATCTCTCGCCGCTATGCTGTTTGGCTCGACCTGCACAAAAACAACACAGAAATCAATGCTGACAACATTAAATCAAGTGGTCATTGTTTTTCTCTGCATCCTCCGTAGGTGGAAGTAACACCACTGATGCAAAGGATTGAGATTCATTGCTCTATCTTGACATCACTCTCTCTCGCATCTCTGCTGTCGAGTAAAAAAAAATAAGGAATGAAGGAATGAAGAAAAAAAAAGATTATTTTCTTAGTGAAATAAGAAAAAGAAAACTACCAATAGGGTAGCTATGGTGTTTGTACCCAACAGCAACGGTGTGAGACTCACAATAAACAGGGGAAAAAAATTGGATTCCAATCATGAGTAGTCAACCATGTCCAGTTGTTCAAATTCAACAGCATGAGATGAAGCAGAATGTGCGATATGACAATAGAATTCATATCTTACATTCATACCGGGTTTATTAGTTAGTGAAGTGGTCCATGATGGCGATGCACTGGTGTCAGAAACAACCATCCAGAAGGAGCCAATATATTTACTTTTTCATTCCGTTGGCGCGTGCATTGAAATTGTCAATTGTACGTATAAAATTCTACTCAATAAAGGCTGAAGTAACTCGAAAGTCTTTTTCATCACACAAATGGGCATTCAAATAAGTGGGGAGAGACTGGGAGCATGAGGGAGAGGAAGAAAGACAGAGAGAGAGAGAGAGAGAGAGAGAGAAAGAGAGAGAGTAAACTAAAACAATTAAATGTCACAAATGTACACATAGACATTAATAGTTAAATAGAATCTAGTTGAATAGAATCTCATTTTTTCCAATTGCATCCCAGTTTCAATTTCCAATTTCAGCGTCGCCACGAGCCCTCAACAATCATTTCACATTTCACTTTGTTTCTCTTGCAGTGAAGATCAAGAGAGATAGCTACACGTGGAAATGAAATCTCACTCAAAGCGGGGGAAAAAAAAACACTTCCCAAAGTCACACAAATATTATGCAGAAATACATTTTAATGAGGAAAATTAGCATTCTTATGCTTTTATCCAAGGTACAGAAATAGATGACGTGTGTTGGTAGGTGGCTGTTTTCACAATCTGTTGTGCTTCAGCAGGAGCAGGTGTTGTTCTTGGTTTTATATGTGCTTTCTTATTCTTTATCCGGTTCAAGAAGAACAGGTGAAAAATAACTGATGGAGCTCATAGTTTAAACAAGTATCTTTATAAAGGCTGAAAGAAGCTAAAGGTAATTCTGCTGCCCTTTAAATCCTTATGCCAGCATCCTAATCCTCATAGCAGCCCTCTCTGTTCTCACCCATGTCTTTGTGTTGTATAATGGCATTAAAAGTGGACCTTCAAGCTGAACAAGCATTTGTCTAATACACTTACTAGTGCTTAAAGCCTCCTTGAGCCATAATTCATTTGGATATTTCAAAATAATCTTTGTGACATGAAGAGATCGCTTCCAAGAATGCCATATATTCATTTTGGAAAAAAAGAAATACCTGAGGTTCATCATTGAGGGGGCCAGTCTCCAAAAGGGTGATTCCTCTGTCAACCAAGGACTTACGCTATATACCTACTGTGCTTTAAAAAATACTATGAATTGTTATCATTTTGTCATATCAATCATTTTGTAAGACTACATCTAACATTTTTCAAATGATGGATATCTCATTTTGGTTCACATATTTCTTATATATGTCTTAAACCACTATTTTTTTCTCGAGCCATAAAAAAATCATAAATAAATCATTTTTATTTTCAAAATAATCCTGTTGTGATTTGTTCCCTGGCAAGTTCACTATTTGTTTTGTGTCTTTCCTAATCAGAGGGGATGGATGGGAGAATGTGTCCATTTAACACCCTACGGGAGAAGATGCGGGTGTTGCTCAGGTCTAATTAAAATCCTCAATTAAAAACAAGGTAAAGGAGGAGGCATGAGAAGGGCAGGACGGGAATCAAATTTCAAACCTGACTTCCTCTCTGGCAACGCGTGGCTCATTCTCCGTCGCTATTTGGCTGGCAAACACTCCTCCCTCCTAATTCACTTCGACGTGCTCTCTGTTTCAGTATGTATGGATGGGAATTCAAATGGGAATTCATGCTATCTTTTAATTACTTCCTGCAAGAAAAGAAATTGATCGTGGGAATCTGAGTTTGATTTAACGGGCATACTTGTCTTGTCTCTTCCATCTGAACTCATCATGGGGGGGCGCTTGTTTATAAGTCTAGCACACATTATTAATTTGTGCTATTAATATTTGCAGGATACCAATCCACTTGTGAATATGTGAACTCCATTCCTTCCTTCCTTCCTTCCTTCCTTCCTTCCTTCCTTTAATCACTAACCTCCTACTCCTCCATCCAGATCAATAACACACTCTTACAAAGGATATAAAATACATGTAATACATCCCTCTAAGTGGGCCTGCAACAGAGAAGAATGTCCCATCCCCTCTAATTTAGACGCCATGGAGTCAGCCTATATTGTCACTGGCAGGAAATCACAGGAAGTGACACATCAGAACTTAAGAGCAAAATACGAAGCTCGCAGTGAGGATGGACTCAACAACAATCTTCATGTTCTCCACCCCCACCAGCCACTAAGAAGAAGAATAGGGAGCTAAAGTGGAAGTGAACCAAGGCCGCCCACTGGTTTACTAGCGGCTAGTAAACCATAGATTTTCCATAGACATGGTGGACACTTCTTATATCAACTAAACAAAGCAATAGATTGTGTTGAGCAAACAGTAAGAATGTTACATCTCAAAAACTCAGGTATCGTGTAAAATTTTGTAAAACTTTCCCACTCATATTTCTTATTGGGTTGTTCACGTATGCTCTAGTTGTAATTACAATATTTCCAACAGCATTTGAAGGCAGCATCTGTCTCTACTGTAGGGTGCGCACGTGACCAGGCACATTAATGTTGAGGCGTTTTAAAAAAAACAATGTCCGTGAAGAAAATATTTTATAGGCGATAACAAGCTAAATGTTGGACCTTGGGACCCACAGTGCAATTATTTGGCTGCAAAACACTTGGATTGTGTTGCACAAGCTGTAAAAAGGTGGATTTGGGAGAAGGTTGAGGTGGAACTACGGTCCTGGACTGAACTCCTTTAACAGTGCCTCTGTGGAAGGAGGGCCAGATCACCAACACGGGGCATCTGTCCTTACCTGGCTGACGTAGATGGCAGTGTCCTCGTCATCATCGGTCCTGTAGCACAGTGTCAGGCCCAGCTTCTCCTGGCTGTTCAGCCTGCACAGCTCCACCTCCTGCCACAAACACACACACACAAACAAATGGAGGTTTTCCATCACATAAGTGCCATACTGTACCCATACTGGGCCTACGTTGGTTCCACTGGATTGGGCTTCCCAAAGACATCTTAGCTCAAGATAAAGTTTGTCCAGTTTATTTACAGGGAAACTGAATGACACCATTGCTGTTTGGGGAGACCAGGTCCATCTCTCTTTTTGTGCTCTACATTGTCATTGTGTAACTCAAAGAGGAAAAGGATAATCAATTTGGGAATGTTGTGCTGTTCCATAGTCATGAGCATTTGAAATGCTTGAAGCAATGAGGACCTATGTTAATGTCCTCCTGATGTATTCAGGAACCCCCCATCCTCTCTCTCTGTCTCTCTAGTTCCATCTCTCTCTCCAGTCTGAAATCACTGTCTCTGGCTCTCTTTCTTTCTCTGTCACTCTAACACACACACACACACACACACACACACACACACACACACACACACACACACACACACACACACACACACACACACACACACAGACTGATGAAATATTAATATCTCCAGTTCCAGTGGGGTTTGGTCCCATGGAGACTTGTTCTAGTTGTTCACCCCCTCACACACTGTGCTGCTCCAACTTCACACAGTCAGATAGAGACCTAAAACTGCAGCAGTCACCATAACCGCACACAGAATTCAATGCAACACACACACACACACACACACACACACACGCAAAAACACACAAAAGCACGCATACACTACAACAGAACAACTCAGCACAACGCGACAAAGCACGACAAAACACAAGACCACATCCATGCATACACACACACACACACACACACACACACACACACACACACGCACACACACACACACACACACAGCCCCAGCGTGTGTACATCAATAAAATGAAAGCCTACCGTATCAAACCAACCCCTGCGTGTAGCACCATAGGGGGCTGGTCTTTGATGGCCTTAGTGATGGTATTTCACTTACTGTCCCCTCCCACAGGAAATTTCTCTAAATGAACTGTTACTGGCGCCTTTTGATCTGTGCTGTGTATACAGGTAATCACATAAAGATAATACCAGGGGTAATCTTTATCAACCCTGCACTGGCAAATTCATTTCAGTATTGTGAAGTTGAGAAAGGAGGGGTTTGGGCGGTGTAGGGTACAATGGGGGCTAAGGGTAGGAGGGGAATAATTACACCCCCCCCAGCCCTAATTACTTGAGTATTTTTGTCTGTCAGGGGAAAACGTGATAGCAGAGATTGACAGGGGAAGTAATTCATTTCTGTGGCATTTAACCCCCTGTGCAGACAGCCCTGACCTTCAAAGGTTGGTGTTTCCAACGGGTGTATCATACAACACGCCATGTGCTGGTCTAGACTGCACACACTGTTCACTGCGCTTCTGCAGTTTAGCACACTAGCTGATTTGTACGGACCCTGACAGTGAAATAACAGCGCTAACTCCATAATGTCAGCACACATCGGCTGGTACGCTATAGTTCCCAGACAGCTGAAAAAGTGGATTACTGGAGTGACTTATCATGGCAGCCTACGAGTGAATCCAGACATGTGGAGCTAAGGGCACTGGAAAGCGAAGGGAGTCCAGATTAGTGATGATTGGATCATAATCTGTGTCACTGTGGGGTTAAAACTGTGGCACAGTCGGGTAGTCAAAATTCATCTCATGTGATTTGCAATGTACTGGTACATCCAGCAGTGCAGTGCACACTGGGACGATTGTGGAAATTGCTCTTCTTAATTTACAGTATGCGCCAACCAATTCTAAGTCAGCCAGATCACATTAACCAGATGTTTCTACAGTATACGAGAAAATGAAGACATATTTGGAACAGATGGAGTTCTCCCCGGAGTCACATTAAATATCTGATAGCAATATCTCAGTTTAATATTCTCGTTATTTGAAAGGTTTCATTCAAAATCCTTTCTTCAAAATCAAATTACTTGAAAATCCAAGACTTTGCACAGACAAAGCTTGGAGGACACTTTGTGCCGCCATTACAATACATAAACAAGGCATGAGCAGCTAGCTAGCTACTGTCTGACAGAATACAGGGCACATACTGTTGATCAAACAGCATTTATTAAAATGTAATTATTTGACATCATTTTTTCCGGGAACTGAATCAGATATCTAAAATGGTTTGATGCTGTTGAGAACCAGAGGGGTAGTTTCTCAAAGGGTGTTCGTAACACTGACACTGAGTTTGTTGTTTTGGGTTGACTTTACTTTAACACGCCCTTTGTTAAACAATGAGTTTGCACTGGACTTTTAATAAGCTGACTTTTCATTGCAGATTTGCAGACGGGGTCGTGCAACAAAAGGGTATAGCGCCAATAGGACTACCCGTGTGTGTGTGTGTGAAGCCGAGCTAAACCTGTCAATCAGAAGTCATGTCCCTGGGAATGGCAGCCCCATTCTGTTTCATCCAAGAGGAAAGCCATTCATGGTTCAGTTAGACACACATGGATGGTCAGAGGTAAGTGAGGATGTCTGTTTTGTGTGTACATGGGATTGGTGGGGGTGGGGATTTGGCTGTGTGTGTGTGTGTGTGTGTATGTTTGCGTGTGTGTGGGTCCTTGTGTGGTGATGTAGTAGCATCTGAACAAGGTCAACACTGCACTACACAGGAGACACTCATTCATCCAGATGAGACTCTAAGGTAGGTCACAGCTGGCAGCAGAGGATTTCTAATGACCCAGAATGCAGTTCACTGAACCAGGAAGTGCCTATTAAACTAGGGAGGACCACTGACAGTAGCAAACGTCACCCATCAGCGTCAACCTAGAATCACCTCTGAGTCTACTGTGCAACTTGCATAGTGCATATCTGACGATAAGGTGACTCATACACACACACACACACACACACACACACACACACCATCTCGTTACCCATATGTGACATGTTTTTGTTGTGAGTCACCAGATGATGGAATTGAATACAGGGTAATATTTCAGATTAGACTAAGAGGGCTTGTCAATAAAGTCACTTTGAGAGCTTTGTCATTTGGCAGAATTGATGAGTTCAATATTGATTCTCAGCCAAGCAGTAACTCTTGTTTGATGAGTACCCATTTCATTTTTTTTGTTGCTTATTTTGTTGCATGTCATATGTCACAATAAGATACATGCAGTGGGTAATATTGCATCAATATAGTACGTATAAGGTATTAATATTGAATTTTTAAATTGTTTTTCCACTGTGGATTTGACTGTTTGTCCAGCATCTTAACAAAGACACTCTACACCTTCTATTTTATTTATTGCGGGCGTATTTTCCAAAACTACAGATGTGATGAAAATAACACATTGCTGTGTTTATTTGAGGGCAATTTAAAATGGCTAATTCTCTTCAGATGCAAGGTTCTCTATCCTCTCTCCAAACCTTTTGAACTGAAACGTCAAGGTCTGGCTGTTCTGATATATTTGAGGCCTTCAGTCCTATTTACAGTAGAAAGGATTGAGGGCTTTAAAAAACAAAACACATGGACTGTTAGTTAATCTACCAATGTTTCTCCATTGGCACTGTGAGTGCTTTGCTGTTCATCTTAAAGTGGCTCCCTGAAAAGGCACATGCATATTTTTAAAGGACAGCGTGAGATGAGCCACGCTGATAACTCCAAGAGGTTTTAAGAGTGTTTTTTTCTTTTCTTTCTTTTGGTACTACGGCATAAAGAATGGCCTTCCTCTTTCAATCCCTGGACTTTGCTATGCTACACAACACGATGTAATTCTAATTGTATGTACGTGCCTCTTTCACTGGCCAAAATGCATCATTCCTGCTGCCAATGTTCTTCATGTATTATTGTGGGACATGTATGCATCATGAATCAGCCTAACCTTGGATGAGCTACTGCATTGTGCATCCCTAGTATTCTGCTGTGCTTCTCTTCACCCTTTGGCTTTCCATTGGAAAACTGAGCAGTTGTCTCTTGCACTAGTGTGCAAGTGACATACATGATGAAGACATCCCTGCCAGCACCCTTTAAAAGTGGGCCAATACTAAATATACACTCAGTGTACAAATTCTTAGGGCCTTCCTACTGTTGAGTTGCACCCCATTCTGCACAATCCAAGTCCATGATTGCAGTGGAAAGTTAGATTGATGCAACAGTATACCTCATACTCATACTCGTCCGTCCTCTCCATCCCTGCTGGCGTATTGGACAGGTACTCTGGACACTCATAGAACTCATGATCCATGGTGTGGATGGAGTGACAGCTGAAGAGAAAAGATGGGAATAAGTTGGGTAAACAAAGAGACAAAGACAGCATTTCTGTGGAGCAGAGCCACATACTCAACAACAATATAGACAACTATTCAATTCAGCTATTCAGTTGAGTTGAACTATCAACTATTCCCCCATAACTGCTATGCCCTCTGTAAAGTATCTCCATAGTTTCTTCTCCGTAATCAGTGACCAGGGACCGGCTGATTTGTAGTTTTATACAACAAATTGATTTAATTTGCAGCAAAGGCCTATAAATAGCTAGAGAATGGACGTAGCGCCAGACTGCCTGCTCTATAAGCCCATTGGCTTTTAATCGCCCGGCAAAAGTCCCCATTAAAGAAAATGGATGTAGCACACAGAAGCAATTATTGCATGCAGGTTTGCCTCTGCATAATGACATTACAGGGACATACTACTTATCCACGTTGGGGGTTTCCACAACACAATACGACTGCTTAATAACCACGGTGGGATGAGAAAGAATAGAGCCGCCTCAGGGGAGGTTCAGGTTTACTTGAAAAAACAATTTCCTAGCTTGGGTTACCAAAATACTGAGGCAAGTAATTTCCAGCCACTCCACGCGACATCCTGTTATATAGGAAGTAACATTATGCAGCTGGACTGAAGGCTTTACTGCTTGAATTGACATAGTTGGACGATGAAAGTTGGATGCATGTCATGTGATATGCACTGTACTGTCTGTTCTAACCCTGTCCCTTAGCACTGCATGTGTGGAGCCGTTGTCCTCGTACCAGTTTTTCACTGTGACACTGAGCTGATAGTATAGATCCAGTGAGTGCTCACCTGTCCGACAAAAGGAAGGGACAAATGTCGGGGACGGGTGGGGTGGCAGGCCGCAGCTTGGCCAGAGCCATGATGTGTTCAAAGGTGATGTCCGTTTGTGTGCACACATCCACCACGCACACTTCCTGAGGCATGCCAGCGTAGTTATGGGCCACAGTAGCGGCGGCCCCGTTGGGAGTTCGCCTGAGAACCTGGACGACGATGGGGTCTCGTCTGATGGCCTCCACCACCGCCTCCTCATGGCCTGCCTTGGAGAAGTCACGCCCGTTCACCTGGGGGAAGAAAGGTGAAAGAGGCTCATGAATGTCGTTTAACTGGTGAATTGACCAGTTAATCATGCGTCTGGTTGGGGTGCAGGATCAGCCGGGTAGTGCTGATCAAAGTATCGTCCAACGATCAAGGATAATTCAACAGGCATTGCCACACAGTGGATCAAGCCCTGGCCCTCCAGGTGGGGGACAACCTCACTAACCACTAGGCCATCCTGAATCCTCCATGTTGTTATGCAATGTATATGTATGTAACACACTGTTTTCTGTGCTGGCCTTGCAAACCTAAATTCCCACAATAAAGGTATCTTGAAGTGGAAGAGCTCTCAGCGGACAGTGCAAGGAGACCTCACTCGTTAAAGATCATACTGCTTCTTTTTTAACCTTTATTTATTTATGGAAGGCTTGCTGGGCATGCATGCTCTTTTTTTTTTTTCAACATTCACACCTGGGAGCTTCTCAGTACATCCACGCTCCTCTACCACTACCAAATAGCTCCTCTAGAGCAACTGGGACTTAAATGCTTTTTAAAGGGCACTTTGGCAGGAATTCTTGAGGGAGGTGGAGCACATTACACATTCTCTTTTCTTTCCTACACTTCCTCAGCAGGTTCAGACGTTTTAACTGATGACCAAAATAATCACAAGCATGCTTCTCTTCCCTTTAGGTACATACTATATAATGTACTTAGGCTGAATTCCTGTGTCACACCTGATTAGGGCGCTTGCTGAAGACAAAGGCTGCTGCAAAACTTTCAAGTGGTTGCGTCTTGTCTCCAGGATCCAACATAGCATGCGTGAACAATACGACTAAGCCCACGGGGTGAATAATAAAAATAGTTACTAGGGCAATGGACAGCAATAGTAAAGGGTAATGGACAGACAGAGGAGAGGAGAGTCAGCCCTTGTCTCACAGGGTATCTCTTTTTTCAGCAAGCAGCGCTAAACAGATGCATCTGGGTTGACTATAAGCACTAGTTGTGTCTACGGCTGTTGCTATAAAACTCTTGAAAACCTTTTCACAGTGCTCTTTTTCTAAAAAACAAAAACGATTTCTACCATCCCAGAGTGTGGAGAACATGCTAAGCAAAGTCTTTCCATTGCAAATAGCAAGAGAAAGAAGCCAATGGACACCACGCTTTCACCCAAGCAGGAAGTTGTGTGTGGTGGGGATCTGTCGGTCATAATTGGCAGGGTCAGAAAAGGTCGCACCAGCAAGGGATGGTTGGAGGAGAGGTGTGCTTGTCTAAGACATCATACTGACAACTGTCAACTAACCTCCTTGTCAACGTGAACACACACACAGACACACACACACCTCTGCTTCCACTCCGTTCCTGGCACCCTGACACCCATTTTAACCAATTACAAGGCCCGGATATGCCAAGGCTGTCGAGTTCATTTTCAATCTATCACAAGCCGAGATTGATTCTCCCGCATTGATTTCGGATGCCAGACGATGTCAGGGTGTTTCTCGAGGGCTTCCTGAGCACCCAAATGCAAACTGTGGAATCACATACAATGCCACCATCATTATCGAGTGAAATCCTTATCCTTAGTTCCTATCCAAATGCAGTTTAATATTTAATAATTGCAATTTAATAATATCAGTAACAAATAGAGTATCCAGTCTGTAAAAGTGAAGTGTTAACATTTTGTCAAACTTATGTTAGCTGTTATCCTAAATACTATTATTAGTTTAAATTTTGTGACATCGATCAGCTTTCAAATGACAAAAACCTCATTCACTCACACACAACTCTTCACTTCCTGTCCGACAGTCAAAGATGTCTTTTGTGAGACTAGACACACATTATACTCCACTCTTATTGTAGACACATGAAACCAGAGCGCATGAGTAGGTAGGGGTTGAGTCTCTTGCTCAAGGACACTTTGACAGGAGATGTTGCTTTCCCTTACATTGCCTTTACATTGCTGGACACATTGGTAGATCTAACCTGTGACCTTTCATTTGCGGGATGCGTCTCTAACCGCTAGGCCAAACTGCCACGTAATACCCCTCCTCTAGATGCATTAACAGCTCGTTTTAAACACAGATGCACATTTAAAACAATGTGCATCTGTAAAAAAAAAAGTAAAGAAAGTTCCATAATAGTGTTAAATTGTAATGGGATCCAGATGGACACATTAATCTCCAATCAGAGGGAGTATTCTGGAAGGCAGGAAGTGATTGTGAGGTTACACCTGGCAGTGTGTTTACCTGCTGTTGTTCTTCTTTCCAATCTGCCTGTTGATGAGCTAACTGGGAGCTGATTAATCGCCAGCAGATGTAACAGGGACTGGGGATAATGGCTCAGAACGTGCTGATTTTACAATACGTACGTGTGTGTGTGTGTGCCTGTGTGCCTGTGTTTGTGTGTTGCACATTTAGCACATGTATATTTGCTGTAAATCCACATAGCTCTTTTCTTCATATTCCTATATCCTTCACATTGCTATACATTGCCTGTATATTGAGATTTGTATATATATTTATTTTCATTTCATTTATATAATATATTTTGTTAGATATTTATATCTAGCATAGATTTCATGTTTTGATATATCTCATCTCATCATATCATATCATTCAGCATTCGGTTGTATATTCTGCAATCCATCCTCTACTTTTATTAACCACGTAACCCTTTGTGCTTTGTTCTTGTTTATATTGTATTTTTTATGTTGCTAATCTATATTTCTTTCCTGTATCCTATTATTTCTGTTTGCTGCTGCAACAACTGAATTTCCCCATAGGGATTGTTAAAGTTTCATCATATCATATCATGGGAGTTTTCTGTGTGTGTGTGTGTGTGTGTGTGGGCAAGCGTGCGCGAGCGTGTGCAAGCGTGGAGATGTTCCTAAAGAAGCGTAGGTGTGCAGATTCCATCAATATCGAACAGTAATTCCATTTTGATTACAATTTCCTTTTCTCATAACGCCTCGACGGTGCTCCTGTGACCAAGCTGATAGAGAGACAATATAAACTCATTACATCACCCGATGCAACCATGAAAGCGCCACGAGAACAGTAAAAATAGAGTCCGCGTCGGTCCATAGGGGCCACAGTAATGAACACTAGTGCAGCCTTCATATACCTCTCACGTTAAAGGTTACCATTGCCAATAAAAATAGTTCCCAGTAGCCCTAAACCAAAGCTTCTTGTCTGTCCAAACACTCTTCCCTAAAGGTCAAGGTTCATTGGGATATGCCACAGTTTGGGAGGGCTGGATATAGTGTGTGTGTGTGTGTGTGTGTGTCTACTTTTGTGTCTGCATGCGTGTTTGTATAGTAAGTGCATCTGTGTGTGTGTCATATCGATCCAAAGCCTTTAGTGAAAATGTCAGATCTCTTAGCATGTTTTCTGCCTCTTCTTCATTGTCTTCTTTGTTTATCTATCTATCTATCTATCTATCTATCTATCTATCTATCTATCTATCTATCTATCTATCTATCTATCTATCTATCTATCTATCTATCTATCTATCTATCTATCTATCTATCTATCTATCTATCTATCTATCTCCTGTTCTGCTGTGTAGGTGTAATTATGTCGTATTCAGCTACTCAGTTTCAAGGTTTTAACATTTTTCTGTTGCACCACTGTTACATACATCATTGGACGAGCAGATCATGGTGTGAAAATTGAGGTGTTTTTTTTTTATGTGTTGAGACCAGAGTGAAAATAACACAATGAAAGCCAATGAGCGACAGGCCTGAGGCTTTCAATAGAGAGAGAGAGAGAGAGAGAGAGAGAGAGAGAGAGAGAGAGAGAGAGAACGGGCAGACATCAACCTTTAAATGTGTCACATTCAGTGTAGGATTTTATCAGTTAGCCACTAAGCTAGCTAAATGCTGTTCCCTCCTTTTAGATATGAACAGGGGAGATAAGGAAAGCACAGCGATAAGAATAAGTGTTTGTCTGTGTGTGTGTGTGTGTGTGTGTGTGTGTGTGTGTGTGTGTGTGTGTGTGTGTGTGTGAACATGCCGGTGTGTGCATTTGTGTCTGTGTGTGTATGTACATGCATGCATGTGAATGTGAGATAAGGGTGTGATGGAAACCACTCAACCCCACAGCTAAATCTGACAGATATTGTGTCATTGTGAGCCAATGGGAGCAAACACACACACAAAAGCACCTCCCCCACAAACACACACACACACACACACACACTGCTTAAGCATGCATTACGTCAACGCTTAACAGAGTTAAAACAGCATTACAAGGCGCTTGTTTGCACAGGCCGTGTTTGGCTGCATAATACTGGTATCTCCCACTGAATGAGCCCATAGTGGACTGCTGGACAATACCAAGACAGCCGGTTTCCCCTAGAGAGCCCTGCATGTTCAACACATCTGCCCCTGAAAAGACACCAGCGGCAAGCTTTTTTCCAAACCGACTTGATCTTTGTGAACTTAAATACAAGTGGGCTGTTTCTCACAATGATGGAAATTGGCATGTTTGTGATGAAGCAGGAAGCGCAGCTGGCATGCCACAAATAATCTGCCAAATCTCATTTCTCTTCCTCTCCTCAGCTGTATTGAGTTGATTTCGGGAGACCACTCTCGTCTGGGGAGGGCTCCGCCGTCAAAAATGTCTCATTTCAATAATAACAGTCTCCGATACAGAATGACACCTAGTGTGGTAAGGGGAAAGCTGATAGTTTCATAAATCTGAATGGCAGGCTCTGCAACTGGTGGGTCACACCGGGGCAACTCAATTGCATTGACCCTTGCCTTGCAGTGGATGAGAATAACACGCTGCTATTGATTCATCTGCGACAACCGGCCATGGAGAACCAACTAGACAGAATCGAGGAGTGGAAGGGGGTTTTCCTATTGCAGAAGTTGTAAATGACGAGAGGCCATCGTCTGCTTTCAAAGACTATAAAACCTCTGGAATATCAAACCTCCAAACAGATATAATAATAATAATAATCATTTATCATCTTAAAGCACAGTTTCATCATCATTCAATATCTCTAAAATATTGACAATCCATTCTGTGAAACATCTTGTCAACCATGACCTTAGGTTGCCTACTATCCTTCAAATGTGCCATATTCTTTTTTACTTTCCAACTTTACTTTTTTTTGTAAGAGTAGGTGCCACTTTTTCAAATGGTGGATATCTCACTTTGGAACAAAACTTTTCCATACAGTTCACTCTCCTGTGAAAGTGAAAAAAACCTCTCGCCTGCAACTACTATATGTACCAGTTCAGATTGCTGTATAGGGGCTCGCATTTGGGTGAAGTGAAATTTGTGCTACTTGAAAATCAGGCTGATTTGACAGGGGCAGCGCCTGAAATGCATCATTTACAACCAGTGTATCAATTTCAAGCCCTGGACCTTTCTTCAATGACTACTGTTATGACGAGACCTTTATTTCGCCAGGGAAGATTTGCTGGACATGCGTGCTTCACACTCATTCATACCTGGTAGCTGACCAGTGAAATCACAGTCTTTTAGTGTTGACCAGCTCCACTGGAGCAACTGAGGATGAGCTCAAGGGCACTTTTACTTGCTCAAGGGCACCTTAGTTGTTGAGAGAGGGAAGCGCATGTATCCAGCAACTTTCCACTCACAAGCCACGCTTTCTAACCTTTTTGAACCATTTTCTGCCCCGTTTCGGGAAAACGGATGAACTCAAGAGACGTATTTGCCGTCATTACATCAAATTCACGCTGATTGCTTTCTTAAAGGACTACCTTTCCTTGATCTCGTGTAACCGTATCATGCATCTTCCCCTAGCAGCTGGAAGTCGATTATAGGGAGCACATTAAGATCCAACTCTCCTCCCTTCACAAATTTCTTGAGATTCAGTTAGAAAAAGCCCTGACTCAACATTAAAAAATGAACGAGACGATAGTGAATATTAATTCCTCTGTTTTACATTGCAAGTCAGCCAGGAGAGCTGATGTTTTCCAATCAGCGACTGCTCCCTATGCATTGTAACGCTCTGCTGTTTTCCATTTCTGTATCACACCAATTAATCAAAGTGACAAGGTATTTAATGAGAGGCAATTAGAGTGTTAACCAAAATGCAAATCAGAGAGAGAGAGAGGGACAGAGAAAGATGCGACTGTGTGTGTGGTGGTTTGGAGGGGGGGGGGGGGGGGGGGGGCTATGTGAATGTGTGTGTGTGTGTGTGTGTGTGTTCTCAAGGAGACTCTGCTCTCCACGGAGTGTTGCTTCATGCTCTTAGGAAGACCGCTTTACGTTTGAAACATGTGTTCGGCGCCACCTGTGTGTGTGTTTATGTGCATGCTACCTGTGTCTGGGCCTACAAGTGTGTGTGTGTTTGTGTGTGTGTATGCCTTGTAAGGATTGTCCTTCACACTTTTTTTATTTTTTTTTTTTTTACAGATATAAGCTCCTGCACAACAGGCGAAAAACAACCAATTAGTTCTGCATGAGAGAGACCACATGACAACGTCGGAACATGAATTAAACAGCTGCTGTCTGGACTGGCGTCAAGTAGTCCTCGCAGGTCAGTCCACATCACACGGTAAGCTGTCTGCAGTGGATAAGGCTGCGTGTCCGCTGGGAATCCCTCTTCAAAGCGCTGGCTTGTTTTAGTTTAGTTTTTTTTTAATTTCACAGCGTTAGAAGTTAAAAATGTTTGAACTTTTTTCAAACAGAGTGCTTCAAAATTGTTTTTCAGTAGTCTCACAAGCAAGAGCCGAAGCCGTGACCAGTGCTTCCTATATACAAGCATCTCTCCGGTGATTTTAGCGGCAGCGGTGAGAGAGACCGTCCTTCTACTGGATGACATGGATCAGCAAGCATCTGCATCTGCTGAAGTGTCCTTGAGCAAGATGCTGAATCCGTATAGCTGACCCTGCACTCTGACCTCCCCGGGGTGGGGGGTGGGGGGGGGGGGGGTAAAGCAAAGCAAAACCATTGCATTATTATATTATTATTAAAGAAAAAAAGGTGCCTGACACTGATAATATTCTGTGTTGGTTTTGCTCGCCTCACTCTGACACACCCTCCTCGCTTAGTCTCCTGGATCTGCGTCTTCCCATCCCTGCCTTTGTTTCTCTCACCAGCCTTTTTTTTTTTCTAGGGAGCACTCTCTCTCTCTCCCTCCCTCTCTTACTCTCCAGGTTTCTCTCTCCTCTCTGTCTCTCTCCAATTCAACTTCTATTCAATTCCATCCAATTCAGTTGACAACTATATTGCCAACGCATTTAAGTGCATGTAATTGAACGTCTTAATGTAAGAAATAAACATTGTAAATATCTGTCTGTCTTCTCTCTCTCTCTCTCTTTCTGTCTGTCTGTGTGTCTCTAGGGGTTTTCTCTTCCCTCTGTCTGTCTCTCTCTCCATGTCTATCTTCCCCCACCCGTAGCGTACCAACACCGACGCTAGAAACATGCATGTCGACATCAGAGACTCTTGACTTGTGACTCTGTCATGCCAAGCAGCCATTTCTGATGTAAGTGGGGGAAATCAAAGGTTAACATCTGTCAGTGAACGCATTAAGAACCATCTCATTTCCTGCTCTTTGTGCCTCTTCCATATGCAAGGCAGGCTTCCTTTCAATTAGGCTTCATGAATACAGATACTTCCCACTGGTAAAGCTTTGGAATGAAACATGGGTTGTCTTGTATTGCGCCTTTTGGAATCACGATACGAGTGTTTTTTCTCATAGCAGCGTGTGTGTGTGTGTGCAAGTCATTTTTCACCCATTTCTGCAGGCGTCAGTAAGGTTTGAATGAATGCAAGAATGTAAGCTTGCATGACCGTCAATAAATACATAATTTCCTCCACTTTTTTTTAGCCCAATATGCTATTTAGAAAAAGATTAAATAGCAAGGGGTGTGCCTCTGCTTTAACCCACAGTCTTATTCAATATCTCCATCTCCGGTAAACAATGCCAACTTGGCAGGTTTTCTTCATTTTCCTTCATCAAATGACTAATGCCTTTGGCTTGGCGGGCTCGTACATCATGGCAGGGCCAATGTGTCTGTGTCTGTGTTTAACTAATGGGCTCTGTGTCCTCAACCAGCCACGGATGGCACAGGTTATGACAAACTGCATCAACAAGACATTCATTACCCTCAGCATCCTAGCAACCAAATCACAATTACCGCGATCCGCGAGTGAGCATCCAGCCCCACTGCCTCGCTCTTATCCCTCACACACCACGCTGCCAATGCATAAATTAGCCTGCTTTTGTCACACTGGGGGGTGAGGGGGGGGGGGCGGGGGGGGGGGGGGGGGGGGGGCGGCGGCAGGCGGAGAATTAGCCTGGTTTGTTTTTCTTGTGATGCGATAGTGCGTACTGATGCTGGATGGCTGCAAAACTTCTCCACTGACAAATCAATAGATGACACATTCACTGTGAGGAGTGTTGAGCCTGTGTGTGTGTGTGTGTGTGTGTGTGGCGTTTGTATGTGTGTCGAGGGAATAACAGTGTGTGTGTGTGTGTGTGTATCCATGCAGATAGTTGTCGTGACTGACTAATGTACTTGGCCCGCACCGTACCAGGACTATTGTTGCACTGTGTCGTCCCCTCAGTCATTAGATTGCCATTAATCTCTCATCTGCCATTAAAACAACAGCCAGAGAGCCGGGCTGAACAATAGAATAGCCCTCCCTCCAGCCCCTCGACACACACTAGCAATGTGTTTGAATTAGGCTCTCGGGGGTCACCGATTAGACCCACATAATTCATCCAGACGGCCGAGTTCACAGGGAGGTTATGGCACTCCTTCTATGTGGGAAAGCTGCACGCCATAAAAGATCCATCCTAACACGTCATTTCATTTTATATCTGGCTTAAAATCATCTTTGGTCTTGAAACAAGTGAAATCGTTGCAAACCAAAAACCAGTGATAATATATCCACCATTTTTTAAAAAGTGGCTACTCTAACAAAATGATGTAGAACAAAGAACTGTAGGTAAATTAATGCTTTGGTTGAAAGAAATGTGACAATTTTGACACACCTTACACACCTGGACCTTCCAGATACTGAATGATGAACTTTTTGTTACGACTTCACTTGGATTGGGCTCAGTACAGGAATTGATGCTGATTTTAATGCGTGGTAATGACCCATTCAAGATCCCATTCAGTTTCTGCCTCCCTTGTTTCCATTGTGGTGGGGTCTCCGCAACAGCACAACTGTGGGTGAGTTAGATAGAAACACCACCGGGGGTTTAAAACTGTCAAGGAAGCAACGCCGCATGGCAAACACCAGCTAGGAAGAGACAGAGAGAGAGAGAGAGGGAGTGGATGGCTCCTCATAGCTTGAAGCATTCACAATGCTCATAACTGGAACAGCAAAATATGAACAGATTGTTAATCATTTTATAGCAACAATGTAGAGAGCAATTTTAGGACGCTTTAGTTCCACCCAAAAGCATCTTAGAGTCTTTTTAGTGCCACTATAAATCAATGGGACAAAGTTTATCTTAAGAGGAGAGCAAGATAGCTAATAAGGAAGCATTTCTATTGGATGCCGTTTCTCTTTGAATTCCTCTTTAGTCACACGAGCACAGATTTGGTTGCGGGCAAAACGAGCCGGCTGCGGTTTGCCGGGGCATAATTAGCAAAACATGCTAAAGCTTGGAAAGTGAAAACATTTTACTGGCAAGGGGGAAAATAAAAGATTTATGTGCTGCTGTTTGCATAAAATTAAATAAGCCTAGAGTGTGAACTTAACATTTTTTTTTTCCTCCCCCATCTAAAGTTTGCCTGTTTCATTTTAAAGTGATGCATGTTTATGCTCACTGAAAGCACCTAACCTATTAGCATTATTCATAACATGAAGCTTCCTCAGTCCGCCCTTCGGTGGAGAAAAAAAACAAAAAACGACTTCACACTTCGCTAACTGCGAACGGGCGAGAAGAGCTATTCCTGGAGTGAAAAATACCTTTGGTTCCAAAAAGCACGGTTGGTTAGTTAACTGAGAGACGCGTGGAGGTGCAATTTAGCAGCCATTGGACCCAATCAAGATTTAAACTGTATTCAGAGTTTCAGGCAGCTGAGTGGGTCTACAAAACAAACGAGTGAATGGCTGATCACATCCACCACCAACGTGTTATCAGTCGCATGATGATGATTACTGACTGTAATTTTTAGGTTGTATCGCAGTTTGACTCATTAAATCTTTTCTCAAAATGGGTCACGAGCCCAACTCTGGTGGGTCTCAACATAACAAGAATATGTGGAGCGTGTTTTCCTGAGCCTGGGCCACAGGATGAGAGAGACCAAGGCTGTATTCATCCAGGAAGATAAAAGTGATTTTTAACTCTTTGTGGCCCAGATCTGATGTTCGTGTGGCTGGAGAAGGGAAAAATCACATTCCATGTTGTTTCTCCCTGTTCAGACACAAACACGAGAAGATGAAAAGATTGGAGCTGCACCACAAAGAGGTGGTTTTCTGCTCCTGTGCGAATGGGGCTTTTATTTCTCATCTGAGCCAATTAGGCTGAAAGATGAAACCGAGGGTGAGATAGTAGTTCTTTCCAGTTTTATAACAAGACCAAAGGTTAATAAGTTTGCTATTCTCCGAACATCTCTGAAGCATTTCTGTTCAGGGAAATCATGCAGTTAACGTATGAAAAAGGCGTAATGAAACGGTGTAATTGCATCTTTATAAAATACAACAAAGAGGTCACATTTAATCTAACGTTTTGTTGCTGTATGCCCCAAAATGCCCTCAACTCACAGAGGAGAATGTAATCCTTTCGCTGAAGTGGAACCATGAAAATCACCAAAATTAGCCTGACAAGGTCACCAGACAACATGGTATCTTGTTCATTGTTCACAGACCCTTTTGGGGAGCTTGTGCAGACTGGTTTTGATTTCTGTATTTATAGTTATCCATTCATACATTTCCCAGACGTAATAAGATTTATTGAAAATAAGGCCACAGAAGAGACTAATCTAATATACTTCCTCAAAGTAACAACAACCCATCCACAGTGCTTCAACCCTCTCTCCATACTGAGGGCGTGTCCCATGACAACACGAGGCTTACAGTTACACCCCGCGCTTAGTGTAATCATCCTCTGTACCGTGCAGATGGTTTAGCGTTATCCTATCTGTAACTGGACGCGGCGCCAGGCACTGAGTGGGCCTAATGACTCCTAAACCCAAGTTGGTTAAGTGGGAACTCAACACCAGCGCCCCGCTGTAACCTAATCTCCCTCTGGACCACCTGGACCCAGCCTTCACACACACTGGGTCCAAAATGCTTTTGGCATTGGGGAGTTGGGCGATCACTCCGCAATAACACATTTACATTTTACGCATTTAGCTGACACTCCTAGACAGACAGTTACTATACAAAGAGCGAGCGCAACACTCAAATTTGCTTCAATTCCTATCCGATGACAGTGGTGTGTGTAGATGTCAGGGTGGCAGAGAGAGAGAGAGAGAGAGAGAGAGAGAGAGAGAGAGACATTGTCACCAAGCAAGCAATTGAAAGAAGTGCAAACTGATAATAGATGTAACTTGCTCTTGTCTCCTGATCATGCGTGATAGAGACGTGCTAAAAGAAATAAGAGCAATAAGAAAAAGTGGATTTTATTTTGTAGTATACTGACATTCAGCCTTAGATGACGATCGCACCTTCATCGCCAAAGAACTCATCGAAAGACAGAAGCAGCAGTAGGTGATGTGAAGGATTATTGGAGGTTTTTTTGCCTCTGAATGTGTGTGCACGTCAGCGTTTAACCACCCTACTATTGAATAGGTAGGATGTGATTTAGGTGTTTTAGCATGTTTACGACGCAAAGATTGCATGCACAAATTCTGGGGGATTTTTTTGTGCAGATGCTGTGTGCATGGTGTACGTGCGTGTGCATTTTTGCAGGGAGGAGCACACACACACGTGGCTGTAACGTATCCGTAGCAGCTCCAGATGGTTAGTCCTGACATCTGTCTATCCCGACACAACGCAGCCTGCATCGCGTGGCCATAAGGTGTATTATTGGGTTATTCCAGCGCAAGGTTAGCTTCAAACCAAATAACAGTCACTGGCTGACGGCACACACACTGAGACTCGAGGAAATTAGTGCCTCTTTGACACACACACACACACACACACACACACACGCGGTCAGTGGCACCTCATAGGGTGAGTTACGCCAAACGGTATTAATGAGATGGATAGACGGAGACAGTGACAGACAGGCAGAAAGACGGACAGGGGCATCGGAGTGGAACGGACATGAAACGGTGTCTGGTGACTGATAAGTGATGGGTGGCGGAGGAGGGCGGGACGTTCTGGAGGGAGAGCGAGGCAAGAGAGGAAGAAACGAAAAGAGAACGAAGGTTTTTTTAAAGGCCTATTTCAATGACTTACTGTCGCTTGTATCAAAGCGCAAAACTCTTTTTCTCATTTTCTTTCTTCCCTCCCTCATTCTTTCCTGTTCGTTCTCTCTCCCCATCCCCTTTTCCCCCTCTCATTCATCCTCCCCTGCCTCTTTCTTTCCCTCGTTCTCTCTCTCTCCTTCTCCGCTGGTTCCTATCATCTTGGCCAGGCCACTTGGCTGTTCGGTTAGTATGGTAATCAGTGAGAGGCTGATAACAACTGATAATTCCCCTTGTCTGGAGGCTAAGAGCGGAATGACATTTTTACACGGCTGTAAAAAGGACAACATGCCATAATGCTGATGGATGGATGGATTGTGTGTGTGATTTTCTTTGTATGTGTGTGCGTACATGCATTAACACGTTTACACATGTGAGTGAATGTGTAAACGCGCTCATCTCTTTCTCATTATTATGTGTACAGCGTTGTCGCATGTGCATGAACCTGTGTGTGTGCGTGTGTGTGTGTTTATGTGTGTTTTTTATATGTGTGTCTGTATGCATTCTGTGTGCTATTGCATCCTTTGTCTTGTCACCCCCCCCCCCACCCCTCCTGTGACTCCCAGTCCCTGGCCTGGATGTCTGGAGGGGGGCCGAGGAGTGTCACTCTCCCCACAGCGAGGGCTTTCATTCTGGGCTTATCAGGGCCAATACAGGGGGAGATCGTTGGCTGGTGGAGCGAAACGGTGAGTGCCCCTTGTTCCCCCTGACTTTGTGACCCCACACACACACACACACACACATACAGGCAGGGGAGTGTATGCATGTTTGCTTACAGCCAGACAGACAGACACACACACACACACATAAAGAAAGATACACCTAGACATAAATATATAGGTGTACAATCTGACAAGCTTTTCTGTGTTGGTCTACTTCACACATCTGTCAGTCACGCTCTCATCTCATCTCTCATAAACACCCACACATCCAGATTTGTTAAAACAACATTCAAAAATATCTCATCACTCCCAGTTCCCATTGACTTTATCCATATGGCAGCTATATTGGATTTACGTCATCCTGGGATGGGAAACACTGAATACTTATTGTGTTATCAACTGGTGTTAACAGTAGCAGGTTCAACTGCTGAAGTCAGTGTTACCTAGCAGACACAACTAACATAAACAATTTGACTGTCAAAGCAGAGCCACTTAGGATATGAAGCATAATGTTGCCATATTACTGAAAAAAATCAATGCTGTTAGTTTAGAAGAATTAGCCTCCAGCTCTGTTCATCTCTTGACTTACTTATGAAAAATTCTGACGTACTTGCCTGATTGTACTTGTATTGTAAGTCTGATGTAAATCAAAATATGGCTGCCGTGTGAATAAAATGAATTCTCAGTCTATTTTTAAACTTCCACACATGTTCCTAGAACACACACAACACCAGGATGTTGTTTCCTACATTAACCTGGCACTGACGCTGAATAATCGCCCATTTCCTGTTTCCTTTTTTTTGGCCGGGGACCACGGTGACAAGGCCATATGTACCTCTAAATCATGTGACATTATCGCTCCAACAAGCACCATGACGGAAGACACCAGATGATCCATGCACAAAAGCAGAGTTCATTTCCAAATTGCTATATTAACATTTTTGGGGGTAAAAAAATCATTGCCTGAAGTTATCACAGATGATCCAGTCCATAAAAGTGTCATAATTTTGACAAGCAAGGACTTCAGTTACCTACTAGCAATTAAAAATCACAGTTTGTTTTAATTTGATGCTATCCATCATTTTATACGTGTCACTTTTCAAATGGTGGGTCTCTTATTTTGGAATGCAACTCGAACAGTTTATGAAATAAAACAGCTGTGAGGCTGAAGATGCAATCAAAGGGAAGAGATTGAATCAGTTAATGCTACAATGATGCAATCGTGATATGACAGGCAATGTTGTTGTAAAGTGTTTTTTTCTAACACACTCTACTAAACTGAAATCCAAAACCAAACAGTACTGTGTGTGTGTGCGTGTGTGTGTGTGTGTGTGTGTGTGTGTGTGTGTGTGTGTGTGAGATAGAGCGAGAGAGAGAGAGAGAGATGTGAGATGAGGCTGATAAAAGTCATTATGAGTTGCTAACCAGAGGTCAGGCTTGTCAAGTGGAATTAGACTCACAGGTGAAAAGGTTATACTCACCCAGACAGACAGACAGGCAGGCAGACAGACAGACAGACAGACAAGCAACCTGTTGGGCTGAAAAATGCGCGAAAAAATGAAAAGGTCACTCAATTCAATACTTGCTGCAAAGCTCAAAATCCCCTCAGAGAGAAAGAGAGAGACAGAGAGAGAGGACGGGAAAACAGAGAAATCTGTCCGAAATTCTTGGCCAGTGTTGAGCGTCTCCAGGAAGTGGACAGTAGATCAATCAGGCGATGCTACCTCCTCCTCATCCCCCTTGTGGTCTCTCTCTATCACATTTTATGGACCAGACATCATTCAGAGTAGAGCACTGGGAGAAGGAGATGGATGGTTACATTTATTACCTTTCTACCTTCATTCCCAGGCTCTAATTTCTTCACCTAACACTTCTCTATCACACGCGCTCCTTTTAGAGTCACAGGGATATTGTGACGTCAGGGTACAGTAGTGGTGAGCCTTGCACTCTATACTCTTTTGGTTGTTTTTAATGTTGGAGATAACGGTGGCTTTCCTCTCTGCTGTCAGACAAACCACACATCTGCAAAAAGGTTTTTTTCCAGGGAGGATGAAAAGCTTTTTGAAGGTTCTGAAAAGCTTTTTGAAGGTTCTTATATGTTTATAACAGGTTTTAAGGGCCCAATTATCAGGAAACTCACTCAGCACTTAAATATTTCAGTAGTGAGAGTCGTGAGGAAAAACAAAAACTGCAGTTATATGTTTCTTTTTCCCCCACAACAACAGTGATATAGTCGACATTCTGACTGGATGATGTAATGGTCCAGGTCTGAGATGGCCATATGGAGGTGACGGCTGTGCGGGTCCGACCACAGCTTCCCCTGCCCTGTGTGGCGCTCGCTGGACACCGTAGGAGGTGGCGAGGTGGAGGGGGTTTCTGTCTAGCCCCCCCCCCATGCTGTCTAACAGGCTGGTCATGTGGCACAGCATCTGTCTCCGGAGGACGGAGCCACAACAGAGAGAGGCCTGGTTCAACACCAAACACACAGACACACACACACACACACACATACTGGACATATAGTCGTTTTTTTCAACTTGACCACTATGCATTCGGAGTTCATCCAATGCATTTTGAATAGGTTTCATGCCAAGGTTGCCGAATTTTCTCAACCCATAAAAGATCATGTAATGATTCAGTTGAAGTTAAAAAAAATGAAAAATGACCAAATGCATACATGCATGCACACGCAGGCAGGACCGTGGACACAGATGGATAGATGCATATATGCACACACATGCACATATGCACATACAAAAACACAATCAAAACAGAGGGGACTTAAATGAATAACCCAGCTAAACTAGCCCGCTGCACTCCATAGTTACAACAAGTCCTTTCATCTCCCTACAAATAAAAACACTCCTCTCTTCCTGAACAAGCAGGGATCAGGGGAGGTTTAAATCCAGAGCAGAGGCTGCTGGAGACAGAGTGACACATCGGTGTTGACTCTGGTACAACCAACAGGGTAAACACATCTACTACCACGAGGCTATGTTGGCCACAGGCTGTGGGACAGTTTGATACAGCCACTAGCCAAATGGAATGGCAATACAGTGAGAAAGGAGCCACACAGTCACACACATAGGCATGGATGTGAATGTGTAGAGATATGCACACACACACACACACACACACACACACACACACACACACACTCTCCCAAATGAAAAGTTGAATGTGAGCAGTGTAACGAGAGTCATAAATCTCCTGGTGGCCGCTGGGCAGCCGGGGTCGGGCAGCCAGGAATCCTGTCAGAATAGTGCGGCTGTGTGAACAGAGATAGCTGCTGCTGGTAGGAGACACTGAGGCAAGCCTGGGGGATGGACACCCAGACTGCCCTCGGAAAACGCTCCGCTACGGGTTCACAATGAAAGGTGCCTAATTGAACAGTTCTGTTACAATGTCGTGCATCACCTTAAGGTTAGCCCTCACCAACTCTCAGTCACTGAAACGGCAACAATCCGGTTTGTAGCATTTCGTCAACCAAGGACTAAGTTAACTACTATACTTTAAAAGGCACCATTTTTTAGTTATTGAGTGCCATATTTTTCAAATGGTACTCAACCTCATATTTGATTGGAACTCAATTACAGTGAGGTGCTCAGTAATAATCCTTTCCATTCATGTTTGAAGAGAATACAAACAAATCAAATGGCCAATCCTAAATGCTTCACTGGTCTGGTAGGAAATCCGACTGTTGAGGAGCCAATGAGGGAGCTTATGGAGAGACGAGGGAGTGAGATGAAAGACAGCAAGAGAGATTCAGTGCCAGATCATGTGAGGACAAAAGGATGATAGGATTTGCCATTGCACCAGTACCGTTTTGTACCAGTACTGGCCCTATTGTGGTATACAGCAGGGTTGTCCGTGTTGAGCAGGTGGACCAGTACCAAAAACATACTGTAGGAGACAGCCTGTGATGTTGTGTGTGTGTGTATGTGCCAAAAAGGAAGACAGACTGTTGAGAGAGAGAAAGCGATAGAATGATGAGGGTTAGAGAAGGAGTGAGAGTGAGAAAGGAGGGAAAAGAAATGATTCTGATTGTGGAGGGTGGAGATGAAAACGAGACAGAGGGTTTCTTCAGGAGTCTCTCTGGATTAGTAGAATCCCTTCAGCCTCCTCGTTTCTCCGCAAAGTCACACTGACACACTTACTGCCTGGTGAGCGACGGTCCCCGAACTGACACACTGTCTTTGTCTGTCTTTCCGCCCTGCTCCCTTCTATCTCATATTCTCATTTTCATTCTTTCTTTCTTTCTTTCTTTCTTCTCTCTCTCTCTCTGCAGGTGTGGGATTAGGAACCTATAGGCGTTAAAGTGCCACTGCGAGGAATCGTAAGCTCTGCTTTGCTGACTGTCACACATACAGTACAGTAAGGAGCAGTAAACAGTAAATGGGTGTGCTAGCTGGCTGGGACACACACACAAATGCACGTGTACACACACACACACACACACACACACACGCTTCTTGGAAGCCTGCCACAGTGCCAGGACATCCACAGCGCGAAGAGGAAATAGGAAGCAACCACAGACTCATTTCTTTGTTGTCCCAGCCAGAGGAATCAATAAGTCACTGTGCTATTTACAGATATCACACTATCTACTTTCACTGGCACAGCTTTTTTTTTTTTTTTGCATCTGCTGTACTATTGTGTCAAATGAGATATTCATAATTTGTTTTGACAATCACAAGGAGGATTATCTCTAACATTTGAGGTTATCGTACTCATCCTTTGTTTTGTTTACTATTTCCGCACACCTAAACAGTACATTAGAGCAGCGAGCCCCTAGGGCTTCCATTGACGTGGCTAATTTTCCTGCTCTCCTTTCAGCACAGACGGCACAGACATTCACCATCTCATTAAAGCACGGGGGCATTTAGTCTGAGAGCGTAATGAGACCGCCACACTGTGAATAATGCTCATTAAGAATAATAAAAGACCAGGCGGGGGGTTCAGTGTCTTGCTCAAGGGCACTTTGACAGGACACATGTGACAGAGTGTGTTAAATAGAGTTGATCCGTGCTCTCTGTGACAGTGAGTATCCCACAAGATACTCATAGTCGCCATTAGCCTCAATGTCGCCATCATTCATAGCATCATTATTATCCCTATCATCGCCATTAAGGTAAGAAAAGAGCCTTACAGTGGCAAATCATCACAAAGTTGAATCATCATCAACGTTTACAACAAAAACAGCAGCCTGGCAGTGATTTTAACTTACTAGCATCACAATGTAACATAGTAACATAACATCACAATGCTTAACAGAGAGAACAGGAATAAGAGTTTGTTAGAAATGTATATGCTCACAGTACCGTCGGGGCACTTTGGCTGAAAGCATCCACCTAATAGTGTACGTTACTCTACAAAACTAATGAGAAGTATTCAACACAATGGATCGTTCTCATGATGACGTATCCAGTTTCCCCCCACTGTCTGAAACCGTGTAAGATACTAAATGATGAATGACTCCCCGCCGCTGTCCTGCTACTTGCCCGTACTGTACTGAACAACAGAGAGAAACACTGAGCACGTGTTTCAGACACATAAACAAGTCGCGTATTGTTGCTGTGGCGTAAAAAAAAAAACTGCGACTGCAATTTACTTTAATTGAAAGTTACCATAGGCATGTATGTGCTCAGTGGGTTTCATAACCCTTGGGTCCTTGAAACCTGGGAAAACCCCATTGCAAAATTTCAAAAATACAAGTAGGCTCAATGAGAACAAGCGCATTATTTTCTTCTATTCCTGAAAAATGACTTTTTTTGGAGATATGTGCGACAACATTCACGTTTGCTGACTCTTCCTATCTAATCAACACATTCCAGCCAAGCCCAGTACATTATCACAAGTTATACATTCACCACAGTTTACCGCTCATAATGATAATATGATCGTTCATGGGTATATATAGGAGTATATTGTTGTTGTCAGTCAAAAGACGTGTAGCTGCAAAAGGTTTCAATTCAATTCAATTCAAAAGAAAAGCATTAAAATTGCAGTTTTTAAGCGACAGCAGCAATCCAAAAACCACATCGGGGACAGGAGAATAAAATGTCCAGTTCTGACAAACAACGGAGAGGAAAATAGCGAGAGCGCATTTGCAGGTTGTTCTTTGAACTGGATTCATTTCCCATGCTTCCTAGACCGTCGCAGGCAGAAGAGATGTGGTGAATTCCCCTGGAGCCAGTACAAGAAGAAGAGCTGAACTTGTTCTCACATCTTCTGCTACTGAGGAGAAATAACTAGCTCCACTCTCTTTGATGGAGAGGGGGAAAAAAAACACACACACACACTGGCTGTCTGGCTTGCTTGGAAGAAACTCATTTTCTTTCCCCTTTTTCTGTTGCTATCCCAACTCAACCTCTCTCTCTCTCTCTCTCTCTCTCTCTCTCTCTCAAGTAATCTACTGTGGCTTGGTTACTCTCATGTTCTCCTCCACCTTGTTATTCTGTCTCACTTTTACCTTTCTGGCTCATCTGAGAGCGTTCCCGTTCTCTCTGAACTCTCATCCTCTCATCAGACACCAAATCTTTGCAGCCATAATCACCATCATCATTATTATCATCACCACCATCATCGTCGCACCCCCACTCTCACTTACCTGTGCAATCTCATATAGCAGTTTGTAGTGTTCCTCCCGTTTCTGCAAGGTGCACAAATTGCAGCCCATTCTAGTTGTCAGGGAAACAGTGCTGAGCGCCCGCCGGAGTGTATGTTGTGTGCAGTGCGTGGATGTGTGTGTGAGCTGCTCCCCCAGGGCGAGACACACTCGGGCTCCTCTGCCTCGGCTCCCCCACACCTTTTCTCATTCGTGTATCTTCAGTGAGCCCCTCTCTCGCTCCAAGCGCAGAACAAACACCAACAAACACACACACACACACACACACACACGTGTATCAGTTCACTGCTTCAGTAGAGGATCAGGCTGTAGGTTCCCTCAGTGTGTGTGTGTGTGTGTGTGTGTGTGTGTGTGTGTGTGTGTGTGTGTGTGTGTGTGGAGTGTATCAGCGGTAAGATGAGTAAAAGGCACCTGGCTTCTCTTTCCCTCTCTTGCTGTCTGCCTGTCACTCCTTCCCCTGGCTCTCCCATGCATACCTACATAGACTCCCTCTCTCTCTCTCTCTCTCTCTCTCTCTCTCTGTCTCCTCTCTCACTGTGAGCACACACTCATACACACACACACACTTTGGGCACATGGAGACACACCTCCCTCTGTGGCAGGCTGCCTACACATCCCTGCCTCTAACTCCGGCTCATGAATAGAGAGCATCCTGATTGGCTGTTGAAGGAAAAGGGGTTGGGAAAGGGGGGCGGAGCCTGAGTCTTATCTTGGGCAGATTGAATATCAGCCGCTCAGTGTTCCTGGGGTTCAGTCCTGTGTGGTGGACATGCTGCCTGTGTGTGTGTGTGTGTGTGTGTGTGTGTGTGTGTTTTTGTTTGTGGGAGGGTTGCGTGTGCATGCATGCATCTGTGTTTTTTGTATGTAGCCATGTTGTCTGTTGTGTCTGCGCGTACCCATTCCTGCAACATTTAAACATTTCAAAACACGCCCCCCCCCCAAAATGAAACCCCCACACACACCACACATCACTTCAAATTCCCCACAGTTAATCAAGTTACAGCGATTTGTCAGTACATCCGCTTGACAACTGGATTTGGCGTGGAGATCAATCTCATTTGAATTCAATCAGATAGCCTTTTGCACTCATTAAGAGGGCGGAGGAGTGGCGCTCAGTGGCCTCCATAGATTTACAGTCAGAGGATGATAGTCACTAAGCAGATGCTCCTCTCTGCCGGCAGTTAAACAAGGGCACTGGACTGGGCTGACACACAGGAAGAGAAACAGACTGGTATTGATTGGCTTCAAATTAGCTTCCAGTCCAACTCTCTCTGCGGGGGTGAGGCACAGAGGGGGAGGGAATGAAAGAGAGGGAGGGGGGAGAGGAGAAGCGAGACAAGGATAAACGGCTTGGAGATGCCGCTGTGACTGAAAGAGTTGATGGTGATTTATTTAGACTTTTACAGTACACATTAATGGACAGTAGTATCCTTTGTTTTGTCCCACAGGATACACCAGCAAATGATTTTTTCCGCTGTCCGCATTCTATTTCCAGTCTAAATAAAGTTTGGGGGGAAAAGAGAACGTCAGGAGGCGGGAACAATACAAAACTATACAACGCATTGTATTGTCCTGAGGGGAAATTGAGTTTGCAAGGCCAGCATTTAGGAAATAGTCAGTATTCACCACACCGGACAGCATTCAACACACCCACGAGTTAACAACATGTAGTCTGTCCTATAATGTCACATCAGTTTAACACCATTCCCAGTATTGTTATGGAGAGTGAAATGCAAAGCGTGGATGCTGCACCTCACGCACAATAGCTGACAAAATAAAAAAAAACTGTATTGTTACCAAGAACTAAGACTGCAGGGGGGGGGGCAGGTATAACCCCCGTCTGCCTCTGAGCCCACGTGACGAATAGCCGTCGCCGCTAAGACTATGAGGAGAGAGCGCAGATGCGTCATCCCCCTTATCACCAGTCATGCAGGTACAAGGACCATAGTGGTTCAGTCAAGGGCATCGGAGCAGATGCAGATACACCCCGCCAGATAACACTTAACCCCTTTCTCTCTGACCGCTCGGTCCCTTTCCTGATGAGGTCACCGCTGTCTCCGCTGACCTCTGAAGGTGACATCAACACCTCATGAACTTTAGGGTCCTTCGTTCTCTCTCGCTCTCTTTCTTTCTTTCTTTCTTTCTTACTTTCTCTCTCTCTCTCTTGAGTTGTTTAAACAAAGCGGCGGGGAGCTTAATGGTCGAGGCGTTCAAGGAATTTTACAGCAGCAATTGAGTTTGTTTTCCCTGTGCTTCAAAGTACATTAAACTCTCTCTCTCTTTCTCTCTCTCTCTCTCTCTCTCTCTCTCTCTCTCTCTCTCTCAGCTACGTGAACTTCAGGTGGATTAGGACCGTATATACCAGACTCTGGATAAACTGCCGCTGTGATGTGTGTGATCAACCATGAACTCAGATTTGCTGACTTTCGCACATACTATACACCTACACCCACACAGTACAGAGCAGAACAGTAAACGGGTGTGTTTTGAGACACACACACACACACACTGATCTCCATCCTCCACTTTTGTGTGAATGCAAAGTGAATGTCCAGGTGTGACATCATCTTTGTTGACAACATTCGTGGTCTGTCCCCATCTTTTTTATTGTTCGTATCACCCACTTTCCCTCCTATCTGCCATTTCCCCACTCCATCTCATCATCCGTTTCCTCTTGCCCCTACATATATATATATACGTGAGACACCGGACAGATGTCTGGCTCAGGAATGCTCTCATATAAAATTGAAGAGACTCATATAACTTTAAGAGGGATGGGGTTTGAGACGTGCAGATCAGAAATGGTATATGGGCAACGTGGTATATATGAAGTCACAGATTGTGTCTGGCGATATGGCAGCTCCTAACTGTATCGTTACACGTTGGATCCCTGCAACATGTATCCGTCAACGGCCATGCGTTCCTGCCAAAGCGTCCTTGAGCAAGACGATGAATTCTTACCTGCTTAAATGCCCAAAATGTCAATGCGACTGTACATACCTGGGGCAAGCGGTTACCTTTAGGGTGAGGGAGGCTGCGGTGGGTTCAAACAGGCCAAAGGAGTCATTTTGGATTTTATGGTAAACCCTGTCAAGTCTGATCTCCCAGCCAGTCAAAGGTTAACCCAAAAATAGCCGCGCTGCAGGGAGAAAGCGCCGCACTTCAAAGGAATCCTGAAGTTAGCGTAATGTCCTATACGGCTCAGAACGAAGGGAAATGGGCCGTTTCACACGTCCTCTCTGAAAATAATAACTTGTTAGGTAAGCTATGAACCGTTGCGGCATCGAATCCACATTTGAAGAATGTAAACTCTTCTAGTGAAAATACTTAGTTAAACTTCTCAGGTGTCGGGGGGGGCGGTAATTATAGCTGCTTGAATCCTTCACCAAAGTGTTCAAAGGCCACAGTAACCTTGACGACAGACAGAGCGGTGCGTTATGGGTAGCGAGCTGATCTAATCAGGAACGATGATCACGCATTCAGTCTGAGCTCAAAGGCCTCCTCTGCAGAATACCAACAAACTGCTGTTAAATAAGTTACCAGTGCAAACTTCTTTCTCTCTCTCTCTCTCTCTCTCTCTCTCTCTCTCTCTCTCTCTCTCTCTCTCACTCCCACAAAGTTGCCTCGAAGCCCATCAGCACATTCTGGACACGACGGAGAGGTGCGTCTCTTTAATGTTAGCGGAGGCGGACCAAAAACACCTCCAGGACTCATAAATCGTGGGGTTTTATGAAGATCTCAGAGTGTCCTTCGTGCAATGTCATTTATGAGTTGGCAAGATGACAGTTATGACCCTCGATACAGCGGCGCCGTCGCTCCCAGAGAGCGCACAATGAGAGGTGTGACGCTTGAGTATCCATTACGCTAGTGAAAGAAAACATGCCAATAGGTTCCGATATTGGCTTTCGTAATCAGGTATTGACCCATGATCGGTTGGTTAGAATTGTTATCGTCGAAATGGCTTTTGTCAAAATGTTTAAGCAATTACGAGCCACCAAAGGCCCTTGATGATATGATTGGCTTTGATGTGACTCCTAGATTGTCTCATTCATGCCATGCACTGAAAGATCTTACACAACAGCATCTACATCCCTGGGGCAAGACTAGCATAGACAGCTGGGCGTCTCAAAGCCAATGGCGTGAGAAGAGCCTGAGGGCGACCCTCACACAGCTCTCCATAGCCATAACCCATACATTATTTAACACTCTGAACCATTCATCTAGGTAAAAACACGATTAGAGCGCTATTTACAACGCCGAGGTAAAGGCCGAGGGAAATGATGTTACGTGACGGTAATTGCAATGCAGCTTTCTCTTCTTTTTTTTGCGTTCTGGTAATTACATTGTAACTATTCATTATTGTCTAATTACTTTGCAGGAGGCCAGTGTTCAGCTCCAATCCTCCTAATGACTATTTCTCCTCCGCTCATTGTCTCCTGATCCCGATTGCTGAGGGAAAATGACTGACTCTGTAAAAAAATAAGTCTGAGTGCTTTCAGTCATTTAATTACCAAATTATGAACAGAGTTATGAGAGAAACAAAAGGCCGCCGGGCTACAATAGTAAGGAAAAGACAAAACAACTGAACCGGGATCCATTCAAATCACACAGAGGAACCTTTTGTTCATAATTTGCAAGAGTGCCAGTTGGACAGAAATCATTCATTAGTGAGTTGTTATAAAAACACAGGGAGTTTTAGGGTCCAAACATAGTTAAGCCCCCTTTGAGCAGCCGGGCGAAGCAAGGTGGACATACAATCACACACACACACACACACACACACACACACAGACGATATGTTTTTTAATGGAGACCTCCAGAGCTTGGCAAAAGACTACGGGCAACCATTACAGCAAGTCCAATCAGTGTTGAATCAGTGTCTAACACTTTCTTTTTTACTGCCCCATTTAACAAGGCGGTTTGGAATAGCTAATGGTAATGTTTTGGTTCAGGATCCTTTTGTGACCATACACCCAGGGGCTACCACACACCCCTCAGCTCGCTGTTTGATATGGCAACTTACCGCCACAGCGCAGCATCATGGCCAAGGGGAATGTGAGACCGTGACAGCCTCTCTAACTCGATAAGCCAGCAGCCAAACTGGCGTCTGGCCAAATGACCCCACACCACGTCCGCCACGCAGGGTCAAGTAGCCCATAAGGGTGCTTGAGTTGCCTCCAGGCACTGAGGACAGAGGTTCAAATTCCCCTCAAGGGTTTTACTTTAACCATTAAGGAGAGTGAATACAAAAGAGTCAAAATCAGCTTAAAGCATGAATGCAGTTTTGTTCTAACATGAATTAATCACCTTTTGAATTGGATGAATGATTGACATTGATTGAGGCAGCATAAGATGACAAAAAAAAAACTCCTCAATGATTTTATGTTTCTTATAACTAAGCAGTATTTTGTTGGTTTTCCATCTACGTTAGGTTTTGCCTTTTCTCTGAATTGTTTTGCTCGTTCATGCTAACAGCTGCAGCGGTGCGATTATTATCAACTACAAAGCGGGAACATCAGAGAGTCGTGATGCCATACAGTCATCTGATCCCAGAACAATTTATTTGGACCAACAGGAGCTCATCTGCCATGCAGCTGAGTCTCAGGTTTCACCCAAACAAACAGTGTGTGTGAATGAGAGCGAGAGAGAGAGAGAGAGAGAGAGCGAGAGAGAGAGAGAGATAGAGAGAGAGAGACATGACTATCTGTGCCATAGCCCTAGGGTGTAAACATACAGATACCCTTTGTTCCCCCGGCATACAGCGTGCATACTATACACACACACACATACATTGGGATGCCGCTGGGCTTTGGGTCTGACCCTGTTGTGTTAACCCAATAGCACAGCTCCAATAAAACTGATTAGAGAAGTCTTCCCCTGCTGCTCCTCGGCCCTGCTGCTGGACTAATGGCACAAGTGGGCCTCTTAAACTTTCCACAGCATCTGTGCCAGTATTGAACCATGAGGATGGAGCAACCCACGGGAGATAGATAGATAGATAGATAGATAGATAGATAGATAGATAGATAGATAGATAGATAGATAGATAGATAGATAGATAGATAGATAGATAGACAGATAGACAGATAGACAGATAGACAGATAGATAGATAGATAGATAGATAGTTTATTTTGGGTTCGCTCCCTTTTGGTTGTACCCATTTGTGCTGTTTCTTTTTCATCTTCTTTCTCTTTCTTTTTCTCTTCCCTCTGTTTCTATCTCTCTAACATAAGCACACATCATCCTCTCCTCCACTCCACGCTGCAGAGGAAGGCCAAGCCAGCTGTTCCTCCATTGTCCAGGTGCTTAACAGGATTACCAGGGGCACAAGGCCAGCCTCTTATATACACACACACACACACACACACACACACACACACACACACACACACACTTAACACTTAAAACTTGAACGGGAGAGAGAGAAGCACAAGGACACATCATCCCTCGGCTCTATGGATAGGGACCAGAGCCACGCTCGGCCAAGCATATGAAAAGTATGTGATAAGGACGATCAGTGCTACATAAATACTGTAGATGAATGGAGACAGTTGCACTTGTTTTCAATGCAGTTTTACTTTGTTTTAAAATGTCTAAAATGTTGAATAAAGGGACATTATCTTGAGATGAGGCAGAACACTCCGAGCTGATGGCATTTTATTAAATCATATATTGATATCAGAAAACAGAAGTATTAAAGGCAGTATTACACCAGTGGACAAATTAAATTTTCCTTGTTTTCCAGAAGAATTTTCCAGAAGAATAAGATTTCAAGGGTGAAATGATGAAATGATTATGAAGGCATATACCATAGCTCACAGTGGCGGTCTCTCTGAGACGAAATTAAAATGTGATTTCTCTTGGCTGCCACTGAATTGTTTGACCCTCTTGCATGCTTCAGTCACACCCCTTCATTTCACCTTTCTCTTTGTTCTCCTATTCATAAACAATAAGGATTAAAGTGTATTTCTCACTGAGGTTTACTCAAAGCATAACCGTTGAGGAACTTGAGTTGTGTCCAAGACATTTCCAAGACAACACAGATCCATTCAGTCTTATTCTTTCATCTTTCAAAAGGAAGTCTGTACATGTGTGGTCTACCAAGAGTTTGAGTTATACTAGCTTCAAAAACTTGTTTGTTTTATTTTAGTGCTGTCAATCATTTTATTTATAAAACTAGGTGTCACTTTTTTTCAAATGATGGATTTCTCTTTTTGGAACAAAACTTGTTAGTGAGACCCTGATAAATAAACAAGAAGCCACTAACTTTCTATCCTTCCCCTCTCGTCTCCTCCTCCTCTTCTTTCACCTGCAGCTTTGGCTACCTTCCCTAGGTAGCGCTTTTCGATTTTTATCAGTGCGCCGGCTGGGTTTGAAAGGGCTTCCCCGTCGTGAGTTAATGTGGCCTTAATCTGGCCCCCTACACACGGTGATAAAGCAGTGTAAGAGAGTGAGCGTGTTCGGTCAGAGGACATGAGATTAGTCACACACCGCCGAGCTCGACGTGTGGCCCCCGGCGGTGTCGCGTGCCGCCTCGCTTCCTGCGTCCAGCTGCTGGTGCCCCCTTCCTGTCTAATCCTGACTGGATGACAGGGCTCTTCCTGTCGGGCAGATAAGGAAGTGTCTATTGTCTCTTTGATCCTCCTTATGTCTGTGTATAACAGAGCTACTTATATCCATGTGCCACTAACTAAGCAACCTGAGGTAGACTCAAAGCAGTATGGCGGTGGGAACAATAGCCCCATCTGGACAAAAAGGATGAGACACGTTTAGTGACCAACAATATAGATAAAAGATGAAGGATGATAGAATTAAACTGCATGCAGAAAATAACACGTGTAACGTAGTGAAGTATTTCCCTTACCCTAGAATAATAAGGTTGGACCACCCTGCCTGGACAAGATGTCACACCTTATAAAACACTTTAGTCGAGAGTTTCAGTGTCCCATGGTCTAAATGCTGTTTCAGAGAATTTCAGGTGATATTAGTTTCAATGGAAAGATTTAGGGTGCAATCACACTGAATGGTCTGAATCATAGTGGTTTACTATGGTAGTGGTTTTGAAGTTTACTTTATTCTATTTTTGTATTTGGTTTGGTTTGTATTTTAGTTTCACACTGGACAAATTACAAGCCAACCAGGACTTTGGCAACCTGTCATCCTGCAATTTTAGAGAACATGCTTGGTGTGAACGCACATAGTCACATGGTCACATTGTCTAAATACCTAATGAAAAAACTAGCCACGGACTAGCAGGATAGCAAAATCTCTATTCCTGTAATGCAAACATGAATAAAATGTCATTCATTCATTCATGGACAAAAAAACATCAAATGTTTTACCAGCACCAATTCCTTCATAGAGCAGGAAGAGTCCACATTGAGTTTACATCTGAATGCCTTGGGTGTATTCACCACCATCCGTAGCAACAGGGGCCAAAGCCCATGTAGTGAACAAACACACAGCATTGATTTTGGGCCCTCTGTGGCCACGGGTGTGGCTGGATAACTGGCAGCGGTTGGCCTTACAGTCAATATGCTCAATAAAGCGCAAATTGTAGAACATACAGTAATTTGGTAAATCCCAGAGAACACAGATCTATATGGGGCACATCTATACAAAGGTCAGCAGGGGATTTCTATTTCACATAGCATGACATAAATGTGCATTTTATCATTGTATGAGTTCTTAAATCTTATTGTGAGACTTTATCCCAACAATGCGCTTAGCTTTTATACATATTATGCATTGTGTTCTGCAGGGTAATTCTAATCTTGCATGCTAACCTTTTGGTGGCATCATAACTTTTCATGGTTCCTCTTGTATTTCAAAGTATAGATATGATATGATTTCCCTCAGTCATACAGCATGTACAGTTTAGAGCTCTACTCCAAAATGCCACATATCCTTCTATTTAATATGTCTGAAAACATAAAAGATCCAGGTGTTGTAGATGAAGGACTTTGTACCATGAATGATTTTGACTTTGTGAGGTGTCGCAGCTGTGATAGTGGCTGCGCGCCTAGCAACAGCATTATGGTAACCTGGGGCGCATGGGTGACGATATAGGGACGCGCCAAGTTCAGGTGGGGGAACTCTGGCTCACTTAGACAAGTTGGCGTGAGGCTAGGCGGTTTGTCGGGGGAGCTGCGGAGCTGAGGCTGCTGCATGAGAAACGTGTATGTGTGCGGATCGGTATGTGTGGTCAAGGGTGTGCAGGGGTGATTGTGTGGTAACGGTGTGTGTTTGTACTGTAGAGGGACGGACGCTGCGAAGTTCGGGGTGCGGGGGCTGCTCTGCCTGCATTTAGAGAGCGATATCCGGTATGTATTTTAGAGGTGATGTGTTTTAGAGGTTGTTTCTGTGCATTTGACACGGTTGTATTGTTGCATTGTTGTATACTTTTGGGGATGGATTGTGTGGATCAGTGAATGCAGTGTTCTTCTGTTGTGTTGAAGGGGAAGTCGGCATGGAGGGTCTGAAGTTTGCAGCCCTATGTTGCCGTTTCTGCCACGCTCACGTTTGTGACTTGTAAACTGACACGCCATCCAAAAGAAGTTGCTACGTTGTATTTTAGGGAATGTGTTGTATGAATAAAGTACCCAGTAAGGAACTCGTGGTGGACATTCGTACCTAAGCATTAACCTGCGACAGCATTACAACTTGATAATGAAGACTTGGTTTTCAAATCTCACCATAGAAACCAATCTAACAGCCCTGCATCACACTGATCTGTGCTCTAATCTACCACACAAGGCTGTGCAGTAGATCCCAGCTCAGTAGGCTTTTTGCTGAAAAACTGCATGGCTTCTGGGTTGTCCTCTGACAGTGGACGTTTCCTTATCATGGTGCTTTGACTTAATGGCCACCATATTGCTGGACATTTTGAAACATGCTGTTTTTGTGACAAATGATCTACACACAAATAAATGTGATTGATTGGTTAATTGATCGGGCCAGCCCGTAGGTCCCTGCTGGTTCGAGCCTCACCCAGAATGACCAATAAAACTTTACTGTCCCCACGATGGCTGTACGAGACAGAGAAAACTGCTTGACAAGGAGAAGATGACCCATCCCAGTCCAATTGAATGGTTTCCTTCCAAAACACAATGTATCTATTTTGAACTAAAGGAAGTTACAATTTTATTAGCTTCTGATTCTGTTGAGTATGTATGTTGAGTTCAAATTCAATAAAGCACTGAACTCACATTCACAGAAAAGCATAGCATGTGAAAAAAGAATAGAAAACTTAACATAACAAACTGTGACTGACTTTTGGTGTCACCGGCAAATTTGGAGATTTGAAGAAAAAACACACTGTATTAAGTAAGATCAACTGTGTTTTTAGAAATGATACAATGGGGAACACTTTAATGACCATGTAAACTTTCAATTCAAGCAAGAAACACGTCAAATTAGCAAATTGTCTTTCAGCTGCAATGCCACCCATCTGTTTATCATTGACATATGGGTGTATAGACTGACAGCACATGGTTTAAACCAGCCTGAACACTGACTAAGTACGGACAGATGGCTTTGGTCTTTACCATGCTAATGATGGTGAACACACAAGTACACAAATAGCAGGTATGGCAACACACACACACACACACACACACACACACACACACACACACACACACACACTCACACTTGTACTTCTTTTTAGGACCTTCCATTGGCTTTTTACTCCCTTAAACTTAACCCTCACCACTACATGCCTAACAGTCCTAACCCTGACCTAAACCTATAGTGCTAATTCTAACCTTAACCCTAAATAGACCCCAGGACCTAACCTGAAACTAGCTCTTCTAATGGGTGAGGACTGTACAGAATGACCTCCACTCACTCTGAAGGTCTAAAACTCAAAGTTTTAGACCTTATCACAGCAAATCTTCCAGTGTTAATAAGTGTTTTAATAAGATTTTTCAGTGACATTTATTTGGTGTTGATTGAAGAGTTGTTTGTTCACTGAGTCGATACGGCACTGGGTGTTCAAAACTATCCAAAGGTGTTACATTGTTACATTAACTCTGATGGTGTGGACTTGGATTTTACACTCGCAGGGTTAAATTAACATTGACAATTTTGCTGTGTAGGATAGAAGTACACACACACACACACACACACACACACACACACACACACAAACACACACTGGATGTTTACGATTGTCATTGTAACTTGTAAAACCTCTTGTTTTCCTAATCCGGCAGCAGCCTTGTCAGTAGTTTATGATCCAATATCAAGCCATTGTTTTACAACCACCCTGGACCACAGAAGCACAGGAGGTCAGATTGTAGGCTTTTATTGGCACATACCATCATGCCGTCAACAGCATTTTACAGCATTTAACCGCTTGTTAACGACACATCAGCCTGATAAATATGATGGAATGACCGGCTGATGGCACGGATGCATGTACTGTTGGTTTTAATCTATAGAATCTCATTTGATAGCGGTAGACTGCTGAGCACTCAGACCTTACCCCCCCCCCCCTTCTTGACTTGACATCATGCCGTGGTTGTCATAGCAACCGTGCAATATGACAGCACTGATGACAAAGGGGCGCTAAGCAGAGATCCGTCACTGAAATAGCCTTGTATGGTGTAGCCATGCTGTATGGCTGTGTGTGTGTCTGTGGGTATGTGTGTGTGTGTGTGTGTGTGTGTGTATGTGTGTGTGTGTGTGTGTGTGTGTGTGTGTGTAACATTACTCATTCTTCTTCTGCTGGGTCCACAGAAAAGTCAAAATATTTTCATTTGATTTAACATGGGAGATCTTCTCCACCACAAACATGACAAAGAGGCTACGTCAAGTGTGTTTGGATTCAGTGTCACATATTGATGGCAGGGAAAAAGAAAAAAGGTCTTTCAGTTCGGTAGTACCTGACTGAAAGTCAAAGGTCGATGGGTGAAAGTAAGCAGCGGCAAGATTTTTTGTGACGATAATACACTTCAGGCAAACATCTTTAGAAGGCACCATGCGGATTGATTTTTTGATAATGGCTTTTGCTACCTCTGCAGTCACCTCATCCAGCGGGGGTGTTGTGAGTTTGTGTCGTGTCATCACAGGATGCACACACACACACACACACACTGGATAAGGTCTTTCTGTATAAAGGTCTGTTTACTGCTCTCTTTGTAACTTGTAAAATCTAGTTAAAGAGGCACGCAAATTGCTGCAGTGTGCAAAACCTTAACAGGAGCAGCTTTCTCCAGTTTAGCGTCTGATTTATTAAGACCACTTATGTCCAACATGCTACAGCTTCACTCTCAAAGATAGACAGGCAGGTGAGAGAGCCGACTGTGATCTGCCCACTAGCTGAACCAGAGCCCAGGAGATGGACGGGTGGCATTTTGCCACGACTGCTCCTGGTCAGTTTGTTTTTTATTTCATCAAGCAGCGATAATATAATATGACTTGGAAACCTATCCTATTTCTTTTAATCTCAATCCTCTGGCATTTGAATAAAAGTAATTAAAACTCAAACTCAAATGGAACACCCTCTCTCTGGTTTATTTCTTATCATTCTCTTTCTTATTTTCTCTACCAGTAATCCTTAACTTATCAGGGTGAGAAGTTAAGACATGCTTCCTCTGTTAAAGTGCAATTATGCTTTGTGTTTTGGTGATCCATTTCAATAAATCTCCTGCTCCATTTTTGCACCCTGCCATTGCCACTCCTCAAATTACATATGAATTGGATCAAACATGCTAAAAGTCCATTTCCTTGTGTCAAATACTTGTGCACACAGGTTAGTAGATCAGAAGCTGCATTAGCACCACCGCAAAAGCATAGTGAATATGTCCTTGTCAGGGCATATTGTCCCGTCCATATTGTTCCGTCTCTGGACCTGTGACACCATGCCAAAATCATTGTACATGTATTGCACTTGGCAAACTGAGTGATTGCTATACTAATCCAGATGTTCAGATGAACCTAATAACATTTTTTGATGTATGAAGATGTAAATGTAATATATTTTCCTCCAGTTATTTGAGAGACTCAAAGACTTTGAGTTTCTCATTACACTATACTCATTTACACCATGTCAAGAGAGGATCTATAATAGCCATTACTCATGTAAGACTGAGGAGCTCTATGGCGGCTATAGATGGTGGTAGAGGGGGATGGTTCTGGCACGCCGCAATTTACTGTTAAACCTTCTTGAGGTGTTGTAGGCCTATTTTAACACAATAGTATAGCTTCAGTCTTTCCCAGTTGAATCTGCACCTCCTTTGCTACAAAGCAGCACTTTCCTCTGATGTTGACTTTGGTGACCTTAAGTGGTCAATTCATCAGCAAGGAGCATAAGGGCATATTAGGGTCACACTGTGTCCCAGTGGGGGTCCCCTTCGGTTAAAAATAACAAAACAGTTAAGAGGCTTAATCTCATGAGACGGGAGCGTGTTCAGTGTATCCACAATGCCGCAAGGTCAGAGGAGTGTCACAGTTCAAAGTGCACCGCTCGACCTGAAAAGAAGATTTACTTTTCTTTCTTTCTCTTTCTTTCTGTCCTGTCAATCTTTCTGTAGCTTTTCTTATTCTGTAACAATCTTCTGAGATAAGACACCGCCGAGGTCCAATGACGTCTAGAAATCAATGTTTCAGACAGAAAAACCGAGAAAACCTTTCTGACTCCAAATAAATAAAAATCTCCTCCTCATCAGCCGAGGTAAAACAGAGGGCTTAGAGTTAGCCCCGAGGTTGTCCATGCAGTATAAAACCCTGGGTAAAGCCACTGGCCAGGAATGGTAAATACCTCTTGATCACAGGTCTGATTCCAGAGATCTCTGCAGACTCAAACCACAGACTTACTGTGAATCAGCCCCCTCACCTCATCAGCCATCCCTCTCAGATTCATTGCTGTGTTTTATCCATTATTTGGCATGAGTGCGCTAGAAGTGTGCTGGTATATTTTTTTGTAGTGCATATCTTATATATTTGTTATTCTTTAACTTGTATTACTTATCTTATTCTATGCTGTTATTGTTCTATGTTACTTCGTTGCTGTAAAGGGATTGATGAAGTACCTACCTACCTACCGAGAGCATCCAAAGCTATGGCACTGTTGCACATTCAGAGGCTCAGTACAGTTACAGCACATTATGTGTGTAATGGAAAATTTGACTAACCCCATCTCTCCTCGCCTATTTCTCTCCAGATATTACCAGATTACTGCTGTGAGACGTTGCTTTTCAATTGATTTTGATTCTGACGTCTTTTATCTGTGATTTCACTCAGATAAGAGAAGCAGCCCTCTAGAGTAAACAGCAACGCCAATACACACGACGCGAAGCAGGTAATTAAAAAGTGAATGCATTGCTTAAGCTACTTAGTAAAGTTATAAATGGCTTCCAACCACATTATTGAGTATCTGTGATGGTTGTGTGCCGTGTTTGTAATTATCGTAATCATACCTTCTCATCTCATCTCGGTCTTGGCTCTCAGCGTCTTTGAGTGTCTCCGAGTGCCACAGTGCCAAGCAGGACCATTCGAGGCTTTTAAATAATGTGAAGTGCCTTATAAAAGGTCTCAGCTTCCGATCATGCCAAACATAACCCTAATCTGACATAATAGGTTTTAATGGCAGATTATTAGACGCATTTAACAGGCCACTTCAGCCCTGTGGTCAGCTCTCTTTCATTTCCCCAGCCCTTACTCTTTCATGCACTCTCTCCCCTTTACCTCACCCACTTTCAGTTTCCCTTAATCCATCTATCCATCAATCATTTCGTCCTTCATCATTTCCAGGAACCCGCTGTTACAGTGTAATCACTTAGATACTTATACTGAGAGAGAGAGACAGAGAGAGAGAGAGACAGGCCAAATTTAACACCAAGGGAGTGATACAGAAAATGAATGGTTGAAAATATGTCATAAGTTAGAGAAAAAGTATCATATGGGGAGAGAAAGAGAAACATGGAACAGCTGTAATATTGTGGATTTTTGATAAAGATTCAAGTTGGTAAACATTGCAGTGTCATCTTCATTCCCTGAACATCACCAGAGCTGTAACCCACACCATGATATTCACATGCACTGTACGGGATCCCGCCACTGTGGCTTTGCCAAGCAGGCAATATTCCAAGTCCATATGGAGGTTTTGCAGTTGCTTCACAAATCTAGGAGCAATTAGTGTCAGGCGCCATCATGGAGGTCCACCCCAGGTCCACGAGAACTCACTGTGTGGCAAATAATGGCTAAATATATGACAACCGGGGCAAGAAACCCCCGAGAAAGATAGTTGTGGTGTGGGTGTAGATCTAATCATCAAGTAAAAGTGAATAGTCTGATAAAGTAGACTTGCTGCAAAATGTAGTTTACTGTGACACAGTAAACTGTCTTATCTTGTTATTTGCTTTGACATTGTTTTGGCAAAGCAGCTGATGTTGATGTTAACATACGACTAAGCTACTACTTATCCTAGCCTCTACTAGACGTTAGCTACTGTGCAAATCACATGTGTTAACAACAGCACAGTGAAGGTTAAACTGACCAAATGCTATGGTTAGCTAGCTAACAACCAGACATAAACACAAAATGAAACAGATGGCGATATGATCAGTTCCCATTCAAAAACTGCACCAAAATGAACCGTGTCTATTGAGCTGATCAAGTCTGTTTAGTCACGCAATCAGCTGTTCACAGCCACTCTAGCCCAAGAGCTGAGGACCTCCAATATGGCCGCCAGCGGGTGTGTATAATCATTTGAAAGCATTTGGTTCCATGTATTATTGTACGACAGGTTGGCTTAGTGGTTAATGAGATCACCACGCATCGAAATGTTTGAACCCTTCATTAGCTGTGTATCAACAGCCATGCGTCCCTGAGTAAAACGCAGAACCGCTAACTGCTCCGTCGCTCTGAATAAATGCACCAGCTAAAGGTCAAAGTTGTTAAGTAAATGTAAATGTCCTGTACACTGCAAGTATGCTTCACAACAGCATTCCTCACCACACATATGATTAATCAGTTACCACCCTCAATCTACCCTACATCTATAATGGCTGCATTTCTATGAGTATAATGTCGGAATTTTCTATTTTCACATCATGTCATTTACTCTCTATAGCGCCGTATAGTTAACACCCCCTATAGTTAGAGAGGAATTTTATGACTCATTTCTGAACAAAAGATTTGGCGTAAGGGCAATTTGCTCAGCCACTTAAAAAATTCACCTATTAAAGATATACTTTACAACCTCACAGAGGAGCTGGCCAATGGCTCATATAAGAGCTGGCACAAATATACTACAAGAGGGGGAAGTGGAGGGAGAGGAATGAAGAGAGAGGGAGAGGTGGAGGAAAGGAGGAAGAGAGGCAGAGAGGGAAGGAGCGGCCGAGGGGAGGGAGAGAGAACAAGACAGAAGGACAGAGATATAGAGAGAGCAGGGGCTAGAGAGGGGGCGAGAGAGAGAGTGATGGAAAAACACATTGATCAGAAGATAGGGCTTGGCTTGTCGCAGCTTGAGTGAGACAAATGGCAGTAGCTCTGTCAGTAGCTAGTACAGTACAGACAGTATAAATATGATCTGTCTTCCTGTCTATCTGTGCCCGTCATGCTCCCCTGCTTCCAATGCATGAGAATTATCCTGTTCCTGACAGTGTAGACAATATAAAACATGGGATGCTATTCTGCCACACTGTAACATATAGAGCTTTAGACAGCACTCAAGCTTTCTACAAGAAATGTCTCGGCATTTAGAGTGTATTCTCATAATTTGGTGTTAGAGTTGCAATCACATAAATATTTCCACATGTTACAGTGACAATGGTGAAAACGCCATAGCCGTGTCTAGTAATGTGTATTTGGTCATTTCTAAAGAGCAATGCATGGGCGTCCTAGCCGCTCAGTGTGCTTTAGGTACGTACAGTGTTATTGCAATGTTGTGGGTTTGAAACCAGATCATAAAATTTGTTGCATGTCAAACCCTTTCTCTCTTTCTCTCCCATCTTCTCTGCCAGGAAGTCTCTGCTGCATATAATAATATATATATGTAATATGTATTAAAGAAAAAAATCAATAAAACTAAACATAATGTATAAGTATATCCATAAAACACAATTTGTCCTGCCCATGTAGAAATAGACAAATTCTTAAAATGTGAAATGTATAGTCTCAAAAAATCAAAGTAATGAATTATCCACTACACAGTCTAATATGGATTTATGTCTCTGATTGGAAACCTTTGTATCCTTTGAGTAGCGTCATGGGTCATAAACTGGGAGTCACGAGAGGTCAGATGAACACTGAGGTCACCCCGCCGTCCACAGCTGTGTCATACCACCACAGAATAGCCAAAATATATATAACATATCCAGCACAAAGATACTGCTGGTGGATTAGATCAGGAAAGCCATTGACAACGACCTGATCAAAAATATTGAAGAACTGCAGCATGCAATTCTAAAAAATGCATCAGCAGTACCAGGCAGCACAGTAAGGAATGAAGAAACGAGACAATGAATTTTCATCAAATAAAAAATCATAATACTTTAATGTGTGGAATTTCTTGTATTATGTGACATGTTTTTCTGCTACAGCATATAGGATCTAATCTGTGTTGTTTCAGTTTCGACCATAGAGCATCCATTTATTCTGCTAATTGACTAGATTAAAGTTGCAGAACGGAAGAATGGAAGAATGGAAGAATGGAAGTGACAAAAATAAATTTCAATTACTGATTTCAATTATCTGGAAATGGTTTCACCTCCACCACGCAAACAATGACAACATTAAACAACCTCCATTAACGCCCACATGTGACACCCACACAGGCGCATGTATGCACACACACACACACACACACACACACACACACAAAAAACCATACAAGGCAAAGCCCCTTGCACACAATTCTTCACCATGAGACTCTTTCATCAATGAAGAAACACAATGAGATTCATAGGGTGGGAGTAGCTCCAAGACTATACGGCGTCCTGGATTGTTGGACTGGCTGAAAACATCTGTGTGATGGACGTAGGTGACCCACAACAACTATTGTCAAAGGACCCTTGGGCAAGGCACTGAAACCCCCCCCAACTGCTCAGTGGAGCTGCTCAGCGTTCGACAGTACAGCAGAGGACTCCCGGTGTTGCTTGTGTGGGAAATGATAGAGGACGCCTGTTATGAAGAGTTATGTCTCATTAAGCTAAGAGCCTGTTAAGAGGTACACTATGTCTCATTGTGTCCCATATGCTTACTGTACAACGAGCGAAACTGTTAAATTATATTACCGAGGACATACTAGTGCAGACATATGCTTCAAAAGGCACTGGAAGTAATAATGGCAGAACCAAAATACTGAATTATTAGACAATGCATGACTTTAATGCATTCTTCTGCAATATTTTATGATATTTTTTCATCCCACTAATCTTAAACCCTGTGCATTGTGTATCAAAACATGTATGTAACATTGAGTAACCTCCATCAACACCCTCACTCACACCGGCATATGCTGTGCACGGACACTGAGGTCGACCTCTTGCATTTATAGGTATGAAACAGTAAACTGTGTGGTAAATTATACACCATGAAGTGTCTCGCGAGTCCAAATCAGTGCATACTTCACATTCACAGTCAAATCAACATACAGGTACAGATGCGTGTGGGTGCACTCATACACACACACACACACACACACACACAGATCGATAATGCAGCCAGCAGCTGTGTTAAGGCCCTGCAGGTCTGAAGGTAACCTTGTTTGAGGGTTTCAGTAATGGAGCTGTGGAGGCTGATAGAGATTCATGTTATTTGTTTTGGTACATCCTTGTAGAGCAGACCTGTTGACCCTTCTATTCAGCTGCTGATTATCTTTTCACTGGCAGGGAAAAATATGTTTCTCATTACAACCATTGGAGATTGATTGCAGTCTTCTTGGTTCGGCGCAGTGTGTCTGATTGGCTTGCGGTTGGAGATAATTGCAAGTCTTGTTGACAAAGGAGCTGGTTCTCATACAGGCTTGTCTGTCTGGCTGCTCCACACCCAGGCTTACTACTTTCATCAGACTGAGGGTCCTCAGGTCACACCAACTAGTTTCATTCATCAGTACTCATGCAAATACGCTCGCCGGCACAATACTCTCTATCCTTGGGTGAAGCAAGGTGGTTTCAAAACTCATTGATTATAGAGTGAAAGGTTGGTGGTAAAACGTGGTAAAAGTGTACAAAAAGTTTTGGATTAGCATTAGGGAACAAATAGCAAAGTAAACCACAGAAAAAATATTGATTCTTCATGAACAAGCCCCTCATTCACCTCTGCAAGTTTTCTGCAACCAACAAAACTAACCGCAATTCACGTTGAGTAAATTGTTTTTGAAAGATCTTGAAGCTTCCTGACGTATTCTTCCAGGCTGTTTAGCCCAGATGCTACCTCTAATTAAGAACTGTTTCAAAAAGCTCCAGACGCACCACAACAGCTTTGTAACTATCAGCAGCCAAATATAATTCATCAGCTTTCTGCCAAGTTGGATTTTCACTAACAGGCTTTGCACGCAAAATTTGGCAGATTTTGTTCCATTATCCACAAACAAAACCTCCGAATGAAATGTGACAATCTGTTGGGCAAACACAGTGAGATATGTCGTCTGTGAAGTGTGTCAAATTGTGTTTGCTAAGCTGAAAACTTTGGGAGTAAACATTCATTTGATATATTTCGACATGCGTTTACTAAAGCTTCTTAACCTTTACACATTTCAAATCCATTGATGAAAGCTGGATCAGAGGCCAGGTCTCTCTCTCTCCCTCTCCCTCCCTCCGTCTTCCTTTCTCTCTGCGCTAACAACTTTAATTGCTCGTTATCTCAGTTATACCTCAGACTCGGTTGTGATCGGGGGTCGTTTCTAAAGGTGGCAGGTCCACTGGATAATCCTCAATGCTCAGTGAGTACTTCTACATCCTGTTCTGGCTGCAAGGTCGACCGGACGAGGAGAAATGGTGTCAAATAACAATGACTGAAGCATATGCTATGATATGCAGTCGCTTTTCAGAGGTCGTTTGAAACACGCGTGATATTGTTACTGCATGCTGAAAACCACAGATCTGTTAAAAGTCGTTTTTTTCATCAGCAACCATGTATTTTTTAAATTAAACAAATAGGTTTTAATGCATTTAAAGCGCTCACCTCGTTCATCACAATTGGCTTTGTAAAATTTTAACACTAAAATTGTGTTTTTTCCATCACAGAAGTCATCATTATTGGACAGCGCCCCATCTCATTTTCTTTTATGAAGCAAAGGGCTGAGTATAAACTTTTGCCAACACTTCAGTTTCAATACTGGTTCTAAAATGATTTCTTTGATGAGTTTTTTTTGCCAATACCTATCTGGAATGAAAGCAAATAGATGAAAGCAAATTTCATTACATAGTGGAGTAATTATTTTCTATGTAACATCTGTACATCAAAATCAAACCATGCTCAAATTACGTCCTCAGTGCAGATTACCGCAAAAACAAGAAAATTCTCATCTCAAGAATTCAACCTGAAGCTTCTGATACCTTGAAATTGAACCCGATACCAACAATTGAAAATCGATCAATGGCATCAATACCTAATGAACCGATAAAGGAGGAATAACCACCCACGTACATCCAGCACACAGGTCAACAGATCTTATCTTGAAGAAGAAAAACTGTAAGCTCCCTTTCCTCAGTGACGTATCATTGACGTTTATCTCTTACGATAACATTAGTCCTCCCAGATCTTCTTTGGTTCCACTGTGTGATGGAGAGTTGTTTGCATTAAGGCCACGGTAATGTATCACTGTCTGACCTTATTACCCCGATGCTCCCGCCCTTTGACCCTTAACCTCTCCCTGACGTTCCCGCACACACTGGGGTCACGCCCTCTGTCCGCAATTGTCACTCATCTCACCTTGGCATGGCAGAGGAACCATGTACAGGTCACAGGAGTGTGACAAGGCCCACTTGTTACCCCATTTGTATAACTTGTCTTGTCACTTCCGTGTCATGCCCTGCGAGAATTTACCCTGAAGGGGTTGATTGTTTCCTTTCTACCCTATTTGCTAAGTGGTTTTATATTTTCCTGTGTTGGGTTTTTCTTTTCTCGACAGCATATAGTGGAAGACAGCAGGGAAGGACATGAAAGCCGGACACAAACCCATGACATCATGAGCACATTGCATGTGTCCTGGTCTGCTCACCCACCGAATGCCCCCTCACTGCATTTCAAGGATTGTGAGAAATGGGTTCAGAAATTGAACCAGACCAAATATAGCCTGGAATCGATGGGAGAATTCGCTGTGCAAAGGGGTTAATGGTTGGTTGAGATGTGGGATTTTTCATTCTTGCTTTTTAAGATTTATTTTGTTCTTCTGGACGGCATTCAGTGAAGAACAACAGGAAAGGTGAGATAAAGATGTGAGGTCGTGTGAACCCAATCACAAGCCAGGCTCAAACCATGACATGAACTTGTATCACCCACCTTGGTGGGCTGGTCCACGGGCGACCCGGTTTCGGACTGACACCAATTCTTATAAAATGACTCAGACCAGACAAAACAAGCTGCGACTGCTGAAGCACAACAGCTATCAAGTGCCACGTTCAGGTCATTCACTTAGAGATGAGGAACTTCACTCCTCTGTAAACAATGTGCTGTAAAAAATCATGCCTGTTGATTACTGAGAAGTTTCTAATTAATGAAAGGGAGTTAAAGTTTTATTATTATGAAAATGTAATTTTAACTATGAATCTTCAGACCATATCTGCAGATTTTCACACAACTTCCACAATCCTCTTCTTGTATTCAGAAATTCACAAATGCACTGTTGGACTATATATATATATATATACTTAGATACTTGTTAATGTTAATGTTGCACTTCTGGAGAGAGCCCAGTTGAGAACAGCAGGGGTAATGGGAGAAGGAGGGGATGTCATGCAACACCAACCACAAGCCAAATGAGAAAGGGTTAGATTTAGTGTCCTGTCCTGTGTCCTTTGTCCTGTCCTGTCCACACTTGTCCTGTGTAATGTCGGCCCTGCACCGTTAGGTGGTTATTGTTTTGTCACGTGTCTTTGAAGTGTCATATGTCATGTCATGTCATAAATCCCTGCTCGCTCTCTCACTCTGGCTCAGGGTCTCAGCTAAATGCCTAACGTAATGAAAGACCACAGCTACGGGCTAATTCACGTATTAGTCACTATTTTATTTAGAGAAGGAAACAATCCAAAGGTAGACCTGCGTATCACTCCTTCGAGAATAGGCTTGTCTAATTTCTTCACTCAGATGTTATTAGTAACGCAAACTAATCTGTCCTCACAGGGAAACCCTGGTGACATCAGCAGGAAACAGGCTTAGAGTCTCAGCTAATTAGTGTGATGTTCAGGAACAAAAGAAAGAGGGGATTTGCCGGCATCACGATGTCATCCATCAATGACTAATGCAAGGCTATGTGGTCACTTCTACTGGGAATTGATAGGACGTGAACCTATTGTCTGAGACGCGGTCTATACAATGTGGCGGTGACGTCGACTTGTGTGTGTGTGTGTGTGTGTGTGTGCACATGTCAAAAATAGGGTATCAAACCTTTCCTCCCTATGATTCATTTGTTCCCCTATCCTCTCTCTCCTGCTTTCTCTCTCTCTCTTCATCTTCTTTATCTCTCTCTGACCCACACTCCCTCTCTCTTTTCACTCTTTTTACAGTACATGGGGTGGCAGGGTGGCCTAGTTGGTTAGAGAAACTATCCTGTAACTGGAGAGGAACAGGTTTGATTCCCACAACAGCCAATATGTCGTGTCAAATGTTTGAGCTAGACACCAAAACCCCCTCCTGTTCATCTGAGGTTCCTCTGGATAAGACCATCAGCTAATTTAATTTGTCATTTCGTCAAGACCAAAACCTTCTGCTGGTTTCTGTATCAGCCAATAAATGATTTCTTCCTTTGCAAAATAAACCAGAGAATTGAGCTGAATATTTACAGCACCCACAGCTTTCTGTGTGTCTAAAATTGAAAAGGCTGGATCACACAGGAACACACTAGGAAGGATGGAGCAGTTTACCATCTGGGAGCGCTATCACCTTGCAGCAAACACAGCATGGTTGAAGACACCAACAGTTGTTTATTTCCTGTGATGGTAAAATAATGTTGTTTTTTTTTTGTTTTTTTTTATAAAGTTAAGGGTCCCTCTGTGGGAAAACACACACAAGAGTTAATTTCCAAAATGCTATAATGCTATATTCATTGCGGGGGGAAAAAAAGATCTTAGGTTTGTTGTTTGATATTTCACAAATACAGCTGATGTCATCTCAAATCGTATTATTTCATGAGAAAAGTTAACAAATAACATTTCAGAACAGTAGGCGTTGCATTTTAATTTCATTTTTTAAGTGTCCTTCTGTTGAAGAACACATGCACCAAATGTGTGTGTTGACAATCGGTATTGTTGGTGAGTGTGCAGATTGCAAAAATAACATTTTGACTTCCCAAATATCCCTGCTGGGTTCTCTCCAGTAGGTCCTGCCCTGACTGTCTCAGCCCAGTGCAGCCAGCATATGTTTTGCTGTACATTTTGCAGGGGTGTCATGAAAAGTGACATTATCACGTGACAGTGACAGAATAAATGTGCCCATGTGGAGTGAAACTGGTGGAGGTTGGTATAGCAGATTACTAAAGAGCAACCTAAACATCTGCTATGGAGTTCACTTCAGGACCCAACTGTGGTACAGACCCCAACCTAACTCCCCTGAGGTTTCTACAGCTGAAGAATGGCAGCAAGGGAAATGAGCCGTGTGTCTGTTTATGTTCCTGTCTATGTATGTTTTTACATATGTTTGTGTGTATGTGTACATTTTTGTGCATGTGCATGCATGCACACAGATTTGTGTACTTGTTTTTATGTGTGAGCACACACGCACAGGCATTTTTTGTGTCTGACTAGCACTCCCTGCGACAGTGAAATGGTTCCCCTTTTGATACCCCCACCCCTGATTCTCCCCATGTGTCACAAGTTACACAGTTAAAATCTCACCTCAGGAGTGCAGACGGAGCTGTAGCTTGGAAATAAAGACTAACTGAACTGCTGAGGAAAACAGGTGTTTTGTTTGTCGATTGAAGAATGAAGTCATTATTATATGCTTTTATTTCAAACCGAAAGCAAAATGGAATACATATTAAACTGCTAGATTTTCCACTTTCCACTTTCCACTTTGCATTTTCCAAGTATATAACCTACAATATATACATTTCATATATATTCATATGTTTGGCTTCTACAGCATCTCCTCAGAAAACCTACCACACCCTGTCAGCTTTCCAATAGTAGGCCAAATGCAGGTTCTAAGATTTCACTGGGGAAAGGACATAAAAAAAAACCTGCAAAGTTCGTCTTTCAGCAACAACCTATGGCCATAGCTGCTCCATTAGCATTTTTCCACTTACTAAGCATAATTTGATGCCTCTCTCGCCCCTGAGCTAGCGCCAGACATTAAAAATGCATCTGTCTCAATTAAAGTAATAATACATTAACTATTTCCCACGCGAGATGCTTGCGTTATTTTAATGTGTGTGTAACCTGATCACCACGTAAACACTTGTTTCACAGGTGTATGGAAAGGTGTTCAGCATGTTGCTACATGTGTTGTTGTCCTGCATAAACTGCAAAAATGTCCGTCTTATCAGGACATTGACGTGATGTGTCTTACTTACGAGTTTTTAATGGAAATAAAATTTTAAGACTGTATAGAGGATAAGATGATTTTAGACAAAAAAAATTTGCATAGGCACATGACATCACTAATGCTTTTTTATAACCGCTGTGTCTTCAGCAGAGTCTGACCGCGGCTGAACCCGATCCTGTCGTTTGTGCTTGCGACACCTGATGCAATCCGGGAGCCTTGCTGACACCAGCCACCCGCTGAGAGTCTGGCGTGTGACAAGGTTTTCATCCAACTCGCTGTCAGGAAAAACAAGGCGGATTCCCTTAAAAGAAATACTTTCAAAACCGAGACAAAGGAACACCACGCAGCACACATACACACACACACACACACACACAAATCCTCAACAAGATATGCACGCAAACACACTCACACAAACACAGACATACTGAGCATCTGTTCCCGCTGCAGATTCAAATGAAGACCATATTTTAGGATAAAATAGTCTTTTGAATTTGACATTTTTTTTATCACGGCTGCCAGACAGACAACTTTCAGCATAACAAGGGAGTTTCAGCGTGATAGTTTTTGTCGGATGTAGCTCAGGAACAGTGCTTTCATACCGCAGAGCGCTTTCTAAACTCTTACTTGAGTTCCCCTTTCAAGTAGTCGCCTTGCTGTTGGGGCTATCTGTCATTTCCTTTGAGAAGTGGATGGGTGATAAATCTTGCTATTCTGAAGGTGTGAGGAAAGATGTAGATGATGACACTGCCTCACAGGCACTGAGTGATGCCTCATCTTCTCATGCTCTCTTTCAGCTTCCCTATCTGCCTTTATCGTTCTCTCTTCCTCCGCTTCTGTCTCTCCTTTGCCTTCTTTCTGTCAGCTTTTTTCCTCAGTCCATTTCTTTCCCTTTCCCTCCCTCTGCTTCCATCCCTCTCGCCTTCCCTTCCTGACAGTACCGAGGTATCGCATTCCTCATTCATCAGCCTGACACCCATCCTTCACCCAGCTTCCTACTTGACAGGTGAGAGCATGCCACACTAATGGGTGAAGCCCCTCCCTCGCCTCTACACCAGAAGCATTAGGAACTATGGGGCTTCGGCTGATATTTAACATTCTCTGCAAAAACCAAATAAATAAATAAATCCATACATCCATCTCAACAAGGTACTGAGCCTAAATCCCCTGAGACTTGTTTGTCACTGTCAAGATATCAAAATTTGATTCCTTGAAAATCATAATCAGTAAAATTATTTCACCTTATTGGCATTTATTTTTCATTTTTCACAAAGAAACAAGACAATTTGATAACTCAATATGAGATTAAGTACATTTTTAGTTCATTTACAGACACTTTCAAAACAAGACTTTAAAGCTAAATGCAAGAAAAGACTTATTTTAGTTATAATTTTAGCAGCGCACTCTCCTAACTCTCTGCCTGACTGACTAGATAATTCCATCTTTCCAGCACTGCGCCTGCTACTCTCAGTAATTGGAAGCACGGACAACCATACGGTACTTCATGCTCTTCAATCATCAAGGACAGATTCAATTAGATGGGGGAGAGCACAGTATGTTACATTGTTGATCTGTCACAAGAGCACAGGAGGTAGCCATCTGTAATACTTGAAAGTATGGGTGGAGATATCCACTCTTTTACAGCAAGCGAGAAAGAAAGCTATTTCTGTCTCACTCCCATAAGCTTGTTTATCTTGTTGTTGTTGTTGTTGTTGTTGTTGTAAAGTATCTTTGAAACTTCCAAGACTTCCTTCTTTATTCTCTAGTGTACCACTACTGCTACAGATGCTACTACTTCTCAAACAATGCTGTTTTTAACGCTGAATTCACCACACATTTCTCAATTTCAGTGGTCCCACAGGAAACAGAACATCTCCTGTGCGAAGTCTTCAGCATTTCAAAGGGACATCCTAAATACTTTGATTTGATGAACAACGTCTGTTATGGGATTTGAAAAAAACAGCGTACAACAAGAAAGGTTCCTAGCTCCATCGAGATGCTGCCGTTAATCTTTAATTGGACTCAAAGAGGATTGGAAACAGTTTTTTTGGCATCCGTCTACCAAGTACCAGGTCTGCCAGCCCAAGATTTATTATGAGAGAGAGAGAGAGAGAGAGAGAGAGAGAGAGAGAGAGAGAGAGAGAGAGAGAGAGAGAGAGAGAGAGAGAGAGAGAGAGAGAGAAAGTGAGAGAGAGAGAGAAAGGGATTTGGTGAGCTTGCCAAATCAGTCTGGGGGGTCCCAATGCAGAGTGAGCAGAAATCTGGCAGGGGGCTGACAAACTACATCAGAGGCTTATGGAGAAGGTATGATGTACACACAACCAAGTCACAATATTCAACCCTTTTGTAGTCAATTCAGAATTTAGACAATACTAAGTAGTAATTTCCCAATTCAGCCAATGGACAGGAAAAGCCTTTTCTCTGCGATTACAATACAAAGTGATCAATCTCCCCTCAACTCCACCCAGCATAGCTCAAATTGTTTCTCTCAGCCTCAAGGTACACATTCTTTTTTGTCACTAACAGTGAGAGCTCCCCACATTCAACCATCCGTCTGTAGTACTCGGGGATACCACTGGAACGAGGGGACATGTGAAGGAGCTATTCTTCACCGGGTAAACAGGACCATAAACCATCTATAGAAGAGGCAATTACTTCCTGATCTGACACCACAACCCACTTCAGCCAAACCGAACAGCGGGAGGGGCTTCCAACGGTGATCTTATAGGGCCGCTAACCGCGTTAGCCGTGGCTATATCAAATTGGTCTGGGAGATTTAGTGCGGCTCATTCCAAACCCCGGGAGCCATGTGACGTTGATCACTAGGCTACTCGACGCCGTGGGCCCCAGCAGGAGTAGGTTCGCCAGGCTAGGCTAACTAGCTAGCAAGCCAGGGGGCCCTGCCAAGCGCATGTGATTTATGGGTCAGCGCGAAGGCTAATGCATGCTGCTTTGCATACGTCCTGCTTTGGCTCTTTGTGGCCATGCGGACTTTACGGCGAGCTCTCCCACACCTTTAACGCTGAAAGGGCCTATATTATTCATAACATCCCGCTGTTTGTCTTAACAACGCTATTTAATTATGGAAAATGTATTCTTTCTTCAAATGTATAGCATGCTGTTGCGCAAAAAATACAACCACAACATCACTGGTACATGGCTACGGATGGGGATGATACAAAGAATGGAAAGGGAGAGGCTAAAAAGGTTGAGATTATTTGATAAAAATGCATGTGAGAGGTGAAATCACACACACACTGAGTCTGCTTTGAGCACCAAAGACTCCAGCTCCATTATTAAATCTATTTGTGTGCTCCCACAGTCACGAGTCCAAACCTGACAGCAAGGAAGCTTCTTATGATCAAATGGAAAGCGGCAAAGAGAATACCTAATACCTAAATAAGCAGCAGCATCCTTTTGCGTCATGTGAGTTTATCTGATACCTAAGCTTATTTGGTGTCTGACAGAAGCAGAATGACTTTATTGGCAATAAAGTACAATAATTGTAGAGGAATGTGTCTTGCGGGGACATGTGGACAATAGTATCATCTGTAGGTAGTATCAGTCTATAGAAGACACAGCATTCACAGAAGACAATTGAGTTTTATTTATTGTTTATTGTTGTTTGCTTCCTTCATTCATTCATTCATTCATTCATTCATTCATTTTTAGGTATCTTTGAAACCAACACCTAAAATCTTCATTGCTTGGATGAACTGCTGGGATGAACTGCTGAACATTGGCATATTCTGTTCTTCTTGAATGTATTTTGGATTTGTCTCAGCTTTAAGCTGAAAGGTCTGCGCTGTGCTGTTCAGCATCAGTGCTGAAGCACCTATAATTATTTTTTTAGAGAGCGGGATGTCCTCTCCCCTGGGTGTTTTCTTTTGTTTCTTGAGATGGCAGGGAAGTTGAAAGAACAAGAAAGGCAGAGAGAGGGAGAGAGAAAGAAATCTCTGAAAATGCGGTATAATTTCTGGATTAATGAAATCCTAAATTCTCACAAATCCATGATTGCGCTGCAGAACAATCCATGTCATTCCATCCATCCTGTCCTTCAGTCAGAGAGAGAACACATCAGCAGGAGAAGACACATCAGCCCCAGACAAAATGCAGCAGCTCCAGAGGGTCTCTTCCACCACTGAAGACTGAAGACTGATGTCGGACGTCCAGCTCCATCCCTTGTTTTAGGCTTGACTTCCCCAACATTGACATATATGGAATCATTGATATCAACATCCATCACTGCATTCAAGTGATCCTCTTCAACCTCATTTGAGTTTACATCAACTTCTTCTGACATGTTCAGTCCTGGTCTGCTGTCTGTCTCTGCGTCTGAACATCCCACGATGCAGCTTTTGTAAGATTAAAAGTGTGTGTGTGTGTGTGTGTTGAAGGGGAAATGTGGGTGTTAATGCAATATACCGCAGGACATGCACACGACAGACCGTGCGTTCCTGTGAGGGGTGTCAGCCACAGCGACTGAACCCATTTATCAGTTCCACAAATGGTTTCTGTGAAAGCATAGCTGTGCCACCCTCCGCTACTTTATCACCTTAGAGTGTTGATGCATTTTATTTTTACAGTACATTAAAAACGTCGGTTTAGTTATTTAGTCCTTTCCACTATCACTGCAAAAAAATATTAAGTCACTTCAACTTAAAAAAGTTTACTTGCTGCCTTATAATTGCAAGCTGCAATTATGTACTGTGTACTTGCACCACTAGTACTGCACTTGTACTGATACTACTTGCCATGTCTAACAGAACTTGTAATATATGTGTAGTATCGAGTGTAGGGATTGAAGTGGAAACATCACGTTTATCACGATTTTCAGAATTCAAGACAGTGAATTCTGTCCTATGTTGGAAATGAGTTCATGTGTAGATGTTGCCTCAGAAAATGAGGAGGGACTGAATGATCAACACTAAGGTTACTAACCTGGATCCATTACTCTTAATACCGTGAAGACAGACTAAATACAAATAGTATGCTGATGCTGCTTATTCTCCAGAGAAGAACCAGACCGAGTATGTCAATACAAGCAGGAGAAACCTTGTAATTGTATCACAACAATGGGCTTTTCAGTATAAGTCTTTGGAGGGTGAATCTCTCTCCATCCACAGGAGACTCACCTTCATCCATCTGCTGCATTTGTTTGTACATAATGGCAGCATTGATTTCAGCCTCATATGGGGTTTTCTGTGTCTCAGTAATTTGTTTGAAGGGAAGGAGGTAAAATGGGAGAAGTACTGGTAATGGAGGTGGAAACAGGAGAGAAAAAAGCCACCCACACAGATTTGCACACACATACTCATACGCTATACAAGCAAAAGCACAAACAAAAGCACACTTGAACACATTCCCCCCTCCCTCGTGTTCTCTGTGGTAAGGAATTATGGGCATATATTGCTCTCTACATGTTATATAAAATTAGCAACAGTAGAATAAGCTTAAATTCTTGGATCACCAGTATTATAATAGGAAGGAGTGAAAGCCAGAGCGCCCTGATAATAGATGTGACAAATATTGCCATGATACTAGATAAGTATAACAAAAAATTGTTTTTAAAAAAAAAATCTATATATACTCTTCCAGTGCTACAAACATCTATTATATTCTAAGGGGACCATGGATGATGACAGGGAATGTGATATTTTGGTAATATATATAAATACATATATGTGGTCCTGTGACTGGATGGGTGACTGAAGTTGTAATGGCACATGGTAAAGGCATATGGATATACTGCCACCTATTGATCTAAATCATGCAGTACATTTACGTTTGCATTTCAGGCATTTAGTGGATGCTCTCATCCAGAGGGATTGGGAATAAGTGCAACAAGAAAATAAACTCAGTGCTAGGGTCAACAGTGCCCAGTCAAGAGATGATCTTCAAGCCTTTAACCTAGATTTACACAGAAACTCTTCTTATACGTGATACACAGAAACAGAGAAAAGTAAAAATTTAACCCACGTGATTTACTGTATATTGGATAATTTCATCGTAGGCTACACTTCCGGAACCTCCTAGATTTATAGTATTTCAAACAGATCCTCATTTTGGGACGAAAAAAAGTGACACCTGCTGTCACAAAATGATTGATAGAACATTAAAACAAATCCATAGTTGACAAAACGATTAAACCTTTACAATCTGGATCCTCTATATTTTAGTTGACATATAAAGTAGGAAATGAACTACAAATGCAACCTGACAGAAATAACATTTCTATCCAATTTATTAAGGTTTAAATACTTCCCAATCGGATATGGGCTACCTCAGGGCTGTACTCAGATAAAGAAAATCCAAAGAAAATCCCCCCCAAATGCTACATCCACTCCTATAGTGTTTATCAAAGAAGAATGATACCTATCTGTGCATATTTTCTGAGAGATTGACATAATATTCCAGAAATAACTCATACAATATGGTAAAAGAAATCTTTAAAATCAACGACTTGACAAAAGATGTCATCATAACCAAAGAGACAATATAAAATGTCATAAGAACATGACTGTTTTTGTTGTACTGTATTTAATGGATTTGCAGCATGAGCAAAGCGCAGAACAAAGGGGATAAACATATAGATAACCATGATATCATTTCTTTACAACCCTGGCTAAAAGTACATTCAAATAAAACATTATGTGACTGTTCAAAAAATCATGACAGGTCTCACATGAAGACATTGTCAGAGTGATATGGCTTTAGCTGGCGCAGCTAGAGGACAGAATTACAGCATCTATGCATGTTGAGCTGGTTAGGATGGAAGTTAAAATCACCTTTACAGCTAGCAATCTGTTTACCTGGTAATGGCGGCTAAACAAATTGAAAACATTTGACTTTTCACACAGCACCATAGAGAATTTAGAAAATTGTTTTCTAAAGTTTTCTAATCTACAGCAGTGTCGTCATGGCTGTGAAGCTCAAGCTTATTCAAAATAAGTGGTGATATACAGTATGTGCCCCAAGGAGAGAAATGACAAATTCATGTTATATCTACATAACAACCTCATTGAAATCACTCATTCTTCTCCGCTAATACAGTACTATACAGGTACAGCTCTTATACAGTGCTTTGACCATCTGAGAGTCTGACCATCTGCTTCGTAGTGCTTAATATAAATAACAAAGCTTGTCCACCCTATGAGTTACATTTTATCTGGGTAGTGTACAGGTTGTCCAACTAATTTCCAAACAGGTAACTGCAATGAAGAGTGGGAGATAAAAAGGGCATCTTGAAGTGGCCATAGAAATAATTTGTTTTTTCAAATCAAGACCAAAATAAAAATTTTGTATTTGTTTTTATCTGTGGTTTTGTGGAAAGCCTGGTAAAACGATTGTGTGTTTTACTGAATCGCCAGGCAATCATTATCATCTGTCTTCATTCATTTTGGCTTTGGATTATTTGGACAAAGCAGATCTTCATTTGTACATTTTCTTCAAGTGACGTTACAGATATAGACATTGTAGAAGTCCCAGTTTTTACTGCATATTTCCTGCAGCTCTGCTGCATTGTTGCTCCGCCCCCAAAGGAATTGGTTTTATTAATTTGGAAGATGCAGAGAATGGTCTGGCAACAAGAAACTTGGGAGACATGAGTTTTTTGTTACAATAATCTCTTTCAGTTCTACTATCATGAAAGAATAATCTCCAGCAACCACTGTAGTGCTACAACTGAAGAGATGCAGGACAGATGCATGATGGGACCTCTACCATGTCTAGCAGTGTTAACAGTGGGTGCACCAATCTAAGGTCCACATATTCACTTCCCACAGTCCATTTAAGCATGTTGCGGGTCTAACTTTGCAATCCCACAATGCACAGCGCCAGCAACAGCAGAGAAGCTAGGCTGAGAGAGGGTGCAGTCATAGATGCTTTACCTGAAACAATGTGAGACAAAAAGAAACAATCAGTCTCATGTTCAGTTCCCTCATATAATCATTATAAGCATTTACTTCAAATGAAAATGTCAATGGCAAAAAAGAACGTAGCACCACAATATCTTCACAAAACCAAGTCCTGATGAAAAGACTCATACAGCAAAAAAACTGTGTGATTTAATCGTGTATTCAGTCTTAAAATCATATTTTTATTATATGAAAACATCTGCCGAGGGGGTTGGTTAATTCCACTTGTTCCTGATGTATTTTCTTGAAATAACACCCATCGCCCCACTAGTATCAAGATTATGTCAGTTGATGTTTGTTTCAAGACAGTTCTTGAAACATGTTGATGTGTATTGTAGTGAAATTGTCACACCCCATTGGCATTTTTAATAAAGGATTTGCCAATGTCATGTGAAAGATGAGGTTTCAGAACTTAATACAAGAGTAAAATAATTGTATGATGGGAGTTTTTTGCCTTACCCTTAATACTAATCTTCCTGACGGGGCCGTCTCCTCCTTCATAACGGCCACGCACCATCAGCTCATAGTCTCCAAACTGGGGCATGGGGAAGTCCATGAAGTGCCAGCCTGTGATGTAGACTTTCCCATAGATGTAGCCTGTCTTTCTGAACATGACCTGGGATACAAGAAAGAAGAAGAAGAAGATAAAACAGTTTAGAAGATAAATCAGTTTAAACTATTAGACAAAAAAATTATGAAACTAAATCGATAGCAGCAAAGCTCTATGCCTACCTTGTAGTACAGTGGGAAGGAAATATTGCCGAACCAGTCGTACTGTATATGGTCCCACCACACGTACAACCACTGTCCTGTCCAGCTGACATAGCGCCACATCCTGGGAGGCTCGGGCGGTGCTGTACACAACACAAAATAGTTTGGTAGGACCACAGTTTCGAAAACAGCACCATACTGTAACTGTAACATCTTACAGTTTTTCATTATGGGGTTTTGTGTGTTTTCCAACTGGCATTTTATTTTCTTAAATTGTGATTTATTGGTCTTACGTGGTCTCTTGGTGAACATCTCACAGTGTTCACTGGGGGGTCCAAAGCCGGCACCGTTGTAGGCCCGGACCTCAATGAGGTAGTGTGCGTCTGGCAGCATGTTCTCCAACCGGGTCTGGTTGAGTGTGGCTGGAACAAATATACGATTGGCTCCCGGTTCCGTGTCGTCGTACTTCCTCCAGTATTTGACCTGGTTGTCAAGAAACAAGATTATTATTATCAGACGTTGATGTGTCACTAAGATAGACAAATTTGATGACATGTTTTGAAACAGAAGTGTGGAAGTCGTAACAGCTCTATACCTGGTATCCCTCAATGTACTGCTGCAGGCCGGTTCCAGTGTCTACCACCGGCAACCACCACACCAGAGCTTCATGGGAGGACACTGGCCTGGCGTAGACATCGGTCGGGGACTCTGAAGGTACTGGAGAAGACAAGAGGAATGGATGAGAAGGAGACTGACAGAGTTGGTGGATCTCTCCAGTGCCATGCCCAACCTGGTTCAGTGCCACGCCCTTCAGTTGTCCAGGGGAATACTGAACAAGTAGGCCAATATGTTTATTACACGGCACAGTGTTTCATTGTAGGGGAAAACAAACATCGAGAGGATAGGAAGACTAGATACCCTTTGCACTTGTAATACAGTATCATCACCCTTTGGTTTTCTATTGGAATACTGAGCAGTTGCGGACAGGCATTGAGGATTGAGGAAATTTAGGATTTGCTGAATTAAATTAGTAACAGTGGGGGAATATTGCCCTTGTAAATCCCCAAATATTGTCCCTACCACTCTTTCCATACAGCCAAACATCATTGTCACAGACTGACACCACCATTCACTGTAAATAAAAAACAAAATCTCCTCACCTTCTCGTGGGTAGTAGATGACCTTGGTGAGGCTGTATGGTCCGTCTCCTTTCACATTGAACGACTTGATCTTCACCTGGAACTCTCGGACCTGGAAATCTTCCTCGCTGATCACGAAGTAGGGGTCGCGGTGAACGAAACGCTTGGTCTCAGGGTCTGAGATGGTCTCGTACCACCAGTCGTAGGCATCGTGGGGCTTGAAGGCCACGATGTAGCCAAAGTTCTTGCCGTAGAAGTACCACGGCTCCACAGGCTGAGAGTCGGGGTGGGGTGAGATGTGGAGGAGGAGAGATTACAACTGACACAGGTTTGCCCACGTTGTGTACACAGGGACCAGCAGGACTCTTGTACAGCAACGTGCCGCATGGATGTCATGAGGGTCACGTATCAATACAAGGTGTGAATGTGAGATTGAAATCAAGACACCTACCGTCCACGTGATGAAGATCTCTCCATCTCTACCTCCGTAACCTGCCACATCTGTGGGAGCTATCACGGGAGCTGAGTAAAAAAAGAAAAGCTCAGCCATGCATGCACATGTTTTGTCTTTTTTTCTGCACAGAATTACTCAGTCAAGGCATACAGTGCAGACCCCTTACTCCTTAAAGCACATACACACACACACACACACACACACACACACACACACACACACACACACACACACTCTCTCTCTCCTTACGGGCGTCCCAGGTTTTGATCTTGATGGAGGGGATGCTGGCTTCTCCGGAGCCATACTCGTTGGTGGCGATGATCCTAAACTGATACTCTATCCAGGGGAACAGGTCTGTCACGTCTGCTACCTCCACATTACCATCAAGAAAGGTCGGTGCTGAGTGACACACAAAGGGTGCCCATTTTCAAACTGCGCTGTGTCACATTTTTTATTAGGCTTGCTGTTTGTTCTTTAGATATGATGAGGAAATTGAAATACATTCACTTCAGATGCCAACTGGTGTGTACTACCAAGTGCAGCAGTCCAGAATTCACATTAAAAGCTTTTCACACTCATAAAGACGCAAAAAGTTGAATGAAAAAAATATTTTGACTGCAAAGAGGAAGTCTTCTAAGTCCTAAGTGTCTTTCTGACTTTTGGTTTTATTGTCATTTTGAGGGAGGACACACCTGAATTCCTTTAATGTGAATTCAGGACCGTGCCTTTTTTCTGCCCACTCACATCAAGAGGTTCCAGTTTATCAGAGTTGTAGAGCGAGTTGGCCCCCTAGTGGTGAGGTCCCGTACTCACAGGTGCTGGCGTTTCTCCAGTCGTCTTCATGCAAAGACCAGTAGTGTCTGGTCTGAATGGTGTAATAGAGGATGGGGCTGTTGTGGTCGGCTCCTTTACTCCATTCCAGCTTCACCGACGTGTCCCTGATCTCCTCCACCCGGATCACACCAGGAGGCCCGGGGACACCTGGAAAATAGGCGGGTGGGGCAGTATGGACAGGAGGTATGTGTGAGAATGGAAGAGGGGTGGATATAACAAGAAATAAAGCAATAATAATAATAATAATAATAATAATAATAATAACAGAGAAAAAAGAGCTTGTATTTACTGAACTGTACCATTAAAAAACAGTTCAGAGATTTTACCTATAGTATTAGTTTCTTGTAATGTTGGTGCTCTATTTCAGCTTAGTGCACTCATTGTAAATTGGTCTGGATATGAGAGTCCTAGAATCTAAAATCCAAAATCCAAAATATCTACAATGTGACATAAAATCTGATTTTGTAATTTGCGATCGACTGACACAAAGCATGCTGGGACTGACCTACGATCTTGAGGTCGGCGTACGCTGTGGCGTTGTCCACCACGGTCTGAGCCGTGCAGGTGTAGCGACCCTTGTGCCAGACCTGGATGTTCATGATCTTCAGGTCACCACTGTCCTCTTGACTCTGTCGGAGGGAGAGAGGGAAAGGGAAGCAGAGAGGAGAGAGGGATGGAGAGAAAGGAGAAAAGGATGGAGCGAGGGACGGAAGGAGGCAGAGAGAGCTATTCATTATTTCCATTCACCATTCCATCCGTCCAGGTGAATAAAGTGAGACATACTATAACAAAATGATTGACCGGAGGAAAGTAAAACAAATTCTGGTGATTTTCAAAGCATGTTAGGTCATTTAAGTCTGATGGTAATGGTAATACTATTTTTCTTCAAAACAGATATATAGCATTTTGGAATTGGAACACTTCATAAAGAGGAGTAGAAATTTCAACTAGACTTAAAGCTGCACTAGGCAAGATTTTGATGCAAAAATACATCAGCCTAAATCACAGTAGTCAAGTCAAAGTGAAATCAAATGAAATTCTGGTGTCGGGTATGGACATTTCTCCAGCCACAGGAAGTGACGAAACAAAAAAAACAAGACAAGACAATACAAACAGTCTCAAAGAAAGCTGGACTCGTCAGCATTAGATCTTTTGCCCTTCTCGTCTCTTTTGGTTTCCTTTGGTATAACATGATTTGTCACATGAGACATTACATGATTTTTAGTGTTGAAGTTGTGAAGGTGTTGAAGGCATTTTTCAACAGTTGCCTGTTGCTGCCATTTGGGGCCACCAACATGTAAAGTTGCCTAGAGCAGCTTTATGGATGAGTGATTTTAGCATTTGATTTCATTCACTAACTGATACTACCAAGGGATGTTTTAAACCAATTGACCAGTTACAAGGTAACTGTGAGATGCTGAGAAAGTCCAGAAGGAACCATCATCCTACCATGATGCGTTCGTAGTGTTGCCACTCGGCGTTGAAGTCGATGACTCTGAAGTCCATGGCCCAGATGAAGGTGACGTCCAGCATGGGGTCGTATGAAGCAGAGCACCTCAGAATCACCTCGTCACCAACCATAGCCTCAGTGTCTTCAGGGGCCACTGTGATGCTGGTAGCCTCTAGGAAAAAACAATTAGAGTAGGCAAGAGATATAAGCCCACAACAGCCAATGTGTCCACCAGCCATTTATCCTGTTGAAGTTTCCTTGAGCAAGACACTAATCTCCTTTACTCATTGTAAATCATGAAGATAAGTCAGCTAAAAGACTAAATGAAAATTTGCAAAACGTGACATAAATATTGTGACAGTGAGCTTAATTCTTTCATTAGTGTTATAGTTTTCATTATATGTTATATTATATGTTATATATTTTTTTTTAAGAGTTCCAGTTCCAAAATGTTATATATCCATTTTAAAGAAAAAAATGATTACCTAACCTAACATAATTTTTATGGTAATAATTTTAACTTTAGATTACCGTCACAATTTCATTGTATTTAATTATGTAGAGATCAATATTCACATACACACACACACACACACACACACACACACACAATCAGTCTGACCACAAAAACACACACATAAACATGTGCGCACTGACCCGTGATGGTGAGAGAGCCAGAGCTGTTGGCCTTTCCTCGGTCGTTCTCAGCGAAGCAGTTATAGATGCCTTCATCATTCTTAGTAGCATTGAGGATCTGCAGACTCCCATCATACATGATGGAAATACTAAAAACAAACAAAATTAGCAAAGCTGCTTTTTAATAGCAAGAGCTTTCCAGTGGCTAAAGGCTGCATGGGGCACAGTGCTCTAACGCAAGCCTGGGTTTGTATCTACTGTTAACTTACACACAATCAGACCCTGAGAAGACATCACCTGTATTGATAATAAAGTTAGCATTGTGTTTTATCGCCTTACTTTTGAGTTTTATCACACTAAACTAATTTAAAATAAAATAAAATGAGCAAAAAACCCTTAAAGCAGTGGTTTCTCATGACAGTGTGACCTTGTTTGGATGATTTAGTATGGTTAGTTGCACTGACCGTGAATTGTTGAAGAGCAGCTCTGTGCCCTTGGTCCAGGTGAACCGGGGTCTGGGAGCCGCTCGGGGTTTACATTCGATCACCACTCGGCCGTCTCTAGCCCCAAGAAGCTGCTTCTTCACCGGGTTAAACTCAAATGTAGGAGCACAGGCTGGAGGAAGGTTATAGTAAAGTAAATTTCAGAGTGCATTGAATTCTGTGTTGTGTTAGACACTGTTGTTACACTGTTGTTCCCAATTTCATTTTGAAGTAAATCATATGATTACATCAATATAGAATTATTTTAGCTGCAAGTGTTTATGAAAATGTACTTGGTTATTTATGTTTTGGGTGAGTTTCATAACCCTTGCGCCCTTAAAATCTCTTAATACACATATCCGTCATTTAAAAAACACATGGGTGTCATTGAGAAGCTTTTTTCCCTTCCTAATATCCAGTGAACCAATGAGAGTACAGTCTGCTGGGACGACTCACCAATCACTCGTAGCTCTGCGTTGGCATATTTGACGCCCCAGTAGTTCTCAGCGAGACACTGGTACATCCCTGAGTCATCAAAAGTCAGACTGGAAAACTTCAACTCGCCTTTCCCGTACTGGTAGACACACACCAAACAAAGTGTTACTACTCGTTTCTTTAAACTTAAAGTTGGTGGTCTCTTGACTGACATGATAACAGCACTGCACTTAAACTTTGAAATAAAATAAACCTCCTGTATGGCTCACATAAGACCTCTCGTCCTCATTGTGTGTGTCGAGTGTGCTGCTGTACTACTCCCCCCTCCCAAGCCCCCCCATCTCTTTAATGATAGCCAACAAAAACAAAATGCATGAGTGATCACCATAAATCCATCTTTGTACCAGCGGATGTAAGGGTAGGGCTTCCCTGATGCCACACAGCGCATGGTGTGCTCTGATCCAATGTCGATCTGAGTATTGTTGATGGTCTCTGCCCACTCTGGAGCCGCTGCCAAACAGAATAAGCACAAATATAATTAAGTCTAACATGACATACAGGTGTATCCATCATACAGTAGATTGCTGCTTTACTGTTATTCTATTGTCCTATCCCTTAGAGGAATTGCTCGGAAAAATCAGATTTTGTATAAATAAATAAGACTCCATACTAGGTTAAATGGTCTGTTAAGACCTGTTTTGCAGTGTGCAAAACACTCACATTCAAATCTAGTGAAGTACGCTACGAGTTCACTCACACTGCACATAGAGCCAGGCCTTGTGCCAGTCCTTCCCTTTCGTGTTGATGGCTTCACACTCATATCCTCCCACATCCTCATACTGTACATTGTAGAGGTGGAGCACGGCTCCAGATTCACTGATCTCATGATTTGCCGGGAGGTCTGTGGCGTCGACCTTCCTCCATACAATATGAGGAATGGGGCTGAATGGACAAAATTTGACTGAATGCAATGCATTTTATAAATCCACACTAGACAGTTATTATGACAGGTATGAAAACATATATTAAGACACAAACAAAACACATAGTGCATGAACAATTACCTTCACATAAAAGAGTAACATCTGAGAAAACAATCTAACATACCCTTGAACTCCTTTGCTATTTAGCATCAAAGGTGATTTCCCTGATACATTTTTCTACACAGCAAGCATCAGATTTTCACCTTTTTTAAAGAGGCCTTAGGGAATTAAAATGTTTCCTCTATTTATATACATATAGGATAAAAGATGTGTAATGTAGACATTGTAAAAGTCTGATTTGGTTTGAGTGGTAAAATTTTAAATCATTGCATTTTAAAAAATCCACCATTTTACAGTAAGTTTCAGACCAGTCACAACATCATAATTGGACTCGGCCTTGATTGGCTCCCCTTAGTGAAGAACTCGGTGAAATCAGGCAAGTTCGCAGCCTCCACTCAGCAGATTTACCTCATTTGAATTAGAGGAGCTGACAATCAGGGTCAAGGACTGTTCTGCCTGTGAGGACTTCCAATTAATCCAATAAAAACCCTTTAACTAAACTATTTATTTGCAAAACATCATAAGGAACATTATTCTTATCCCCATAGTATATCCAAAAACAAAATCGTGAAAACTTAATAACATGAGGCCATTTGAGCAGAACTGTCTAAATAGGGCAAAATCTGGACAATTTATAATGCACATCCACCTTAATGTAAACTTACTTTCCCAGTGCAAAGCACTCCAGTGTGATATTAGAGGCCAGCATGGCGGTGGTCTCTGAGAACTTCACCCTGATGTCTGCTGGGTACTTCCTCTCCTCACCTGGGGAAAGAAAGAGTTCATTACATCCATAAAGCTCAAATGTCAGATAGATATAGAGATAGAGATATAAATATCCACTAACCATCGTCAGGCGGTAAGGGAATCAGAGGGGGTGAACTTGGAGAAGACACTCTTGCCGATGATGGGGCTAGAGACGAAGCACGAGTAGTTGCCCTGCGTCCTGAGCTTCCACCTTGGAGATGTACAGGTTGCCTGTCTTCTGAGACACAAAACGACGGCGATCTGTCTGCAGGAAAACTGGGAACTCGTTGTAGATCCAGCGGTAGGTCACCTCAACTACAAAACAGGAAGGAAAAGAAACATATAGTACTGTAGAGAACACCGAAATCTATTTCATTCTTGGTACTGCTTACATGCAAAAGTACAGTTTTTATCATTCATTTTGACCAAGGTTCTACAAACCTTTGATCCATCTTCTAAATGAAATAAACAAGTGATGGAACTTTTTAAATTGAAATTAGATAGCCAATATAGAAGCCCCAAATCCTAGATTATTACTGCAATGGCCTCTGTGTGACAATCCTGTTGCGGATATTATTTTAGAAATGATTATATTGTAATTGTATATTGTACTATATTGTAATGCAAAACCTGAACTTTAAGTAATTGGTTACCAGACCATTCTTTGCACCTTTTGACTGGAAAGAGACCAAAATGAACTGGTATTTCCAAATCTCGTTAGGTATGGGGCAACAGTACAGCAACAGTCCAGCAGGAATGCAGAGAGACTTCTATGATGGCAACATATGCATGATGAACGATACATACCTGGCCATGCTTTTGGAGAGACACACAGCAGAACAGCCCCCTGTCCTTCTTTGGCATAGACAGGGTCTCTCTCCTCCTGGGGAAACTCCTCCATAACTAAAGTGGGATGAGGAGAAAACAAGTAGAGAAACAATAAGAAAATCCAGTGGCAAGTGCAGCAGTTTATACAACAAGATGTAAACTGCAAAACAGCCATCCCCTCTCTTTTAATACTTTCAGTCACAATAAAGCAAGTGAAAAAACAATCTGCAAGTGAAAATATCTTGCAATCAAGTTTCCAGAAAAGGTCACTCGATTTAAGAAAACTTTGTTGGGTCTGCTCTTTCATAGAGTCAGCAGTGTTTGTGTTATCTCATCTGATTGTTTGTTGATATGTTAACTCTGTTCCTTTTATTTTACAGCACTTTGCATCTTAGTCGAGTCCAAGACGTTTCCAAGACCAGGTCCAGTCAAATTTGAGTGAAGACCAGGTCCAAAGGGGGTCGACGGAATCAAGACCAAGGCCAAAATTAGATCTATCTGCAGGAGCTCTGTTTGAGGACCGTTATATACTACACAGAGGTCTAATCCCTGAAATTGTTTGTAGTGCTAGGGAGAAAATAAATGATAGGGGGAGAAAAACATCAAACAAGTGGTGTCAAGTCAAGTTTAAAGTCTCAAAATCACACTGCTCACATCCAAACTTGACCCTGGCCTCCTTGCTGATGACGGTGCCGTAGATGTTTCTGGCCACACAGATGTATGTCCCAGCGTGTTTCTTCTGTTTAGGGTTGGTAATAACCAAGTTCCCCCCTACCAGGCTGTAGTGTTCATCTGGCTGCTCCATCAGCTTGATCTCCCAGTTATCACGGCGCCACCTAGGGGAGACGAGGAGTGGATGGAGGGTGGGAAGAGGGGAGAGAGAACGAAAAAAGGAAGAATGAGAAGGAGCGTGATAAAGATGCAAAGGTCATGGAAGTATGGAATGAATTTGAGATTTCTGTGTGTGTGTGTGTTTGCGTGTTGTACTACATATATTCTATGTAGGATTGCGTGTGTTTTTTTAGTACATGTCAAATCAAGCCAAGTGGAAACTTATGTACAAAGTGCTTTTCACAACAGAAGTTTGTCATAAAGGCTTTTGCAAAGAAAGCATGTGTGTATCTGTTTGTGTGTGTTGTACGATACCATATGATGCTGTACAATACGCTATGATACGATACGGTATGGTGTGATGCGTTGCGATGCGATGCGATGCGATGCGATGCGATGCGATGCGATGCGATGTGATGCGATGCGATGTGATGCGATGCGATGCGATGCGATGCGATGCGATGCGATGCGATGCGATGCGATGCGATGCGATACGATGCAGTAGACGACATATGACACATATGTGTTACCTGTATGTAGCCGGTGGGTTTGCCCGTGTCCTGCAATTCATGGAGATTCTCCCGTCGGGTGAGTCCTCAATGTAGACCACATCCAGAGGCTCCTCCTCAAAGATCGGGCCATAGCCGGTAGCATCCTCTGACGAATGTAACATAAACATTAGGTTTAGATTATTTATTTCAATATTGCTCTGAAACATTATGGCATATATGCAACCATGTTGCCATGACAAATAATAAATCCCACTCCAAACTCCCAAAAAGCACTTCAGAAAAACTCACCTCCAAAAATTCTGGGCTCACCAAAAAGGACTGCCACTGCAAAGCAAAAACATGGAAATGTCAGCTAATGGTATACATGGTTTATATCTGAATTAAATCACATGACAAAATCACTGATAAGTCTAGTGGAAACTGTGTACATCCATTTTAGAAAAAACATTTGATATCTTTAAAATAGTCATTCTGTCAACCATATGCCGTGTGAGGAATAGTAACTGTGTCACTTACCTGTGAAGGAGACAGAGGAGGAGAGCGCCAGTAGTAGTAAAGCAGCGGCAGCCATGACAGTTAACAGACTGACTCACTGACACCAAGAAGGTTGGACGATTAAAAAGAGGGACAGGAACACCAGGTCTATGGGCAGGACATGGGCTGGCGAAGGCACAGGGAGAGAGACAGTGATAAAGTCTGGGGGAGAGGTAATATATCACGATGCAAACTTCTCCAATAACAATAACACTGCTTTTTTGGCTTGATAACAAGTTTTGAGCAATTATTGTGTATAATATGATAGTCTTCTCTCATAATGGCCGAAGTGCATGGGCATAGACATGGAGGGAGACCTGTACAATTCAATAGTAGGAGTCGGATGAATGAATAATGATAATTTAATAATAATAATAATCTAATTTCTCTTCAGATCAGATGCCCAGTTTAGCGATGTCTTACTTTATTTCACCATAACCAATAATTCTCCTCATTCTCTCATACTTGCATATTGCATGTACATTTGTAAATCACTAGTTCAAAAAAAAAAACTCTCAGCATACTTAGATGCTTTTTAATCTTTCAATTCTTCTGTGGTAAAAAAATAAAAGCTTTTGCAGACAAACGGGTATACCAGAGTGTCCATGACTAGACCGTTTAAGCCCCCCAGCATTCAGCATTCACACCAGAACCAGAGTAAGTGCATGTGTTGCTGGAACCTTCCCTGTGAGAAGTGGGTATAAATGATTCAGAATCTGAATGACTCAAGCAGAACGCTCCATATATAGTCATGCAGAGTGCGTGCACATTCACAAAGATGTGCACACACGCGCCCATGCAGATACAGAAAGGCACACAGGCCTGTATGTACACACACGCGGAGAAACACACACGCCTTCTTACGCAGAACGCAAGGTAGCACTGCAGTGGCTAGACAGGGTTCTTGCTGTGTCGTCAAACATGCTTACACATCACTTCTGCCAGAGCACATGGCAGTGCTGTTGTAGGCAACTGCAGCATCTCAACAAGACACAGAGAGAGAGAGAGAGAGAGCGAGAGAGAGAGAGACATGGAGGTATGAAACAGGATAGACAGAGAAGTGAGGGGGGATGGGGTGACATCGATGGCCTGAGACAGGAAGAGAGTTGGTCTTTGTTTGTGCACTGATGGCTCCATTTCCAAGTCACGCTAAGCTAAGAGTATCCACTGCAGCAGAAAGGGCACCTCTGCGTCATCTATCCCTTGTGCTGTTTACAATGAGTGCCTGTGTAGAAACTTGCCATGTCAGAGGAAATAGAGTCAGGGGGTGGGGGGAGCTGCACTATCACTGACTACCTCTAGGAGGTGATGTGACCTTTACGTGCCTCCTTGCTGCCTTTACATTTTACATTTACATTTACATCTTATCCAGAGTGATTTACGATGATCGAGTCGGCGGGGGTTCAGTGGCTCACTCAAGGTTACATCAACAAGACAGGGTAGCTGTTGATGTTCAGTTGTGGTGTTCACTCTAAACCCTAGACCAATCTGCCACCCCTCCTTGTCTTTTGTGCGGTTGCAAAATCAAAAACACCAAAAACTGCACTGCAAAACTGAGTCATCCAATCAAAAGACAACAACACCTTAGGAAACAGCTATTACAGTTTGAAAAATGATAGAGGCAGAGAGACAAGAAAAGCTTAAAGGGAAATCAGGCAAGCAGTAATCTTCTTTGGAAAATGAATGTTTAATGTGTGTGTCCAGCCCTGGGTAGTTCTCCTTATACTAAGTATACTGAATCATGGGCCACACTTAAAGCATGCAATCCTTAACACAAATCTCAACACTCTTCTAGATTGGATTGTGTCTACAAGCCATCTATAAACTGATCAATTCATCAGTGTGTTGTGTGTTTTCCAGTGTTTTCTGTGCCAGTAATCCCATCACAGCTCTGGATCCTCTTTGGACAGGCCAGCAATATTTAGGTCAGCACATGTATTAAGCCTCGACTCTTACTGGCTGACTGAATAACCAACGATTTCTGTGTTTTTGTAGCTATGGCAAAAAGCATCCAAAGTCATGTTTAAACTCCTCAGCAAGGTGGTGAAAGACGAATGTCCCACTGTCTTGAGTTCATTGAGTTAATGGTGGATAGATTAAAGCACAATGAACTGAATCATGAATGTAATCATTTAAAGTGAATGTGCTGCTCCTGGATCAGTGGAATACCAGTGATTATATAGGATGGAAATAATTCCACTTTCCAATGAAGTTTCACTTGTTTCAGGACTTTTCTAAAAACACGTGTCAATATATTTTAACTACAGAATAATATGGATCACTCTCCAATGCAAACAAATTGGAAACAATTCTGGTTGCCAATTGTTTTCTAACAAAAATTAGATGTGAAGACTCAATAGTTGATTAAATTACTTGTTTAGATGGATATTATGGATATTTCCTGCAGTGTTGGTCTTGCACTCTTGCAAATGTTGCATTTTTCTGTTGCAGGCAGGAAGGTAGAGGTTAACAGTGACGGACACGCCTGTCCATAAAAATCTGGAATCAGCGCCTTATCACTAAGGGAGTTGCCCTCTTGGCCATCTAGGCGGACACTGCTGCCAAATCGGTACCGCCGAGCCGCCACCCACTGCGTCCTTGACGCGTCTGATACTTTCACCTTGAGTCTCCTCACTGCGTCAATGAAGACACAGTTCCAAACATTTATTGTCCGATTAGTAAAAACTGCGGGATAATAAAGTTGAGACATTGTTTTATTAGGCAGCGCTTATAAGGGCAGTGGTCAGTTGGTCTGATTCCCCCAAAAAGAGCAGTCTGTAAAAGTGGCCGCACAGCCCCTTACATCACTTCATCCCAATGACGACTGAGCGGCACCGGCAATTCACTGCTCTGCATTGCGGTACTCCTCTGCCGGTCCATTTCTCTAGTTCAGCACTACAGTGTTGAACACAATCCCGGTTTACCTCCGCTAAATCCAGACCCAAGAGCCAGCCCTCATGCAGACACCCTCATGCCGTGTGGTTCTTACCTTTGAGGCAGAATAAATGGTCGTTTCAGTGCATCCTCGGTATGGTACACCTGGACCCGAACCGCAGCCCACCCGCAGGAGCGTCCCGTGCATTTGAACTTTTCTATTGGAGGAAAGCGGATGAGTGGCACCTCTGGGTGGCAGCGCCTGTGCGAATGTCATTGGTCCATAAGAGCGGAAGGATGAGAGGGATGCGGACATCATGCTGCTGCGCATGTAAAATGAATCATTTAGGAAAAAGAGCTGTAGTAATACTGTAATACTATAATAAACTGTGGAAGAATATGTAAGCTACCAATATCATAGCAACACAGAGAGGACAGTCCCTAGAGGAACATTATATATTATAGTGATATTATATATAATCAGAAATGTCATTAAATATGATAAGGTCACTATAAACCCACTATTGAGTACCACCAACACACAATATAAATAGTAATATTAAGGAATATTGTGATTTTTGATTTGCTTTGGGTTTGATTGGGAAATCAATTTACATTTATTTTATTTATTTATTATTTTCTGGACTGCTCTGTCAGGACAGTGGGGAAAGGTGTCTCTACAAGTGTCCCAAGTGTACTTGCCATGTGCTGTGCATTTTAAATGACCTTCACATCAATTTATTATTAATGTCAGATCAGAATGTTAGAATATCACTAGATGTGACTGGGTACCTAAATTAGAGGGTTTCATTTAGAAAGTTATCCATTTTAGGAAAAAAATGTTACCTGGGGTTCAATGTTGCATAGTTAAAATTATATATGATTAATAAATGTATCTTTTGTATAGAGGGGTAGCTAATAACTTCAATAATATTCAATAGTTGATTTAAATTGTATCAGCAATCATTTTGGTGTCACATTTTTTAAATATCTCAATTTTAGAATGAAATTCTCAAGAATATAAATGTATATAAAATATATACAAAGTGAGACTTAAGATGAGATGAGAATCTAGGATGAAACTTCAATATTCTGATATTGGTATCTCTCTCCTCTCTACACAGACAGACAGACAGACAGACAGACAGACAGACAGACAGACAGACAGACACACAGACACACACACACACACACACACACACACACACACACACACTCCAGATCTCACAAGGATTAACTGTGGGAGGTTTATCCAGCGGGTTATCTGCCAGAAAAAAACCTACAACCTCATTTTCATTTTTATACTCTAGCAATCTGAGAACAAAAACAGTCTGAATTGAAATCCTGAAACCAACATTTATTTCATTTTTTAACTTCATTTAAAATACAAAATATTTTGCAATATTATATTGTAGAGTAAACCATTTTGACAGCCTTTCATGCTTCTCATGTAGCTTCAACATTGACCAGAATGTCATACAATATCATATCATATACTGTATATCCTATGTTCACCTATGTCACTAAAACATTGTTTCCAGGGTATTCACACTCCATGTGCCGGTCTGTTTATCCGTCCATGTCTGTCCATCCTTCCGTTTGCTCCAAATTACATGTTTGTCCATTTTTATTTTGTTTTTTAAATGCACACTCTTAAAAAGATGTGCCAGTTTCACACATTTGTGTGTCTAGTTTGAGACAACACACTTTTGTGTTGCTTTTCAACACGACATATATTAATAGCAACACCTAACATATGCTGTGTTCAGACCACAGATGTTGTGTTATCCCAAACTAGACACATGGATGTGTTTAAAATGATACATCCTGTTTAAGAGTGCACTTTTTTAAATACAGAAAAGGTGCATAAACTGTCAGAGACAGACACAATACAGGTGTCACGAGAGCTCAGTCACAAGTTAAATAATCTCCTTTGTTACCCAATAAACATTTGAGCTAGCAAAATTACCTGACAAATTCAAAAAAAGAAAAAAAGGAAAATAAAAATAAATGCCACAGCAAATGAAAGACTGAAAACTGTAAGTAGTCTCATCTCACACAACGCCATTCTGCCCAAATACTATCCCCTACCCACAATGCATTAGGGCTCATTGAGGTCAAGCTCTCACCTCCAACCTCAACACATTGACACTCAATTCAAACTATTATTTACAAATTACAAACAAAAATATCTATACACGGAAAGCGGACACATTGCAAACTAAAAACTTGATGCAAGTTATGAAAACCTAAGTCATGTAAATGTGGAACTTCTCATAGTCTCATATCCCCTTTTGAGATAACCGAGTGCTTCTGCTGAGACGGGAGTCGACTGCTTCACACACACCAGGATTATAGACCGTTTATCCATTGAAATAGAAAGCAATAGGATACATCGCGCACGCTTAAACACAGTAGCATGCATGCGCTGCACACGCACACATACAGACGTGCACACATGCACACACCCGTCCACACACACGCACACACAATCACACACATACACTTCATTCATTTATATATAAAACTCACTGAGTGCTTGGTGTACACACTTTGTTGCGCTTTGAGTTACAGCAAAACATGTGACAACATACACATATATAAGGTTAAATGCATAAACCGAAGTCACCAGTGCGTATACCATTTGAATTTTCAATGAAACAAGCAACATTTTCATTCATATAAATAGATAAATCCACTTGTTTCCACATTCAGTATCATTACGCAATATTCCAACCCCTTCATTTTAGTTCTTTAAGTGCTACCAATAAGTCCCATTCTGTAAGTTAGTGAGACCGCTCCTATTGGCAGTTACCTGGTGAGTAGGTTGGCAGTAGTTTAGCGCTGCTAGGCAGCCGCTCCTCCTCAGAGTGAATGGGTTAGGAGGAGAATGGAGGTGAAAACATGAGAGATGAAGACAATGCCTCATGAGGCATTTATGAATCTCTTCATGATGCTACTTTCAGCCACACACTGACCTCATGGTTCCTACACATTCTCCATTTCAAAATGACACACTTTTCCCAGATCTCAACTTCTTGACTGCATTTTATGATTTTGGTTGGTGTTCAGTAGGATTTAAGCTGATGGTGGCTGTGCAATGTGATTGTCAACGAGGCCATAACACTATAACTGAAGATTATTCCTCACAATGACAGTGGAAGTACAACTGCCAAAAATGTGTCATCGTTTGTGTATCAGCACTGAACCACAACATTTCCCCATAACTCTCAAAGGCCTGTTGTGCAATTCCTAAACTTTTCAAGATCAAATTCATTGCCCATCATTTTCCAGGCTTCACGGCCTTGTGTAGGAACCCTTAAACCCAAATGACAGTTCAGAGGTTATATGAAGTTAACAAGCCTACGCTGGTGCTTCACTGACTGTTGCACGCTCTATAACCACATTGTTCATTATACAGCAGCTTCTGAAGCATACACATTATATGGTTATATGGTGTTTATGAGTACTCACATAGCCTTTACAGTTGTCGCTAGGAAAAAAGTGGGATGGTATTCTGAATGCATCCGTGGACTATAAGAACTGCACTGAGTCCAGGTCTGCCCTGTGTATGAAGAGGGATGTAATTCTATTGATCACTGTTCTCTACAAAGGCACTAGAAACCGTGCTGAGAGGTTCTCGGACATTGACACCCAAATATCAGGAAGCTACAATGTGCACCACTTATACTCGTTCGCTCTCAGTCATTCTTTCGTTCTTTCGTTCTTTCTTTCTTTGAGTGGAAATGCTGTTGGAAACAATGTTGAAAAGCGGTCAGTTGGATGTTGTGGATGCAATTAACAAGTCGACAATATCACGATCACCTAAAAGAAAGAGCTGCACAGTGGCCACGCGTTGGGGGGTGGAAGTACTCGACAATGACACCGGACCAATCTCACCTTCGCTCGTGTTCAGTTAGTGCACGGTAACAAGAAGCAGATGCTTGGTGCAAAGAAAACAAACAGATTGGGAAACAAAAACCAAAAAAAAAAGACAAGCAAAGAAGAAACTTGAGAAAACTTGAGGCTAAAAAAGGCCAAACCTAAGTTAGTGTGAGAGTTCTGGCTGGTTGGTGTGGCAAGGAGTGTTTTAGCCAGGGATCCAATAGGTATAAATGCACATCCCTGACCTCCAGTAGTCAATATAGCTTTCTTTTTCTTCTATTACAGTATATATGTACAAACAGCTCATCTGTCTTGAAAAAGACATATTACGCTAGCTTCTACTTCGAGTCACACGTTTCACAGCAATGTCCACAAAGACACTGCTGCCATTTTTTTCTCTATATATAATACGCCATATAACACTTTTTGAAGATTGAAAGAAAAAGGCATAACCAGTCGCTAGTAGGCGTGCACCACATACAGTCTCAACACGCAGCTCACCTCTGCAACAATTGACACGAGTTGCAATTCTGAGTGTGGTAAAATGCTTAGTAGAACAATGATTTATTCCATGCAGATGTTGATGGCGGTGTATATTCAATGTAAATTTGCCTGCCTGAGGGTCATGTTTTTTGATAAAATATATATTTGGATATATCATGTTTAGTATATATGTTTGCAAAGGAGATCAAATGGCACTAACACACACACACTCGGCCACTCCAGCTCTGTGCGGAGCAGCCTGAGTGGTAAGACGCCTTCTGGTACATTCCTTCTGCTTTCCCATATTGCTTTCCCCTCTCCTCTCCGCTTCTGAAAGTCTTTACAGCCGTCGTTCCACGTCTTCTTTAAATGGTCATGGGGGAAGTCATGTCGGTCTTTGTCACGTTGAGTTGAATGTGTGTGTGTGATGATCAGAGGAGGTCACAGTGTGACGGGGCAAGAGGGGCCGGCTGGCGGGGGTCAGGGCAGCGGGTGTGGATATGAGGGCGTGTCAGTGTCTTGGTGACAGGTGGCCAATGATGATGGACGCTACGGTTACTGCCGCCATGGCGATGGCCACCGGAGTGACAGCCACCATGGTAAAATGGGGGTCCACGGTGACTATCACCACAGCAACTGTCACCACAGACGGTCACCACGGTTACATTTGCCAGGGTTACAACGAGTGACCATAGCAACAGTTGTGGCCGGGCGCATTGCCTCGCAGGCCTTCCCCCTTCGTTAGACGAAGGAGTTCATAGCATTGACAGGCGATGGCGCCTCAGAGCTCTCGTTGCCTTCGTGTGTGTCTTTCTCTTTCTTGCCACTGTACTGACCGATGAAGGAGCCGTCCTCATTGAACTGTCCGTCCCCGCCCTCCCCGTAGTCCACCAGGCTGTCGTCGCTCTCGTCACGGCGCACCGTCCCGTTGGACGGCGTCCGGCTGCCCTTCAGCGGCTTGTGGTCCTCTGTGTCACTGTGGGGGAGGAGAGAGTCGGAGGGAGGGAGAGGTTATTGAGAAACGGAAATTGTTCATCCTGCTTCTTCTGCAGTGGTCAGAAACCCTGTGGGCAACTCTTATTACAGAATTAAATTAAAGTAATCGGCTTTTCCACTGCACAAGTTAACCATGCCATACACACATTTCGGTTTGGCTCAGCTATGCTAGCAGTGCACTAGTAAAGACCATATCCCTATTTTCAAAGGGTGCTGGCAGGGACCTCATCTTGATACTGGTGCTGATACTGTCCCATAACTATAGCAGGACTGGTATCATGCACAGTCTGGTACTGGTGCAATGGAAAAACCCTGCTCATCTATATGGTGTGTTAGTGCTGGGATGGTTTAAGCCTGGATTTCTCCAAAGGGTTGGTGACCACTGCTAAAGAGGATTTTTCAAATGCGTGCTCTTCAGTCCCTTGCCATACTATACCTGCATTATAATGCAATTTCTGAAATGAGGTCAGACAATATGCTTTCAAATTACATGCATTTATCAAAAATGCACATGGTATTTTCAGTCTCATTATCCTAAGATAAAGCCTGTTGGGCTCCAGAGTAAAACTATATAAATCCACTAACACCTACTGTTTACGTTCTGCTTGTTTGTCCCGTTGGTCTAACAACTTCCCATTTTATTCCACAGTATGCAAGCTCAAGAGTCAGAATAATACATTTCAACTGGATTGTCAAGCTCAATGCATTTACTGATTCAAAAGAAAAAAAAAGAGGCAAAATAAAGGAAGCCAGAGTCTATTGCAAGTAGAAGCAGTTGGTTTTAGTGTCAGTTTTAGTGTTAATGTTGCCGTTGTTGTTATGGTGTTGACTGGTGAGGATGATGATGATCAGTTGATGTGCTTTTCACCAATGCCTCGCCCATAGTTTCAGGAGTCAGAGATACAGTACACACAAACCTATAACTGGGAGGTTTTATAGGTTGTGTGGAATTGCATGCTGGTCTAGCACATCCCTTCTTACCTTTCCATGGACCTAAATCAAATAAAAAAAAATAAAAAATGGACACATGAAAGGCAAATGATGAGCCACACTGAGCTTCCACTCTTTTCTGTGCTTGTTCTAGGCAGGCAGGCTTTGAATAGACAACAATGACACATTTAACACACAGAAATATCACTTATTATTGCGTGATATAGAGACAGAAATAAAGCAGCAATAATAGGGATGCCTGGAGTTTTGGCACAGACAATGATTTGACAATTTCACAAGAGAAATCATGCATATGGAAACTGACAAAAACAATGGAAGGCCTTGTATACAGTAAAATAGTAAGTAAATACACTTTCAAACAATGCCATTTACTTTAATACAGTTATCTTAAGATGTAATTTCAATTCATATTAAATTCCTCAAGGTGTTGCAATTTTCAGGAATATCCCTGAAAAAAATTCTCTTGATTTGAGAATAATCAGATTTCATGATTTAACGTGAGATTAAATTGCCTGTTAAAATTGACATAATTAGCACTGGAGGAAGCCATTGTTGATTAAACGGTCAGTTTGCTGGAGTGTTGGTCATTATAAGGGTCAACACAGAGGAGTGTGGGTTCTGTCTTGCCTCTAGAGAGTGTTTGGTAATGGAGCCAGGTGGGGTATCTCTGCAGCCTGGTAAAATGTTCTACGTCCAAAACAGTCGACAGAGAGTGGTAGAAAGAAGAGGCTTAAACATTGCAGTCCTATCTCACTTTAGTGCTGAAATCCATATCTAGTGCAAATCTCCATATCTATTCCATAATACCACAATTTCCATGGCAGATGTTTGTTAGCATCATTTTATTTTATTTTAAATTTTGTTGAATAGCCATTTTGAGAGTCTCATATCTTGGTTTGGCTGGTTCTATCGTTCAACTATGACTTGGGACTTACACAATCGTAACTTTTGTTTTTTATGTTATTATTTCAAAGGTACAATCTATCAACAGACATATTTTTTCATTTTCATTTTAATTCCAGGGCTAGAAAACAGAACTTCATGGTCCAACTGTGCTAAAAGAAGGTAGTGTTTCTCTCTCACCTGTATTCTCCAAATGTCCCATCGTCCTCCTTCATGGGCTGGATCTCTGGGTCTTGGTGAGCATCTTCTTTTTCTTTTACTGTAGATTACACATAAAAAAAAATAATTATGTTGTCATATGTGTATCAGGACTGAACTGCAGTTATTTCCATATTTTGAGTCTTTTTGTCCAATTCCAAAAATGTTCAAACTCGGAAAATAATCTAATTCATTTTCCATTCTTTTCATACCTGCACAGGAACCCTGGATGTGTTTTGCAAGACAAGACTGTGTGTAATACCCAAAATGTTTCCAAAGTAAGGTTGCATGTCTAAGGTATTGGTATGTGCGTGCATACTTACAGTACAATACAATACGTACAATAGGGGAAACATTTTCTATTATACGTGTGTTTGTGTGTGTGTGTGTGTGTGTCACCTGGGTATTTTCCACCCTTGTTCCTCTTGATGAAGCACACTATGAGAAGGACCAGGATGAGGAGAGCGATGGCACACATCAGGCCAATAAACCAGCCCTGGGTGGCGATGTCTACCTGCCGACTGGCTACAGCTGCACAGAGAGAGAGAGAGAGTACAGAGAGGTAGGAGACAGGAGAAAGAGAGAAGGGAAACAGAAGGTAGAAGAGAGAGAGGACCATGGGACAGCAAGACAGACCGGTTTAGAGGGAGGACAGGAGAAAGAGGGAGAGGAAAACAGATTCAGACAGAGAGGCAGAGAGAGAGGCAGAGAGAGACAAAGAGACAGAGCAAAGAAAAAGGTCAGTCAAAGTCTAATTTCAAACTGCTGAAGTGATGGAATCCTTCAATTTCTTCATGCTGAGGAACATTGAGGGTGACAACTAAAGATATGAAGAAACAGTAAAGTTAAGATGAGCACAACCTCCCAACAAAAAATGGGTTAACATGCAATGGCTCCCTGAGGACGGTGCAAAAGAAAAACAAAACAAAAATAGTTTTAGAAAATGACTGTAAATTGATGGAACTCTTAGTAATGATTTCTTATGTGACATGCATCAGACCAACTGATGGCGACTGGGCGACATGCTTGTACACTAACTAGATCACTGTACATTCATATATGTGAATGTTGTAGTTCTGATAATGGAGGATGGGAAGGCGACTCAGGCAAAAAAACAACTAAAACAACTAATAGGACCATCTATCCTGAGGCATGCCGCCTCACCTGGCACCGTAACCAACACATCCTCTGTGCTGTGGACCGTCGGGTCAGCCTGGTCTCTAGCTACCACACGAACCTTATAGGACGTTCCCGGCTTTAAATCCTTTATCATATATGAGTGCGTACCGTTTACCAACTCCTTTTTCCAGTCCTCTTTACCTAGAATTGGGGTTGTGGATGGAGAGGAATGAGATTCAGGGGAAATTAGGTTTTGGGAAAAATAATGATTTGGCTGATGATATATGAACACTGGTTTTGTTGGTTTCAAATTAGATGATGGTGGATATTTTGAGTGCTATACACACTTATTTAGGTAATAATAAACAAATGTCATTACTTATCAAATCAGATCAATGCTGAACGTTATTTAGAAGTAAAGTAGTAGTGAAGTAATACAGTACAACAATATAATAATGACAGACAGAACCAACCACGCATGCACTGCAAATACAAAGTAAAGCCTTACTGTGTTCTACAACATATTCCACAAACACATTCTTATGGTGTCCAAAGTATTCCCAACTGATCACTGCACCGTCCTCCGATACAGAAGTGTTAACCATGCCAAATGCTGGGCCTATAGGACGCACTGAGCACACAAGAGAGGATAAAAATAAAGGGTTTTATACCAAAATGCTATATACCCATTTGAGATTAAAAAAAAAACTAAAAAAACATGTCACCTGAATTTCATAACTTAGTTCACAAATACACATTGATCCAATCTTTAAAAAAAACAGCTAGTGGATATTTCAATGAAATGAAACTCTTCAAATACAGATGGTAAGTTACAATATCTGAATGGCAATTGATTACCAGAAGTAAATATCTTCACAGCAGTATAATTTTGTTCAAGAGAAATGCCAGTAGGCAGGATAATGTAGACTAGTCTACTATTCTGATACTATCAAGGAATGATCCGGCATTTGTAATTTTGGTTTGATAATTGACACATATGATCGGGACAGGAAGCTAACTTTTTCATCCAATGGCCACAAAATTCACCAATTTACCTGCAAGCAACCAAAATTATGTTGAGAATAGAAAAGAGCCTCCTTGGCTGTTTGCCTACCAGTGGCTGGTAGACAAACTAACAGTCAACTTACTATCCACAACCCAAATTAACTGCTGCTGTCATTTTCCCACCCTGCATATGATACAAGTTAAAGAAAAAAGTTTCCCTCTTGTCAATAGAGCGACAACGTTTCATAACACAAGAGCATTCAATACAGTGTCAGAACCTGCCACCACACAGAAAACGCAGGGTTACATAGATACTGCAAAATGCCTATCTTAATAAGCTCTTTAATCTAAAATATTAGTCTTGTTAAAACAAGTGAAAAGATCTGTTGGGGTGAAAGAAATGTGCTTACATCCAATGGAATCTACTTGTTTCCTGAATTATCTCCCTTTATTTTGAAACTTTAATGGAGTGACAATATCTTGAAATAACACAGATCCCTCCATTACTAACAAATAATGTCACTTGATTAAAGACAATTCTTGAGACGCACTAGAAACGTGATATTATTTCACCCTGTTGACGTTTTTTTTTCTTTTGTTTTAAGAAAACTAAAATTTTGCGCTAGATTAAAAAACTTGCTAAAATCGACATTTTTTGCAGTGCATAAATCATGGGTAGAGAGTCGGGGAGGTAGTGGGGGACACAGGGAGTGCTTGTACCCTTGCGAAACGGGGGACGCGGAGACTGAGTGATGGGGGAGGTTGGGTGAGGGGGCTCTGTGGGGCCTGAAAGAACACGGAGAAGAGTGAGACAACACACATACACACCACAGCAAACAACAACATAGAGTACACTGCAGAGCCACTGTTTTATATATATGCTACCAGCATGCTGAGTTAAAGATTCGAGCCCAAGGCGCACTTCGGCTGAGATTCAGAGTTGAGTTAAGCCCTGAGAGCTCTTCCGCGCTATCTCCGATTTTACGTGAAAAGCTTTTGACTTGAGTCAGCCAACTCTGAATTGCAGCGTTGTGTCACGTGCATTCTCTGGTTCCAGCCAAACTGCAGCGAGCTCAAACACACTAGCCACAATTTTACAGCAGCATAAGGTAGATCAGATGTGTTAGTACTGGATGGGAACCAAAGCACGCACGAGGATGAAAACATCATGCACCATTGTAAGCATGTTCATTGGAAGAGGGTGAATACAAGTCGGTAAAGGCTGAAAGCATGTGCACAAATGTCCTACATTGTACGGTGAGGCCAGTGTGAAGCCAACGCCTTATACTGTATAGTAGGTGAAGCCTATTCCTTCAGAATAGGACACAAGCAAGGTTGCTTGCAGATGCCATGGAAGTTTGTCACAGTTATTTGTTCACACGCTAACCTGATAGCGGTAAAGGACATGCAGAGACAAAGCTAAAGCTAAGCTACGTGTTTTTTGGAAGGGCTCTGTCTGGTGGCTAGTATCTGATGCATAACATGCAGGTACTTCCAGTGGCAAACTTGGGTTACCTTTGCCCGTCTCTACAGTGGGCTGAATATGAGCTTCAGAGAGAGGAAAAGAAAGAGAAAGACATAGAGGCGATGTAAGAGGTTGAGTGAGGAATGCATTAGGACCTCTTGGTTGTCATTTTTGCTTTGGCTGCAAGCTTTGCCGCTCAACCTCAACCTGGACAACCCGAGTCTCCCCAATGAGGGACCATTTCAAGCAAACAAACAAAATGTAAACACTGTTAAAACTCCTAACCAGCAATTTTGATGCTTTTATTTTGCTACATGGCCATTTATTTATTGAGTTACCTCGCCCTACATGCCAGCCTGTGCTCTGCACTCTGTCACTACTTAGCTCTCCCTTCCCTGAGGCGAACACGTCATCGCTAGAGTAGTCTCTGCTCCCTGCTGGCTCCCTAATGGTGGGGTGACCTTCCCACTCCAGTCAGGACAAGCACAGTCACTCCCTATCTTCCATCGTGAGCTGAAAACTAATCTCTTTAGGAAGTACCACCTCAAAACACATCCCCTATCCCATATATTTATTGTCTGCTTGCTCTAATATGTTCTTGTTCTGTCTCTCTCCTTAGCTCTTATTTCTCTTTTTCCTTTCTCTTAAGGACTATTAGTTACATCTGATCTGGCACTTGGTTCTGGTTTATTGATTTTAAGATGCTTTTAAGAGTGTCAGCTAAATGCCCAAAATGTCAAAGGCTTGAACTGAAGAGTGTTAAAACCAAGTATGTAATTTCAAATAATCATATACATACATACATCATGTCTCAAAACATTCATGGTTTTTACCTGCCAGCAGCAAAATTTGCACCATGCGTGATGAGAAACTCATAACTGCTTCACATCGGATGTTTTAACTTTGATCCAAATGAGGAAATGTAATCTAACATTTGTAACATGTAATCCAGCATACAATTAATCTGTGTTGGCAGATTGAACATCATTCAATGTATGAAATATTGTTGTTGTTTTACAGAGCACTTCGCTATCGTATATGGTCATTCACAGGATTTCTTTTACGTCTGGACGCTGTGACTCTGACCTTTGCACTCCTTACTATTAGTATGATGTCAGTGTTCTGGGTATTTTACTGTTGCACTTGTTGTAATTCGCTCTGGATAAACTAAACGCCTAAAATATACACAGAACTCACTTGTGTCCATGACTGTGAAGGCCTCTTCTGTGACGGTGGGGCCAGAGCCCTTGATTGTCTTAGCACTGAAGTAGAACTTGTAGAGCGTGCTGGATTTGAGGTCCATCAGGGTAATGGAGGTCTCGTTGGCTGGGAAGGTCATGACCTTGATGGGTCCCAGCTCATTGGTGTTGTTGACTGCAGAGGAAGAGAAAATGAGAGAGAGAGATAGGTGAAAGGATGGAGAAAAAAGATCTAGTGGGGTAAACAGTCTGGTTGAGAAAAAAGTTGGAAAAAAAACAGTAATCTATGTGTAATCTAATGTGTGAAACAAGTTGTAAAACACATCCTGGTATACGCCTGTAAAGTGAAACATTTGTAAAATTCCCTGAGATTCCCTGACTTCCACAGAGAATTGATCAAATTCCCTAACTTCCCCCCTATCTGGAATACACCTTTCAGCACTCCATGATATTCCAGGAATTCCTTGAGCACGGTACACTAACGCTGTTGAAAACATATACCAGAATGCCAGGCAGCTGGTGAGCCTACCTGGTTGATATTTGAGTGTGTAGCCGGTGAGGCGTCCGTTGTTGTTGTGCGGCGGGCGCCACTTCAGAGTCAGAGAGTCCATATTATGGTTGATGACCTCCAGGAAGGAAGGAGGGCCCGGGACTGGAAATAAAATCAGGACCACAGTCAGGACTATATACCACGACACTGTTATAGGACTGGCCATAAATGAAGTGATGATGCATTTTGTCACTGTGTTCTGGGGTTTACTAAAATTACACCGGTTGACCTGATGAGGGCGCTGTAAAGCTCAAACTGTTAAACTTTGAAAGGCCATAACTGCTACATCATCACTCCAGTTTTGCTGAAACTCAGAGATGGTAGATGACATGTTTACTTGTTCCTGATTGAAGTGTGGTGAACAACAGTGAACAACAACTTAGGTTGACATTATGAGATGAGATGAGTAAGACTGAAAACAACACTAAGTAATAATACTATGAATAGGAGTATATTTGGGCTCAACAGAAATATTTTTTTCAAACTTTCCAATGTTCAAACTTTCCACAAGACGTGCGAATCATCATTCCCCGATACATACCTCCCTCAGGGGTCTCAAAGCTCTTGTCGGGGCTGGGGGGCCCCTCTCCCTTGCTGTTAAGGACCCTGACGGAGAGGCTGTAGAGGCTGTAAGGCTGGAGGCCCGGCAGACGCCCCTCGCTCCGGTTTCCGCTGAACGTCAAAACCTGCTCCTGCTCCTGCTGCTGCTCGGCCTGCACCTCCGTCTCATGCAGGCCTCGCTCACGCTGGTAATACACCTGGAGGTAACACGCCGAGACTTACATACGTATACATCTGGGTGACAAACGCACACACGCATGCACATGCATACTGGATGTGCAGCAACACACTAAACAAAGACATACTATAGACACCGCCACGGTATCGGACAGTACCTTGTATGCCTCTAGTTTTCCCCTGACTGTGGATGAGGGCACCGGCTCCCAGTGCACCTCTGCCAGGGTGCTGTTATGGACCATGATCTGCACATTATCAGGGGCAGACAAGGGCACTGCAGGGCAATGAGAGAGAGAGAGAGAGAGAGAGAGAGAGAGAGAGAGAGAGACAGAGAGAGAGAGGAAGCAAAAATGTCAACCAAGTCTAGTTTCAATAATGTATGTGTGACCAGATTGTCCATCAGTTGTCCATCATCTGTTAACATGTGTTTTAAAAGATTGTCCAACAAACTAAACGTAACCAAACTAAACTAAAATCAGCCAAGCCGCACTCACAGTCTTCTCCGGAGTATCCCACTACTACTTCAGGCTCCGGGCCGCTGCCGTACGCATTCACAGCTTGAACTTTGACCTCGTAGGGCACAAACGTGGGTGTTTCAGACACTAAATACTGGGAGACGTTGGCCACAGTGTCCGAGGACCACTCCTGCTCCACATCCTTCTGTCTCCACTGGACGTTGTACTGCAGACTGGGCCCATTGGACTGGAATCCTGTCAGCGGCTGTGCAGGTGGAGTATTGTTTTGGTTTAGTCACTAGAGATACAGTTTTTCCATTGCACCGGTACTACTCTGTATATGTACTGGCTGAATAGAATAGAAACATTTGTGGTGCAGCATGCACAAAGGGACAGTAGCAGATTATATAAACCTTTCCATCACCTCTTTCAAGACATTTCTTAAAGCCGATCTCTAAACCAGTATGAAGATTATGTACAATGACTTGATTCAAGAAAACCTTTGAAACAAGTAAATTTCCATTAAAAACAAGTGATATTATTTCACCCTCCTGATATTTTTTACTTCTTTTAAAAATAAGATTTTAAAGCTCAAAACTAGATTGAACGGCTTGTTAAGGTCGCGTTCACTGCTGCGGAGAGGAAGGTTATTCAAGGAGACTAGGACATTTGATTGCGTGGATGTTTTGGCAGCTTCAAAAGCGCTCGAGTCAACTCACTGGACTGGAAACCTGTCATTTCCTGTAAGCGTCTGTTCAGCCAGTTAAATCATTATGACTTGCTGCAGCTGAACTGAAGTGTCAGCTCGTATACTGGCGAAAGAAGGGCTGTGTTCAAACAGAGAAACAATCTTGTGTTGTGGTCTAAGAACTGCAGTGGAAGAAATGAAAGAGTGAAAATGTAAGAAGCAGCTATAATACTTTTTTACATTTACCAGTACTCAGGATATAATACCCTTGTGCTACTACATCAGGCTGAGCTCCTATGTAGAAGCCTATCAAACGGCTGATGTTTTGTTGAATTAGCGTTGATCACACCTACATTCACCATGGGTCCTTGAGGGAATTCCAGTGGGTCCCCAGCAAAATGAGGAATAGCTGAATTCACTATAGAAATTATCCCAATTACAGAATGTATAAGAATGGCTATTCTAATCAGGTTTCACTTTCACCACTATTATCTTCCCACATACAGTCTAGACAGTTAAACAATTCAGAACTGAATCAACAACAGATATCCTCCCATATGGGTCCCTGGGTCTGTGGTGCACTGGGTGTCTATTTGGGGATCTTTCACACGACAATGTTTAAGAGTCCTTGACCTTACACATGGCATTAAAATGCATCTCCGGCAAACACACTGAAATCCCTCACCTCACGCCTCCCACTTGTTTGTTTTGCACGTGCTTCCTGGTTTCATCCATATGTGAAAGTTATGTGAAGATCTGATCTTCAATGCTTCTTGGGGGCATTTACACCTGAATTTCATGTGTTTTTGTGTTATCCGATTTCCAATCCGACCACTCAGAACCCATGTTAACGCCAGATGTAAAGGGGGTCTTAGGCTTACACAAAAACTTCCAATCTAACAATCAAAGGTAGCTCACCGTCCAGGAGATGATCAAGTTCTTAGGGTCGGTTCCAACTCCCTGAACATCTGATGGATTTTCATCAGGAGCTGGGAAGAGAAATGAAAGAAAGTAAAGTAAATCATCAACACTGCGTATACATACTGCAGTATATCCATGTTCACATCTGATACAATTGCATTTCAACTCTTCTATGCCAAACAGCGCTTGCACCATAAAATCCTATACACTATTATATGTGTAATAATGAGAAACAACCTTGAGGAAACATCTCTGAGAAAAACCTCACTGGACTATTTAGAGGTGACTGACTATAATCAAAAATCATCTTTCCATTTCATTTTTATATTGTCATATTTCTTTTTTATTGGCTTGTGATATGTCCCTTACCTGCAGGGTTGGTCCTGTATTGGCGGGAAGGCTGACTGGGGAGGCTGTAGCCCACGTGGTTGAGGGCCAGCACTCTGAAGGAGTAGTAGACGTATGGAGAGAGGTTCAGCTGCGCCGTGGTGCTGGTACCCTCAACCTCCGACAGGTTGAACCAAACCCCCGGCTGGTGAAGCAGGTCCTCGTACTGGATCAGGAACTCTGGGGAAATTAGATAAAAGAAGATTTGAGGTCAAGATTCAACATTCAAATTCAATGCAAAGCAACAAGAAAATGTTGCAGAGTATTACTTTAAAATAGGTTTATTGTTCACTTTCTATTTTTTGTTTTCGGCAACTGTAGTGTTTATTGTCAAGCCCAGCAGCTGATAGATCTACCGTATATACATTTGAAGGAATAGCTTCCCAATATGGCAGCAACAATAAGCAGTACGTACTCTGCGTGGGGCTGTTGTGTTCGTCCCCTGGGATCCAGGTGAGCTGGACGCTCCTCTCGCTCTGGTCAGTCAGTTCCAGGTCTTTAGGGGGGTCCGGTTCCTCTGCAAACACAACGAGCAGCTCAGGACCTCAGAATATGGAAAACTGTGTTCTGCGCTGTTGGTCACATCTAGAGCTATGTCTCATAGGAAAGTTTGATACCGATACTGGATACGATATTTGAAATTCAAGACCAATTCTGGAACTTTTTTTTAAAAAGTTTCAAAAAGCTCTTTGTTCAGTGAAAACATGTTTCATCACTTTTGAGCATGGGATTTGTTTTCTACACACTATCTAACCATACTAAATCAATTTTTTCAATGAAAATGCCCATATAGTAAATTAGTGGAAAACCGATTGTTGGAATCTAACATGTTGAGCTTATTGATACCTTCTGATGATTTAAAACCAATATCAATAAAACAACATTTTTCAAATGGTGGATATTTCATATTGAAATAAAACAATTCAAAGTATAAAATGACCAAAATCTATTAAAGAAAACAAATGGAACTAAATAAATAAAATAAAATAAAATAAAATAAAAAGGCACAATACACAATACATATGCCCATGTCAGCAAATACTGTACATCTAAAATAAATATTAAAATGAAATGGAAGATGCAGGGTCTTCACACAGAGCTGACAGTCCACAATACTAAGCTGTGGCTAGGGTTTGTTTACCGTAGACAATAGCCGGAGTGGGAGTAGCCTCTGAGACAGCGAGAAGCAAGAGTAAAGTACAAGAAGTCAGATGTTAGTGATAGAGACAGTAGAAAAGCAGGAACATTACAGTGGTAGAAGAATGAAGGCCTACTGTAGGTTTTGAAGTGAAAGCACTATAAGGGTTTCAAAATTCAGAGAGGAAGAACAGTGTTTCAAACTGATGGCAATAAAACCCTTTAGCAGGACAGGTGAGAAGGGGCCTCATTTGGTCATTTTGTCTAATTTTGAGTGTTTAAATCCCATTTTTCTCATGAAAGGTGAAAATATCTGCTAATAGTGCGAGATACTTTACCTTGTTTCAGTACAATCCAGTTCAGTTTCTTGAACCAAGTGACACTATCTTCAACTCAAAGTCCAACATTTCACTTTGAGGGGTTTCCACCCTCACAACCTCTGACCTCTCAACGTACCCACGACAGTGAGCATGGCACTGGCTGAGTCCTGGTCCAGGGTGGTGTTCATGATGCAGGTGTAGGTGCCCTCGTCCTCCTGCATCACGTCTTTGATAGTGAGACTGTCTGCATCCACCACAAACCTGATGACAGAGGAAAGAACCGAGCATCACTGAGAGTGATAGAGATAGATTCACTCACAGACACACACTCATAGCCTTCACACAAATAACAGGGTATGGTCAAAAACCTGGAAAAGTCATGGAAATCAAAAAAAATGCCCTGGAAAATGTATGGAAAATGGAACGTGTATATAGTTTTGGAAATATTTTTTGGATTGTTTTGTTTGCTGTATAAACTGTTTTTGTTTTGTCACTGTATAAATAAGTGAACTAAGTGAAAGTCAACTAAACTCTGCTTTTCTGAATTAGAACATGAGTCTGGTCCAGCTCAGTACCTCTCGTCGTCGGGCAGCTCTCCGTTGTCTTTAAGCCAGGTCATGGTGGGAATGAGGGACGGGTCATGTTTGACTTTACACTCAAACACAGCGTTGCTGTTTCTCTGCACCACCATGTACTCAGGCTGCTTGAGGATACGGGTGGGCTCTGGTACAAAGAGAGAGGAGAAAATACGAGGGTGATGATACTAATCGTTGAAAGATTTTTTTTTTTATTCTTTGCACACAGGACGCATGATTTCTGAACAGAAACAGCTTAACCTCCATTGATTTCCTCAGTAAAATACCAACAAGAAAAGAAAACTAGAGCAAAAAAGAGTTTTTATTTTACGTATCCCAGGATTTGAAGTTAAATGCCTTGGTGCATTAAAACTGGCACAGTACCAAACACTGGTATGGTACCAGGTGTAATTTTGCAATACCCTAACTGTGCAAGATGAATGTGATTCTGATCCATGTGAGTTTAACCACTGCATCTCCCTTCTTCTGTGTGATGTGCACTCATCCTCTCTATCTAGGAAGTGTCTGAGCAGGGATTGGTCCATATCTGACCTTTAACCTCCAGCTTCACATGGTTCTCCCTGATCCCCAGGTTGTTGGTGGCAATGCAGGTGTACTTTCCACTGTTTAGCAGCTGGGCCACGTTGATCTCCAATGTACCATTCTCATGGATCACATAGGGGTCTCCATTCTTTATGCTGGTCTGACTGTCTTTGAACCTGCACAGAAATGACAAGCGAGTTCGATTTCTCCTAGTCAATGAAAAATCAATATGTCATCATGTATTTAATGGCCCTGTGGAACTGAATGGATGGGGCAGGGCACTAACACTGTGAAGGATGGCGGTTTAATTCTCACTGGATGAAATGGCATATGTTATATTAATGTTAAACTTAATGATTGATGAATGACGATTACTGAAAAACGTAATAATATATTTTACCTAAATGAAACAACAGGTATTACGAGTAAAAAACTACGATACACCACCAGGTAGTGTAGCTCTTACAAGAGGACATAACTCAAGACAATTTGTTCTCAGCTAATAAGGTTTAATGGGTGTAAGTGTAGATAAAGAGGTGTTATCGAGTTCAGTGATGTCATTGCTTTTCATCTCAATTTATTTATGTTTTCTTTTGTGGTGAGATCTTTTTCATTAGCACCTTGTTTTTTATTTGAATGTTTGTATCTCGCCTACACAATTACCTCCGTCTGAGTATTATTAATTACACTAAAGTGATAATGAATGCCCACTGCACTTCCCCATTCATCATGGCCACTTTTCAAGGTCTCTTATCTGAAGAGTTTCACTCCAAAATGTGATATCCATCATTTAAAAGATGATTTTTTTTCCCCCAAATGGACTTGGAATGAAACTCCTCATTTTCTCTGATCCAGTGCAAATCGATTTAAAGACAAAGCCGATCTGATCTCAATCTCACCATGTGATGGTTGGTATTGGCGAGCCAAATGAAGCGCAGTCCAGTAAGGCGGGGTTGTTAGTGATGACCTGATAAACATGGTTGGGTGGAGTGAGCACCCTTGGTGGTTCAGCTGTGGAAAGAAACATAATATTATATTACAAAAAAATAAATTTCTTTCAATGTGAACTTTCACTACTTTTCCAGACAAATAGATTACAAAAATTTCATAGGATCTCAAAATTACCAGCATTTGAGTGGTCACGTTCATTTCCTACGCTGCTTATAATACACATCTAATGAACGCATTCAATACAATTTGTATGAGGAGATGTTTCGCAGCTTTAAGTGCGTCTCACCGAGAACGCTGACAAAAGCGTTGGCCAGCAGGTAACCGAACTCGTTGGATGCGTTACACTGGTAGACGGCGCTGGATCCTGTCTGCACGCTGCTGAGAGTCACCGTGTCTTCCTCCACCTTCCGGCTGAGGTCCTGGGGCGCGTCTGTCGAGGGATCACAGGCTAGATATATGGCCTAGTTCATACACAAACCACCTGTACATACTGTATATTTCTGGTGCAGCAATGAAACAATACTAATAGGGTAATAGAATTTCTCTTCGAGGATCAATACGGTATTATCATTGTTATGTATTATTATATAACACACTCGCGACCTCCCAGTCAAAAGCCTGCTTCTCCAAATTCAGGCTATCATCCATTGGGATCAGGCCCAACGCCAGGTTGAGGGAAAACAGGGTTTCATTTTACTCACTCTCTATGGGGACTCCGTTGACGGACCAGCTGATCTTCGGTTTGGGGTTTCCACTGACCCGACAGGTCAGGATATCCGTCTCGTTGGGGGCGAGGATCAGGTTCCTCGGGGCGCTGATCCAGAATGGAGCCGCTGTGGAAAACGGAGAGGAAAAAAGAAGATAGAAAGCAAGATTGCAAATAAGAAACTGATATTTTCATTCAAAACTGAAACCCTTGGGAAGCTTATTCTCCTGTTGTAGTCATTGTGAGTTACTCAGTGAAATAAGATAACAAGTGAGCCACAGACCTTTGACGGTGACCTTGATGATGTGGTGCACACTGCCCAGGCTGTTCTTGGCCGTGCAGCGGTAGTCCCCCGCGTCGGCCTCCGTCACGTCAACAATCTTCAGGGTCTTCTGGAAGCTGAGGAGAGACATCCTGCCGCTCGGGAGCTCTCCGCTCTCCTTACGCCAGGAGATCTCTGGAGTGGGCCTGTCATGGAAACAAACACAATACGTATGAGTGTGTGTGTATTCAGGTCTGTCACTCAGGGTGAGACTTCACATTTTCTACAATTGAGCAGTATTCAATCAATAAAAGGAAGTATACGCATTGTGAACATGTAACTTTAAAATTAGCTATAAATCTTCTTAAATCTTAACATCGACCCGAAGAAGAGATAAATGATGACACAGGTCAGGTGGCTACTTACAGGCCCTCGGCGATGCACTCCAGCTCCAGGACTTCCCCTTTCAGAACCATCTTGGTGCTGCTGGAGCCCAGAGGCGCCATGAAACTGGGCTGGCGCTCTCCCGCCGGGCTGTCTGAGCACACAGGGACACGGGGCCAAGTCAGAACCACAGACCACAGCATTAGACTCAGGGGCTCCTTATGTCACTGTGTGGCCCAAGTTGAGCTTTAGAAGTGAAACCTAGCATGCCCTCTGGGACCCACATAGCGTTGTTGAGAGAAGCTAGCCGGATCAGAGGACCGTTCACATTGACATGAGGCACAGAGGAAGGGGAAAAGCTTTCTAGGTGAATAGTTGGAAGTGCACGTGAGCACCTGGATGCACGTTAGGGATTGGATACAGGGGATACAGGGGATAGAAAATGTGGGAATGACGATGCAACACAATGCGATAACTGCCAGGGCTGTTTTTCCCAGGCACATATGATGAACAGTACCAGTGTAAGAAAATAACAGAGCAAGAGAGCTCTCCCTGACGATCTGTTGCTATGACAACAGGGGTAGTTCCTCTCTGAGAACCACGCCCCCACCCCCACCCCCACCCCCCACCCCCACCCCCTGCACCGTTCCCCTTGGAACGTTCTAGATTCCTACTACTTTTTACCGAAAGGTCACCAGACTCAGAGCCGAGTGGAAATACATGATGAGGTGGTGATGGATAGTAACCGCTGTGTGATTTTACGGACATTTTACTGAAGTCTTTTTCAGGGCCAGAGGGTTTGAAAAACATGGGAGGAACCAGCAAGATGGATGAAGAGTAATACCACTGTGTCAGAGTAAGGCTCTGAGGCATTTGCTCCATATCTGGCCATCTTGGGTTGACAGATTGATGTGTGCTAGATGGAGCAGATCATGAGGCCTGAATTCATAGTTCTACATAATAAAGACATGGGTGATATTGGTTGATATTTCATGTCTTATACATGCTGTGAGGGTTGTTAAGAGTATGCTATGTTAGCAATCCACTATGTCTATATTTTAATGTATGTTAGAGGCAATTAATGGATATCGTTTGATCTCATTTTGCTATGTAGTGTTGTATCACATATTACTATGTTAATATAATCACACAGGATTGGCATGAGGCTAAGTTAGGGGTAAGTGTGTATTTCAGGTAAGGTTAGGCCAGGGAGGGGGGGGGGGTGAGGATAGGGTTCACACTGAGGGGGCTGGATGTGAATAAACCAGCAGCACTCACCACTATAGAAATCAGTGATATTGTACAAAGCAGCCACAGTCTCATTCATTGCATCCACTGTAATACAACAGAAAATTATAAGCATGCAATACTAGGGAGGAAAACAGGTAACACTTTATAACGGCTATATTTCAGTGTGTTTGGAAACGTATTATAAGAACGCAGTAAAACTACTACTGCTTAAACTGTGTGTAACAACACATGGTAAGCACGTGCATGTGTACACAATGCACTTACATTGCCTTGTTACACCTTTGTGACACTGAAATATGTCCATTGTAAAATCAAGTGTTACTGGAAGTTCTATCAGAGAGGTTCTGAGCTCAGGGAAGAGAGACAACAAGAAAAACAGCAATAAAAACTACAAAACAGAATAGAATAGAAGTTTGAGGGCAGTAGATTTCGCATGATAGAGCAGTTCAGTCATGTGAAATCCATTTTGATGCATAAAATAAATATCATATTCATCGCTCAAACATTTGGGAAAAAATATGGAAATGTCAAATAAGAACGATCAGAAAATGAAAATAAGAAAAGTTTAGTATCAATGATGAAAAATGAAGAGAGAAGTTTTTTGGTACAACGAAAAGTAAAATCAGAGTAATTAAAGAGTTTCTTTCTAATGGTATCAAGGGTTCAATATCTACTCTGATCATAATAACAGGATAACTCAAGTTCTTGCTTGACAAACATTTTACAGTCTGGATATTTTAGAGCTGTTGAATGATACATTTGAGGTGTTAATGTTTTTCCCCTCAAATTGGTGGATATATCGTGTTTTGTTAAAGAAGACAAGACAAGCAAGCTCCAAGCAACTGGAATTTAAACCCAGGCTGCCAGAACGCCAGGTCCGAAGCCTGGTCAGGAGGCAAGACTTACTGTCCAGCACAGTGACTGAGATGGGCTGTTTCTGCTGGATGGTCTGTGTGTGGGGAAAGCGGGCGTAGCAGATGTAGTCACTCCTGGTGTCTTCTGGGAGAACGTTGGAGAAGTACAAGTCTCCGTTCAGGGCCTGGGACACTCGTTCATTCAGCGGCAGTCTCAGAAAGACTGGAGGATGGAGAGAATAAAGACAAGACAAGAGTGAGAAAAAATTACTCTTTACCTCCTTGTTGTCTGTTAATCGGCAATATGTCTCTACATGTTATACTTGTTGAATTAAGTGTTTCTGATCCTGATAGACTCACTGTTATCCATCCAGAATATGACGGGAGGGGGCAGGCCGGCAGGGGGCCGACACTGCAGCACCAGCGAGACCCCCTTCTGCACCACAATGGCCTCGTTTCTCTCCTTTGACCACAAGGGGGACCCTGCGAGTCACACAAACATCACACAAAAGGTATTGTAGGTCAGCCTCAACTAAATATAGATCAAATACATTAATATAGTTGTAGAAGTGTTTTGGTGAGGCTGAGCGCCGCCCGAAGTCAGGGAATCAGCCTTTTTTACAACATGAAAAAAGCAACACCTACTCATATAAAGTGATTGACAGCACAAAATGTAAACAAATGATGGTGTATTTTGAGGGACAGTTGGTACATTCATGTCCTGGGTTGATGAAATTAAAGTAAATTATTGAAACACTTTTGCAGACTGGATCCTCTGCTGTATATTTGCAAGATATGAACTTCAGGTAATGTTTTCTCCCCCAAAAGTGGATATATGATGTTTTGAAAACAAATTCCTCATTTCATAGCATAGTCTAAAGTTTAGGCATGTAAAAAAACGTCATTACTGCAGCAATTCAAAATCAAAACCATTGAAAATAATGTTAACGAGAATGATGAGAACTCTTACTGGACTGCCGGATGACAATGTTGTTGGACAGGGCGGTGCCGTGCTCGTTGTGAGCAGTACACTGGTACGTTCCCTCGTAGGCCTCGGCCTTTTCCCCACTGATGTCAATGACCAGTGTTCCTGAGCTGGGCTTCATCACGACCTTGGGGTCTTTCTCCATGTCAAAGTGCGTCCCGTTTCTCGTCCACGAGAAGCTGAGATCAACAAGAACAATAATTATCTGTATCTTCCAGGCATTTCAAGCGGAAGCCAAAAGTGTTTGCGACAGGAAACACACACAAACGGTTGGAAATGAGATTTACTACTGAGATTCATATGGATTCATTATGGATTTCACAGCAGTTTGTCTGATTCAAACTCATTTCATTCAGATGCTGGTAGCAAATCTAAACTGTTGCTAATACACTCTGCCAGGTGTGCAGTTAAGTGTTTCTCAAGCGATTGGTCTCCATGCCAACAGTTGCCATGACGACTCATATTTCCACCGTTCACGAGTTATGCTAACCTCAGCCACAGACGTAGAAACAGTCTTAGCCATGCCTGTAAATTGAAAGATGGGGCCATGAAACTGAACGCTAATAGTTTTTCCTATTCTTGTTTACTGAAGTTCCTATAAACCTTATAAACGCATCTTTACTGACCAATACACAGAATATGACGAAAGTATTTCAACGCTGGTGAGGACCATATATAACAGGGATGGGCAACCATATGTGACAAGGAGGGCCAAGAGTAAAATTCCATTCCAACCAAACTCCACAGCGACATTTCACCGATGAACACTGTCAACCAGAGAGGGGTTCATCAGTGAAACCAGCCGGTATAGTGTTGAGCTGGAACGAAAAGCTGCACCCTGCACCCAGTGAGTTCTCTTACCTGGGGTGAGGCTTCCCCTTGGCCTCACAGTGGATGACGATGTTCTCCCGTGGGTCAAAGATGTAATCTTTTGGGGACTGCAACGTTATAGTGGGGGGCTGGGGCACTGGAGGAACATAGATAGAAGGATAATTTAGACACACTCACACAGACACACACACAGACACACACACACACACACACGCCACAACACGATGTATGCATGCTGACATAGCACATTAAAGCTTCCAGACTGTTGGCAAGCAGATTAACAAATCATATGCGTTCAAGAGTTAAAATCCAGTCACACTTCAGTCAACTGTGTCACTATCTAGAGTTGACAAGCTCACTGCATACAAAGCCACACAACACACAGTATTTCCATCCACACAAAACAAAACAAGTCACTTGATAACACAGCAGTCTAGATAGCCGCATGCACATTGAACATGGCTCCAACCCACAGCAAGGTGATTCAAATGAGGTTTTGAGGGCAAAAACTCCACACTTAAAAGTCACGGGCCAACTTACATCCTTCCAGTACTTTAGCTTTTTTGTCCACCGTGACGTGCCGTACCACAGTGATGGAATTGAGGAGAGGTGTTAGTTGTTACAGAGAGACAGTTCGGGTCAAATAGCTACACTTTCAATTACTTTGAGCGTTTAATTGAGCCCTGCCTCAAGTTCAAGATGAACCGGTTTTCTCACGTTTTGGGCATCGCTCAGTTGCTTCAGTTGTTTCAGGCAGGTGCAATCAACGCAAGAAAAGTAGTTGAAGACATTGCAATTTGAGCCAGGATGTGTAAGGTATTGGTAGATAGAGTTCTTCTTAAATGTGCATTTAATCAATAAAGACCACTAACTCAATCTCATGCTTGTCACCATGCAATGCTGAAATGCGGGGCAACCTCTTTCCCCTGGTAAAACTGGTGCACATTATCTAAAAAGTGTGTAAATACGGTTTATAAAGCCACTGTATAAAGCACTGTACATAGCATTGGCATTTGAATTACACAAAACCTGGGTTATGGCACTTTATCCCAAAAATTCTGGCCCTATTAACAGGGCCAGAAATAATTTTGCTGTCAATCCTCAAATTTTAGAAATCCTCATTTGATTTTGAGACAGCGTCCCAATTCAAACTCTGCAGAAATTGCAGCATTTACCATCCTGTGCAATAAAGATGGGGTTGATCCAGTTTTAAATCAAACAATTGAAATGTAACAGTCATGTTGTGCATTATGTATTGTCCAAGTGCTCAGAGTATAATGGTAATAATACTTACGGTCAAGAGGCACTTCCAAAGCTGAGGTCAAATGACCCAGGACTATCAACAGCACAGCCCCAAAGCCCGGCGCCCATTTCCTCTTCCTGTCCATGGTTGGGTGTGTCACGGTGGAAGTCCTCTGTCCGGATTCAATGTAAAAGTTTCACTATAATCCACAATCAGGATGGTCAATATGAAGACCTTTGTGTCCACGCCACTCAGTCAGCTGCTGAAGAGCACAGAGAGAAAGAAAGAAAGAAAGAAAGAAAGAAAGAAAGACAAAGTGGTTAGGCTGTGATCACGCCTATAGTTTATTTTCTTTCAGAACCATATGTAGTTTAATACATTTTTGTATTTGGTTTGTTTAATTGTTACACTGCCCAATTACAAGTGAACCAGGGCTTGTAAACGAAAGTCACATGGACTCAAGTAGCTCATTTATTGTAAAGAGCTTTGGTAACCTGTCCTCCCACCAGGTTAGAGGAAACAAAACAAACCGTCGTTCTCAAGCGAACCCAACCAAAGGAGTAAACACTCCAGTTCAAATAAAGCAAACATGCTTGGTGTGAATGTGTGCTTGGAGTCTGAACGACACCCACATGCCTTCATACAAGCAAATATGGACGGAGCAAACAGACAAGTTAGCCGCTGATGATGAGCACATCACATGCGAACCGCTATGAAATGGCCTGGCTACCACGTGCTGGCCTGTAAATATAGGACACGTGAGAGCTGTAGGCTGGAAAACAATCACAACACTGCCACACATACAGCTGCACACAGATTTACGCATGCATACACACACACACACACACACACACACACATACACACACACACAATTATTAGCATTCTTATTAGTGTGCCATATGGATAACATTACACAGGAGTGCAGACCCATAAAGGCTAGCTTATGTTGTATCATAAATAGACGTCACCATGTTGTCATTAATAGGCTCTTGTAAACTGCACTGTGGGGAGTAGCAGTGTGTGTGTGTGTGTGTGTGTGTGTGTGTGTGTGTGTGTGTGTGTGTATTTGTTTCTAAATATATGTGCAGTTATGTGCTGTTTGCATGCATATATGTATTTGTGCCCTTTTGTGTTCGCACACTACTGTCTCTCTTCTGTCTCGCACTGTTCCCCTTGCACTGTATGTGCGCTCCTGTTACCCATGTGCTGTGTTAGTGCTATTTTAATTGTCAAATATGTCGCCAACACAACTTCCTGTGCATCTTCTGTCTTTGATGAATAAGGTGATGCTGTTTCTGCCTTTTACATTTTACACATCGTAGCATGGCACTCTGATCCAGAGGGACCCAGGGAGATGAGTGCAACAGCAGAATAAGATTAAATTCCTACATCACAAACATTGGCTCTGATTTATGTCTAGTATATATGTCTGTATGTAGGTGTACACTGCAAAGAAATGTCCATCTTAAATCATTTAGTCTCATATTCACTCTTAAAATTTTCTCCTTTCCTTCAAATAAAATCTGCCACCAGGGTGAGCAATGCAGCTTCACTTGGTCCAAGAATTTCCTGCAATTCAATTAAGGCAGATCACTCCACTAGTATCAAGATAATGTTACTCAACTGAAGAAAATTCTTGAAACAAGCTGTATTGATAGTATGTATGTATGATATGTATTGGCAACAAGCAAAACTATCCCCCCATTGGTGCTCCACCGTGAGAAAAACCTGATTTTAAGAATCTAAATGACATTTTTTTGCAGCGTAGAACCTGTTGAGTGGAAGTAGCCGAAGGGTGACGTGAGCTCCTGTCAGCAGGCTGAGTTGGAGTTAGAGCTGCTGTCAGGTAAATGGCCTAGTCCTGACATGGCCTTCATTATTCATGACTAGCACTCACATTCATGGAGGCTCTCACACACATACAGTGTGCAAGTGTCACACATGCACACACAAAATATAGATTTATACATCTGTGCACATTCGATCGAACACACATATAGAGGCATAGAGGTGAATGAAAATGTAAGCAAGTGAAGAAAGCATATACAGGCACAGACATACACAAATGTGCAATGCACACGTACAAACACACACAAACACACACAAACACACACACACACACACACACACACACACACAGGGATCAAATCTTCAGGCATCTGACGGTGAAGCTATCAAACTCACTGCTGGATTCAGGGCACAGTTACCACTTTACTCTGCAAAAAACCTTGTCTCATGGCATAGAGGGGAGTGTGTTAATGAAGACACACACACACACACACACACACACACACACACACAAAGTAGTGTGTCAGATTGTATCCAGCAGAGCTAGGCACAGTGTCTGAGCTGATACAACCCCAGGACATGACCAATTACGCTGACACGTCCTATTGGATATTACTCTTGCTAGTTAATAGAGAGGGAGAGCAACAGAGAGAGAGAGAGAGAGAGAGAGAGAGAGAGAGAGAGAGAGAGAGAGCAACAGAACTGAACGCAATAGATGCAGGCGATGCATGTTAAATCTCATAATCTCATTTTGAGATAGGCAATGCGATATAACTTGCACATACAGCGGCCCATCCCCATTTTAATTACATTAATGCTCCACACTGCCAGGGCAGAACCGCCTCCCCCCACAACCTTTGCTGCACCCAAGGCCATTTTATCCCAAAGCGATAGACACCCGGTAGATTTGCTTATGAGTGGGACATTTTTAGGGAACAAACAATAGGGAACAAAGAGTGACAAGAAGAGAAGGGTGATGGATGATGGAAATTGATGGAGAGCATCTATTACATCAGGGAGAAAAACAAAGGAGACTTTCAAGACGGGACAGAGGAATGGGAGAGGAAGAAATCATATAGACACGGAGAGAAGAGTTTAAAATGGATATTTGATCAATCGTAACACCTAACACAGACTGAACGTTCTATATTGTGAAGATATAAAATGAACTTTAGGTAATGATTTTTTTTTCCCAAATGCAAAATTGGAATATAACTCATTCATTTGTCCTCTGGTCCTGTCCTGAGTCTCTCCGTCTGTTTGTCTGCCTGCCCTGGGTCAAACCTCCAGAGAGGCAGGGGATTAACTGCCCCGGGGTAACAAATCAGTAGACAACACACCCCCACCCCCACCCCCTCTAGACACACACACACACACAAACACACACACACACACACACACACACACACACACACACACACACACACACACACACACAATTAGCTACTGCGCGCAAATGTCAGCATCTCTATATTTCAGGAGCTAGAATGTCTACAATTGAGTCCTAGCTCCACCATCTAATGAAAGCTTTCACTGAACAGGACTAACCCACTCTTTCACACCTGACTGCAACATTATCACGTACTGCATGTGTTTTTAAATGTCAAGTCAAATTTATTTGTATTGCCCTTAATTACGGGTACAGTCTTAAAGGGCTTCAGAGCAACCACAACAACCTTTTGTGGGAGCTAATACGCCGCAGTTAAAGGCTATGCCACGAGATCATACAATGCATTGATGTGTAAGGCATTTCTCTGGGAGCCATATTATTAAAAGGAGGACACACACACATGCACACACACATATTCATGGTGGATTATCTGCACAAACTTCCTAAACTTCCCATTGGTCAGCAAAGTATGATGAAGGCGATGAGGGTGAGTGAGATGACATTGGCTAATGGGCAGGTCATCTCTTCTCCTCCTCCTCTGGCCTCTCCTCTCTGACTCAGGGGTCAAAGTGCAGAGGTCAGCTCTCCCTTCCTGTCTTGATCATTCCATCTTCACTTCCTTTCTTCCTCTCTTTCTTTCTTTTTTTTTTTACACTCATTCTCTTTTCTGCATGTCTCATCCCCTGCCTGGACAAAAGCCCGTGAGCACCGCGCAGTCTGGTCGTCAAACTGACCATGCTAATTTACTAAAGCACACTCAGACACGCTCGGCCGTGGGCACTGACTGCACAGCCAGCGCAGGGCAGTGCATGGACTCGGACACAAGCTTACGGAAGATGAGTAAGAGAGCGTCGAAAAGAAAAATTCCCTGCATGACCTTTTCTGATGGAATGTGAATTCTCCTCGGGAGGCCTAGCAACACAGAAACATAGGTCAGGCCAGAGTACAAAACAAGGCAAAATCATCTAAATCTTACATTTAGCTGACACTGCATGAGTGTGCAGAAAGGTATTTCATGAGAGGACACTTTCATGAAACACATTGGTGAATGAATGAAACGGTGAGTTTTTTTTTCTCATGGGGCAGTTTCTCTATCAACTAGGCCATTCTACATCTCTGAACTCCTCAGAAAAATATGCAAGGACAAATTGGGAGCTTTCATTGTTTGACGCATCAATATTCTCCGTTCCCATTTGCCAAGCCTTAGCACTACAGCCCACTTCTATTATATTAGCCCCTATAATAATAGTGATACAGTGGTGAGGTCGCAGAACAGCTACGCTACTGAATAAATCCACTGTCATTTCCACTCACCCTTTTTCACACTGCTGCCCCCAGTAACCTGAATCTTTTCCCGCTCTGGCTCTGTGCATGTGGGCTGAGTTGAGTGATGCTAAATGGCTGCGGATTTAAATTCAATATACTTCAATATTATATCTGTATATGAGGCCACGATCACACATGATGACGCTTTTGAATGCGGCAGTGCCTTTTTTTCAGGTATTTTCAATGGTTTGGCCGTGGCAGGCAAACTGTGCGCCTCAACCTTTTGGATGTGGTGCATTTTTGAGGTGCTCCAGGTTCAATATGTCTCAACTTAAGTCACAAATGATATCAAGGTGAAAACAGCCCCTCTATCTAGGCCAGATGATAAAACTCTTTGTGTTCTGTTCTGCCCAGGAGGACGTCATATACCCACATCCTCTGTTTCAAAATGGGCTGGGTAAACAACACTAACCTCTGTGTTGCTTCTGGTTAGCTAGCTAATTAGATAGCAAGTTATTATGAAACTTGGTGCTGCATAACAATGAGAATTATGTAATGCTCCTTGCACCCTTTAAGCTCTTGTTCTCTCTGTTACCAGCGACGCTCACGGCTGCACTTTTGAGTTTGAGTAGGAGGAAAAAGTGTCCTATCTAATCACAGCCGAACCACCTCTTTAACCCATGAATGAATGCCATTGTGTGCAGGGATGCATTTTTTTGTATACTCTGTGCTTTCTCGAGATGTTGAGATGATGAGATGATGAGATGTTAGAGAGACCCTTCTATAACTGAAGGTCGCAGTTTCAATCCTTGCAGCAACAGCCATGCGTCCTGCCCCATTGAATGTTTCTGCATTAGCAAGATGCCTATAATCTAAAGGTTAATATAGGAGGTGGGAAGGGGTTTCCTATATCTGTGGTGGCAGGCTTTACAATTGAGCCAGCATTTCTCAGCAACAACAGAATTCACCGTCAACGCTGCCGACACAAACCCAACAGTCCTTCTGCCTCTCAGTCTCATCACCCTGGAGGAACATGCTAACTTGGTCATTCCACAGCCCTCAGTCACACTGAGAGACACTGAGGGATGATAGCCTGACTAGACAGATGAGGGAGAAGGAGAGGAAGGGATGAAAACACAGTCATCTGCAGTCACATCAAATTACAGTCACAGAGATATTTCTAAAACAATGGTTGGACTTGACCGGACTGAACTGGACTGGAGTTTCTCAGCTGCGTCTCAGTGCACAGACCAGATTGCAGAGGAATCCCACACTCTTCAAGGCCTGGAAATATTCATTTTCCATACTAACCCAGACGTTCCAGACCTGCGTGGGAGCCCTGGTATAAGTCTGTGAAAAGAAGAAGAAGACCCAAACCTGACAGAAGAGAACTGACAAAGTAATTCCGTGTGGACTAGATAAGATGGGTCTGGTAACCACGAGGGGCTGACGAGGGCCAGAGGGCTGAAAACGTTCACTCTGTCATGAAATTAAATTAAATATCGCAGTATATTTTCTTTGTGGGCTGACATTCCTTTCCTTTGAACAGGCTTTCTGCACAAGCATAACGCACTGACTAGACTTTACAATTTGAGTGGCTCTAGTAACCAGGTCACTAGAATAGAGGCTCTCAGCCATGAGGGTCCCGCAAATACACAGCAAGTAACGGAAAAACACCGTAGCCTAAATGTGAAGCCACCGTAACTCACACTTCACTGCTGGCATTTGAAAAGCAGCAGACTTTGCACTTTATGATGCCACTGTGTGTGTGTGTGTGTGTGTGTGTGTGTGTGTGTGTGTGTGTCAGCTATGTAGACAGTGTGCAGTGGGCTGATCATTAGCATCAGAATGAGGCTCTGAATAAACAGAGTAGGAGAGGAAGCAATGAGATGTATGAGATGAGATGGGGGCTGCATCCATAGGCTGATGCCATAATGCTTTGGCATAGCTCCACACATGCAGACAGACAGTTAGATAGACAGGTAGTCAGACAGACAGGCATGCACACAGACACATTCAGTGACAAGGACATACACAGGCCATTGCTTTTAATAATGACAACAATTACTACCCAGTCAGCCAAATGCTTGAGGTGAGAACTTTACCTCCTTTACCTATTTATGTTAAGAAAAAAGTAGGTGTGATCCGAGGCTGCATGGGAATATATGAAGTAGTTTGAGTCAAAAAGGAGACATCCACCTTGTGCTGACTACAGATTAAGCTACTTTTGAAAGGATAGTAAGTCACATAAGCCCTTAGTGCCACTATATTTTAGAGACACTGAATGATAAACTTAAGGTTTTTTTTTCAAAGTGGACATATAACGTTTTGGAAATGAACTCTTCACCACACTGCTCTTCTCACAGTATTAAGGAGCCGGGGTCAAGAGCTGAACAGAGAGGGGCCACTTCCAGTCTCAGTCCGGTATCCATAGCAGTACTCTGCACTGAGGAGAGACACAAAGAGACACTAACATACCCGTCCGCTATGTAAACTTCTTAAGGGGACGCTGAACTGAACGCAACACTCCCTCTCTCTCTCTCTCTGTGTCTGACACAACAATAACAGTCTCTCTGTAGTTCTCTCTACCATATGTGCATGTATGTATCTATCTATCAATTCAACAACTTTATTAGTCTGTTCATCAGAAACAATATTGCCAAAATAGTTTACAAAATGTCAATTTTCAAAAACCTATCTATCCCACTCTTTTGCTCCCTTAGCCATAGCTTAGCTGAGCCATTTCTCTCTCTCTCTCTCTCTCTCTCTCTCTCTCTCTCTCTCTCTCTCTCTCTCTCTCTCTCTCTCTCTCTCTCTCTCTCTCTCTCCCTCTCTCCTTGACAAATTTATCAAGAGGGCCAGGCTGCCATGAACAAAGGCTATTGTAAGTTGACAAAATATCCCTATAGATCTTAGGGGCAAAGCCTTGACTGGGCTTTTGATAAACAAGGGGGGAAAATCCATTTTGATAGAGGGGTACTATTCACACACCGTTCTGTCTTTTTAGAGGGTTAAGTATTATTTACTGAAGCACATTTGTGCCGTGGACAACAGGTGGATAATGTTGCACTTGCATGAGCCTGGGGGTTATTTTTTCATTTTCTAAAGGCTGGGAATAGAGCAAGATAAAGCAAAAGCCATGCGAGGTGTTATACAAGGTGTATTTTCTGGTAAACAAATACTTTGCTAGAAACTAGAATGCATTGTAAAGATACAATAACTTTACTGTGGTCAGGATGAGCTAATGGCGTGCTTGTATTACTGATCGTATTCCCCCTATACATTTTGCATTATTCCCAGAGGAAAGCTCGCAGAACACGCAGCTAGGCGATTTGCTGAGCATGGATGGTCCCAACACTCATCCGGTTACAGACACTTCGTCAGTATTAGTTGCTGCCAGATGGGAGAGCATGCCTTGTGCACGTCCACCATTCAGATTTTCGTGTCAGGATTTGAACCAGCAACCCTCCAGTCACCAGCTTGTCTCATCGTGCTACCTCAGTGACTTCGGTTTTGGCCACTTCAGCGGAACTCCACAGATGACGCCTTTTATTGGAAGTTATTCTAAGAGAAGCTTTCCCTAAACCAACACCACTTCTTTCCGATGAAAGGCCTTCTGGGATAGATCACCTCTTTGTCACCGGCAGCTCCCAACCAACCCCCCGGATCACACGCAGCCACCTCATCAAAACAAACTACCTCAGCCTCTTTCACACACTCTCACTCGTACGTGTGGGCACACACGCACAGCCACGCACACACGAGGCCTGACGACTGGGCGGCCGGGGTCAGTTGTTCTAGCATCATCCGCAGAATCCCCCGGTGCCTGCTTCTCTCCGAGGCTTTGTGAAGTGCTGATGGTCAGCATACGCCGGCTGTGCCCCCCCCCCCCACCCCACCCCACACACACACACACACACCTCTCCACCCACCCCGGGGGAGCTTTTGTCCTCCTGTGTTGTTTACCACTGGGATAGCGCTGAAGCTGCAGGGGTGTTCTAGGGCACAAGGTGACAGGCCTGGCAGTAAATGATATGTCCACGGTTTCCAGTTCAGAAATCTGGTGTATAACACAAATATAAGGTATAACAGAAATATATGTCAGTATATCAGGAATGCCTATACCTGCCGATAGTCGATAATTGTTGGTGGAAGGCAAAGCCTTGTTGTCTCCAGAAAGTCATCCTTTCAGAAATTGAGTAAAACTTACAGCATCACACATTTACGCGTTTACATTTTTCATTTCCGACATTTAGTTCATATCCAGTGACGTACGATGAGCGAATGAATGAGAAGGTAGACGTCTTGCTCGAGGACACATATATGGCTGTGATGTGATCATGTGACCTTTAAGTGCTTTTATTTTGGTTATTTAATCCATTTGTTCTTGTTTTTGAAGGTAATTCTCATGCATTTCTTAGCACCCTCACATCCCTGATATGGATAGCCTGACACCGACATAACGGTGTCTTATTATCATTTCCTTTTTCCTTTTCCTATTGAGGTAAAGTGACTAGCCCTGTCGACTCCTGAACTGAATCTAACAGACTTGCTCCAGGCACAGTCAGATAATAGAGCGATCCTCTCTCAGAGGGTGAGAAAACGGGGAGGGCTGGTATTCACTGAGACCTGCTTTGACGAAAAGACAAATAAAGAACAAAGAGAATAAAACTCACTATAGAATATCATTTAAGATTACCTGTCTTCATACATTTGCTGACACTCTTCAAGGGGATAAGAATAGAGCACAAAGCGCTGGACTCACTCATGTGTAGCGCGATAGAGCTCATCAAAAGGCGTTACTGATAACTGCCATTAAAACTTGCTTCATCTGACATCCAATTATAGGCTGTGATATTTGGCCAATTGCACCCATTTTGCCAGGCGTATGGACCTGTGGTTGTTGGGTGTATGCCTGTGTAAGAGTGTGAGTGTGTGTGTGTGTGTGTGTGTGTGTGTGTGTGTGTATGTTGGGGGTGGGGGCAGTGTGTGCATGTCTCGCCTGTCTAAGGTCATCTCATCACAAGCCATGGGCTCAGCCAGAGCAGAGGGCCCTGCAGGCTGGATCCATATGGAGTATGTGTGTGTGTGTGTGTGTGTGTGTGTGTGTGTGCGCACAAGCATGTGTGTGTGTGTGTGTGTGTGTGTGTGTGTGTTCGCATGTGTACAAATTTCACATAGCAAAAAGGCAGGTGGGGAGAGGGAGGGCAACACATGAAGGGTTGAAGTGAGTTTTTCAGTTTTTCTTTGTTGCGATCCACCTCCTCACTCAGCTGACGTCAAGTAAGCTATAGCATGTTTCAGTACAGTATGTTCATTTCTCCCTATGGATAGGAACATCCTTGTCACAACAGCATCCGGCGGGGTCGACAACAAATCTGTCCACGGAATAAAATAAGCGCCCCTCTTATCACACGTCTCGGTAGCGAGACGGAAGAGCATTGTAGTTGCACTGGGCAGCCCCCAGGTGTGAATGTGTGTCACTGTCTGAGTGTGAAAGGGAAGGTGGGGGTTGGTTGGGTGTTGCTATGCCCTGTCAGCCTGCTCTGAATAAATGAAATCAATAGCCATTCCCACAATGTTTGATTCAGTCCAATATGGGATGAGGGCCACATAAATCCAACCCGGGCTTGTAAACTAACCCATTGGTATTCCTGGGTGCTGCTGCTAGGTAAAGGGTATTGATGAACAGATGCACGCACGTGGCCTTGGTACGTGACTGTGGGCTTAACTGTGACGTGAGTTATCGTTACTGTGTGTGTGTGTGTGTGTGTGTGTGTGAGAGACCTTCAGAGCAAAACCATTAAACCTTTATGACTGAGGGTCTAACATGTTAAATGCCTCCCTGCCAAATCAAAGGGCCTGACCCGTCCAATAAAGGCCTTGTCCTGTTTGTGAAGTAATGAAGAGGACAAAGTGGAGACCGAGGGGAGGGAGGGAAGGTTGAGATGTTGACAGGAGAGAGCAGGGCAGTGTGTGTGTGTGTGTGTGTGTGTGTGTGTGTGTGTGTGTGTTTGGGTGTTTATTTGTGAGTGGGGGTGGCTAATGGATGGTGTTATAGCAGTGCAATGAGCTGGCATGCCCCTCTTTCTCTCTCCACCCATCTGTTCATCAGGATTACTCATAGGGTGAGTGGTGGAGAGAGGAGGACAGAGGAAGCGGTAGGAGGGCAAGGCCTGGCAGGAGGAGAGGAGAGGAGAGGAGAGGAGAGAGAGGAGAGGAGAGGAGAGGAGAGGAGAGGAGAGGAGAAGAGAGGAGAGGAGATCCATCATCAATAACTTATCATAAGTGATTTTATATTAATTTTCTGTGACATCTTGCTGGTAACACTGAACCCTCGTAATAATGACTCATTGTAGGATCATGGATCTATGCAGTATAGCAGAGTGCTCTCACAGGAGGGTTCAGGTGACTGTGATAGTAATGGGTGATGCGTTACGTAACACTGCGCTGCAGTGGAGCTCGCCTGCTCGGCTTAAGACCACAGCTTCCCACAGACAAATATGCTTTACGGGTTTTCCACTACACAGACGAACCATGCTGTTCACATTCTGGCATCGTATGGCATGGGAATGTTTTTCATGTTCGGTTCAGGTGCACTAGAAGTGTGCTGGTAAGACCCTTAAACATATCTGATGCTGACCCACTTTCCAAGGCTGCTGGCAGAGATTTCATCATTACATTGGTTTCACATAAGCAACACACACTGTGTCTATATTTCAAAATAAAAGTGTATGACCTACTTGTCTGTCTCTCTCTCTGTCTCTTACTGTAACAGTTTTGAGGACAGACTCGTCAGTGTTTTTGAACTATCGAGCAGCGAATGTCAGGGAAGACTTTTCTTCACGAAATGCAGAATTATATACCCGTTATATATTTTGAAATGAAACCCTGAAAACTCTCCACTGCATCTTTTATCTGATATTGACAGTGTGTTAGCTGTCATGCCTTCACTCTGTCTCTCTCCCCTGTCTGTCTGTGTTTACGTGCATATGTGAGTGTGTTCAGCAGCAGGTGAGCAGCAGGTGATGCCAAGTCCCGTGGTTCCTGTTTTTCCACTCATCTTCAAACCCCTCTGTTCAAAGGCATGCTGGGTAATCGTATTGTCTTCTTACATTGCAGGGTGTGTGAACAGATTAAACTCTATACAATATGTGAAATGGGGGGCCTCATTTCCTCACTACACCGAACATGCTAACAATCCGTTTTTGAGAAAACTAAATTAAAAAAATTGGACATATTTGATCTTTGGAGGCCAAATTCTGGGAATAATAGTGAATATGACTACAACTAAGACTTGTGACCCCTTTGCTCCAGCTGCATCATATTGAGCAGACAGTTAGGTAATCCATATATACATAAGAGCTTGAAAATAGTATTTAGTTTTAGGATTAATATTAATCCATGTTGACATTTCATTAGGTGAAAGTGTTATCCAAAGTTTATCCAAACACACCTGCTCACTACCACACTCTCACTTCCACTATGGATTCATTTTTCATCAACAGGGCAATTTTTTTCATTTCATTTCACAAGCGAGGTTGCGACAAGCACCAATCAGCAGTCACTGTGTCTGCTGATTTACTGCCTGGTAGTTGGACACGCTGCAGAGGCCAAGGGGCTTTCCCATGCACAGTCACGGTCGACACTGCAAAGGGCACAAATCAATCACTGCCAGCTGAAAGACACGACTAAAACCGCAAGACATAGCACTTTTCTTCAACGGCAATTAACCTTTGTGATTTGAAGTACAGCCATGGCTTGAAAAAAACACAGGAAAGAGCCTTTAGGAGTGCAGTTTTTAACGCAGGTAACACTTTCAACACTTGTAACTATTAGGAAAATGCTTTGGGACATATCAGTAAGGGAGATATTTACATCTACATTTAAGGCATTTAGTTGAAACTCTCGTCCAGACCCATTTATAATCAGTGCAACAGTAAAAAAAGCTTAAATTCCGTCAACCAACAGTAAGGACTACGGGGGTCAACAACAACCTGGGAGTAGATAGAGGAGTGGAGAAAGTGGATTCACATCGCCAACCTTTGCCTTTCCTGTGAGAATTCAATCTCCGTCTTCTGCTCCTGGTATCCTGTGTCTGCAGAGGGGGAGTCAAACCTGCAACACAGAGGAGAACGACAGACATCAGGCATCCCCACATCACATGCTTATCAGTGGTTCTGTGGTTAGAGTATGGCACTAGCTGGGGTCACCAATACTAACAATAAATGCATTCAAGTGTCCACAAAATGGCATATGTTATGTTACAATCACAATAGCATGGTTATTTCTGTATGGATTCATGAAGATGTTATAATACAGGGGTTAAAGCAAAAAAAATATTTCTGTTAGGCCATGTTAACCTTTTGCAGTTCAAGTCCTCTTTTCAATCTTCAAAGTAAAATAGATAATCTATTATTCTTTTACAGCGGGGCTTAACTTTACCAGTCGCATGATGCAGGCAAACATACCCTATCGACAGAATATAACTGAGACAAAGAGACAATCCAAAGCTACAGGACTTCAATTCATTCATCATGTCAGGCCAGTGTCACAGACGTGCGCTACATGAACAAATGGGCAGATCTTTCCGTGTCTCGAGGGACTGCCCGGAAAATTACGGCATCTTGCTGAACACAAGGCCTTCAATCAATATCCCAAATGACTCCAGTCTCTTACCTCCAGCATGGCAACACATATGAAGACAAACACACACACACACACACACACACACACACATGCAGAGGGCCCCCCGCGTCCGACAAACAGGCTTCCCTTCGTGACCACGAATGCATTATCATAATCTCCAGAGAGACATCCATTCATCTCTCATTAGCAAAACAAACGTGACAGACAAAGAACGCCATCCCATTTAGACATGAAGCCATTAAAACTGAGGTAAAGCTCAGAGGGGAGAGAGAGAGAGAGAGAGGGAGAGAGAGAGTGGATTATGTGAGTAGCCATTAATAACCCAAGGTTGAGCTGTTTGAACTCATTGGATAATGTAAAAGATGAGAGGTCTTTTCGCCGAACACCACACAACGACATGGGAGAGCATCTGCTGTCATAGAGAGAGAAAGGCAGAGAGAGAGAGGGAGAGATTGGAGAAAAGCTAACAGACCCAACCCCAAGCCCTGAACCGTTACCATGGAGACAGAACGGAGAGAGAGAGAGAGAGAGAGAGAGAGAGATGAGAGTCTGAGACAGAGAGAGAGAAAGGGGGAGAGGTTATTTTTTGTTAATTGTTTTTTAATTATTATAATAAGAGCATATTTGAATTGAATCAAACCAAATCGAATCGAAATTGGATTGAATTGAACTGAACTGAATTGAGACAGAGATGAGAGACTGAGAGAAGGAGCGAGAAGAAGAGAGGGAGATATTAATGAACAGAGACAGGAACGCACCAAGACATCAGAAACCCAGGCAGGGGAGGCAGAGAGAGGATGATGGGAGAAAGAGTGTGTGAGAGAGTGGGGGAAATGGTAGGGCACGAGAGAGAGAGAGAGAGAGAGAGAGAGAGAGAGAGAGAGAGAGAGAGAGAGAGAGAGAGAGAGGGAGAGAGAGCGTGCACATGAAAAAGTGAAGGGTGAGTGGGAATCAAAGAGAAGCATGCATTATTGAGGGACAACTCTAAAAGCGCTTCATCATCAGAGCGAGAAAGAGAGAGAGAGAGAGAGAGCGAGAGAGAGAGAGAGAGAGAGAGAGAGAGAGCAGGGATGGAGAGATAAAGACAGAGAGAGTAGGGAGACAGAGAAAGATAAAACGATGGGGGAGAGGAAGAGAGAGATAGAGAGAGGGGGAGAGAGCAGGAGAGCTGGGGGAAGAAGAATATGGAGAGGGAGAGAGGGAGGAAGATAGAGACAGGCATAAACAACCATGAATGCTTTATAATCCTCAGTTAACTCATCTTCCTCCCTCCACCACGTGAAGAAAATCTTTGCAATCTAGGCTTTTATGTATCATCATAACAAACCCGGTCATTCCTCTAGTAAGATAAGACCGATATGTGCATGTCAGTACATTTTTTCTTTGTCTTAGGCTGATTTGAGATGAATCAAATGGGTAAAAAAGAAAAGAAAAACTCAAATTAAGAGATGATGTGAAATAATACACACACCACAAAACCCTTAAACCATAACCCTATTTTCCCATCATTTTCCATCATGATTCTCATCAAAATCTCTACTCACATGTTGCTTGAAATCCATGAACCAAAACTGAATGTGAAACATCTGTATGACAGCAGTTAGGATGTGTTTTGTGAGTCATTGAACGTTCCCCGGGGATAATGCAGATTTCATCACCAACTATGATTACTAAAGCCGTGTGCCCAGAGCCTCAACGCAACACCGCTCTGATTTATGCTCTATCTCCTGTTTCAATAGCAGCCTGTGTTTATGGATCCAGTGGGACCCAACACCCTGTGTGTGTTTGTGTGTTTGTGTGTGTGTGTGTGTGTGTGCGACAGTAGCAGCTGCCGAGAAAACACACTTTATACATGCCCCGCCTGCACACCTACCTCTCCCTTCCCCCGATTGATTTTGTTTTGTTTTAGATTTCTATTAGTCTATTAACCAGAATTTCTGCTATACATCCATTTTGAGAACAGAAAAAAAGGTTACCTCAATATGATCATCAATATTTCAGAAACACATGATTCAATCCTTGATGAATCATGATTCACCTAAAAATAGGTGCTGAGACGGCAAATGATGGACGAGGAGTTTTACGTTCATGTCTAACACAAACACAAACACACAACAATAAGGCTAAGTGCATTATCCCCTTATTGAATGCACCGCTCTATCGATCTAAATTTTAGTGCTTAATGGCCAAAGCCACAGTGGTGATGTAACCCTAAATAGAAACATAGCTAAATAAAGCTAGTGCATGTTTACAGGCTGCTAGGGAGTGAAACAATAGTACAACACAAGTATTTGCTAACATGAGGAAAATCAGAATGAGTCATTTTATCTGAAAGGCGCCTGGACATATTAGGTGAAAAGCTAACAGTCTCTTATACTGGAAACCGACTGGAAACTGCTATTTTGGTGTTTGGAGCTGGAAATAGAGCTGGTAGGGAGCCAGGGTCTTGCTCAAGGACACTTCAGCAGGACAGATGCTTGCTGACACAGAGGCGTGAACCCGAGTCCTCTGGTTACAGTCTCCCGTCTCACCCCAAAGTTGACATGGTCATTTACGTCTTGTGAGTGACTTTCATGACCCTTCCCTTACAAAAAAGTCACATGTGGAAAACAACACGTGAGTGTTCCCACAACATGTGAGTGTGGTTTTTGGACACATGTGTTTTAGTTTTGCACATGTGAATAAAGCCCATCACATGTGGAAATGTCGAATTCATGTGATTTTGTGACACAGACTTCATTTTCACATTTGTAAACATTTTTTCACATGTGAATAGGGACAAGCACATGTGGAAATGTCGAATTCACATGTGACTTCGACACACATATTATATTTTCACATGTGGAAATTTCACATGTGAAAGTGCAGGAAATCTTCCATTTCACATGTGACCTTTTTATAAGGGTTGGCTCCTTGAAACATGTGAAAACCCAAGTGTACAATTTCAAAAATATGCGTCAATGCTGAAAATAAGCATTGTCTCTTTCCTTTTCATTCCAGTAGCAGCAATATTTTAGTCTGTGTGGATCCAGCTGTCATCACAAGGAAATCCTTACGTGCAGTTTACTGTAGCCTCGATGTTATATTTGTTATCTTCGTTAAGGGAAGCCGTCTTTGTTCATGGTACAGTTGGGACCTTGTAACTATAGCAGGTGTTAACTGTCATCCAACTGGCTCTGTCCTCTTGTTTCTCTGCCCGAGCCCGTCCCACCAGAGAACAGTGATAATCTGCTTCACTCAAAGCCCAGTATCAGGACTGCCATGAATGAAAGCTCAGGTAGGAATATTGTTGTATCTACCCAAATGTTGTTTGTTCTGCAAGTATCAGTGTGTGAAACTATACTGCGGTGTAAACCTTTTGGTTATTTATTGGTGTGTGTGTGTGTGTGTGTGTGTGTGTGTGTGTGCATCCATCCCTGTACATCTGTGTGCATGTTCCTCGTCACAAAAAAGAAATGACAAACGACTTCATTAAGACGGTTGGCAGTTTGGGTTTTTGTGCACCGCGTGATCGTGTGACAGGGATCCGATTGTTCATTTGCTATAACAAATCCCTCGGCACCGGAGCAATTACGACCGCAAATATCCTATGTGGATCGGACACATCTAAAAACAACTCCCACAGCGCAAGCGATATACTCACAAGCCGTATCTCATCTTTACCTCATGGCATCCTGTTCCACTGCACTGCTGGACAGCATCCCTCTCTACAGCTGCAACCCTGCTGCCATGCTGCCTGAATGCACATAGTGACGAAATGCTGAATGCACTGTATATATAAGCTATAGTGCACTTTGCACTGTGCCATTGCATTGACTGTGAGGTCCTGCTGTGCCTGTGTGCACTTGTCTTACTTTGTTAGTTGACAAAATGTCAAAACAAATCCTGTATTTATTGTACAGGGCAAATAAAGTGATTTTTGCCATTTTTCCTGATTAGAAGTCATTGATGGAATATGTGACAGTTTCAGGATTATTTGATTCTCATCTCATATTTCCAATCAAATAACCTTTAATGGTGAACAGTAAAAATGACACTAAAAGCATCTCAGTTGTCTGCAGTTGACACTGATATGAAAATGATAAAAAATGTAAAGAATATGTATTATTCACTGCCTAGGAAGGCAACTAGGCTAAAAACATCTTTCTAGAGGTAAGGCTCTAAGGACGGAGCATGTTACTGGAAAATACCACAAGCCTGTGTCAGGTTGGCCTTTTCCAGACACTTCTGAAGTCTCCATTTAACAGTTCACACCCTCCTCCTCTACATTCTCTAGCAGTGTGTGTGTGTGTGTGTGTGTGTGTGTGTGTGTGTGTGTGTGTGTGTGTGTGTGTGTGTGTGTGTGTGTGTGTGTGCGTGTGTGTGGAAGAGAGAGAGGAAGAGAGAGAGGGCAGGCTTGGTTACCACGGATGTGCTTAGGTTTTTCATTTAAACAGTCTGAGTGTGAACATCCTTCAGATGAAAGATGTGGACACACACACACACACACACACACACACACACACACACACACACACACACACACACACACACACACAGTCCAGTCCCAAACAAAAAGAGCAGTCAGAGAGTTGGTTTTAATCAGAGAGATTTACTACCTCCAGAAAGTTCGTTTTTTTCCCCTCCGCGGGGTTAAAAGGGCACCAATCCCATCCCTGCTGTTCACACTCCACGCCACACAATGGAGTCATCAGGAATGTCTCTTTCTCTCTCACTCACACACACACACACACATATATACTGTAGACACATACAGAGAGAGAAAATCCTCTGCTAGACTTTCTGCATTTGAAGGGGGGGGACTCATCTTATTCTCCCAAAAGACTGGAGACGAAAAGAATGAAAGCGAATGTGGGAGACACGAGGAGGACAGAGAGACACAATAAGAGAGGCAGGAAAAGAGATGTGTGAGAGAGCGAGAGAGAGAGAGAGGAGGGGGAGGATGAAAAAGAGATGATATGGATGAAGAGCGGTAAAGACGGGCAGTTTGGCCACCATTAATACAGATGCAATACATCGGCTCCATAAATCAGTCACAGAGAGAGAGAGAGGCCTGACACACTGCTTGATTTCTATGCTAATGCAGGCTTTCTGCAGGCCATGCAGGGGAACGTCTACACAGGATCGGTTTATAGAGACTGGGAAACCTCAATTAACACACACACACAAACACACACGTGCACGCCCCCCCACGTGCACGCCCCGTAACAAAGAGCTGTCCCACAGATGAATGATTTGACAGATGCACACCCGCTTCATTTGGATATACAAACACAAAGGAAACATATCAGGATGTGGATGACATATACCCTGGGTGAGGAAATACAATGTCAGGTAGAAACACGTATCTCCATAAAGTAACTCTTATTTTGTCACTAACACCCATGTATCTTTGGTTTCAAAGTCTCTGAGGGTCTTGACACTCGCTCCAAACATAAATGACCCTGTAAACGTTCAATTGGAGAGGCAAGGTGGGCACTGTGAAATGACTTACCATCCAAGAATGAGCTATACTGTATGTAAGCGGCTTAATATGTACACAGTAATCTCCGTGCTGGTTTAGCTCAGCCTAATGAAACGCTAAAAGCAGTAAATGACCTCTGGGGGCTAGTACAACATGCAGTAAACAATGAGAGGAGAAATCAAATCAGTGATGTCTTATCGCTTGAGAAGAGGACAGAGAGAGAGAGAGAGAGAGAGAGAGAGAGAGAGAGAGAGAGAGAGAGGTCTTCATACCCTACCCTTGCATCACAAAACTGAGGGTGCGAGACACTGAATCATTGATGTAAAAAACATGGTAGTCTGAGGCTTGTTATTAACAGAAAAAGTCTGTCTTTCTCTCTAGCATGACACCTCTATCACTCTCTAACTTGTACAAGGTATAGGTGAGCACTATCTACACATAGCAGATGATTGCAACGCTCATTGATTATCACACCTAATGTACACTCAAGTATACAAAATAGTAGGACCACGTTTCTAGTCTCCTTTTGCACAATCCACGTCTCTATTTTCTCGGTGCTTGAAAAGTCCTTTGTTAATCCACTTCTTCCCCCTACATCTACATCTCCCCTCGATAACTTAAGTAGCTAGCTGGGTGTTCCTGATTCATTTCCAGTGTATGTCATCATCAGCTAGAGTTGAACGATCCCGGGATGGAAACTGGATCTAGCTAGAGGAATCTGCAGATAGGACCAAGCTGGCTCTGAGGGAATCACCATGGAGAGAGTCAAGCAGAATAAGAAGCGGATCGCTTCGCCGAGCAGAGCTTGGCCATCAGTGACATGACATGTCAGAAACACCCTGCACTGCAAAAAATGTCCATGCCAGCCAGCACCCTAGAGAAAACCCAATCTGGGGGTGGAGGGGGGGGGGGAGACACATAAGGGGGGCAAGGGAAAAACAAAGATGGGGACAGATGTAGAAGAAGGGAATGAGAGTGAAATGAGAAAAAGATGTAGTTGAGGACAGAAGGTGGAAATGAGAAAGAGAGAGAGAAAGGGTAGGCAAACAGCGGAGGGTATAGGGCCTATAGGATGCCTGGGAGACGTCTAATATTGACTGCATATCTTCCACCCGACGCGGAGACAGACAGAAAGAGAATAGAGGATTGAGGCCTCCTAATATTAGTAACACCAGCGGAGAGGGATTTCTCTGTGTGATCCCATTAATGCAGGACTCCTCACAAAACCTTGTTCTCTGGCTTAAAAGCACGATGAAGAATTGACAAAGCGACACAAAGGCTTAGGAGGACCGTGAGGGGTAAATATGAAACATTTGGCAGTGGAGCTGCATGAAAGCAACATTACTGTCAACGGGATACCGCTTTGATCGTAATGTTTCCTAACAGCCACGGCATAACGGGCCGATGCCAGATTGTCGCTTTATCGCGCAGAGAAACAACTAAGAGCATCTCATTCTCACTCCGATGCTCGTAAGCAGACACACAATGCATAAATGGCATATCCTCCAGCAACCTTGCAGGACAACGTTCTTTGATGGAAGATCAAGACCGGAAAACGAGCGACGGCAGCATGACAACACGACTGAACGTGTTATTTTTAGGAACGGCGTTTCATCTCGCTCCACATTTTCAAGACGCGTCAGACAACCTCCTATCAGGGTTTTACTGTGGAAGTGTACACAGGTGGGGGGGGGGGGGGAGAAAATGACATCTCATCCGGGGGAATACCTCGACACGACGCACAGGTGTTGACATGCATGTTGGCTGTGGCTGGGGAAGCTGTCATTAAAGGTTAAAAAGTCAAACCTTGAAAGGCTATAACCGCTGGAACACCAGTCCTATTTTGATGACACTTTCAGGGCTGATGCATCTTGGTACCGATTAGCCCGAGGGGTGCCTGCATCATTCGCGAGGAGCAACATATTTCACTTGTCGATCTTGTGACATTTCAGTCACAGCGCTGCCTCTCTAACCGCCAGATCCACCCTATAACTACTGTGTTAAAGTAGTTACAGGGACATGATGACCCAGTGAACATCCACCCATATATATTAAAGGTCCATTAGCCCAGTATCCTGTTACATAAACACACTTTGCTGCTAATGGCATCAGACCCCAGTCAGTCCTCACAAACACAACACTCCACCTGGATATTTAGCAGTGACATTAGTAGTGACATTACAGGGAGGTGACAATCTGATAGTGTGAGTGTGTGTGTGTGTGTGTGTGTGTGTGTGTGTGTGTCGTTGTGTGCGTGTACCCACATGTGCTATGTGTGACAGCCATGCCATAACACAAAGTGACTGATTAGGATCCACGCTGCAACTCCGCTACAGTGAATGTGAAAGCGGTAAAACACGCACTTCACTAGACTTAAGATTAATAGTCTACTTCTGAAAAAGGACTTAAGGCTCTGAGGAGGCAAAAGAGGACACGACTATCTAAACAGCAGCCTCCTGCACGAACCCGGGGCTCTCGCGTAAGCGTGAGCAGACATCTTTGTGTGCTTTGCCTTCGCATTTTGTAAGAAGCGTATTTGTTTATTGCCCTCGAGGCCGAATAAACACTCTGTAGCCCGTGGCGCGGCTTTCGCCTCTGCGGTTTCCGACGTCGTTAACGCGGCTAACAAAAGAGTTTTAATGTTTCGCCAATGCTGAAACTCACCTGAGCAGCCCTAATGAAACGGTGGGGGAAAAAAAAAATCTTGGTCAGAATTATTTGTATGCCGTCACGGTTCATGATGCAGTAATGTCGTTGCTTCCTTGCTGTGGCGTGTGGGATCATTGTAGCGTAACTTGGACACACATACAACCATATACGTACATTCACTCACACACACACACACACACACACACACACACACACACACACACACACATTTGTTTGTCCTTATTTTCATTAAACAAAGTGACAACGCAGCAACACTGGTCACCTGCAGGCAAATTCAACAGACAAAACAGAAACCACAGAATCAGCCATCTGAGTTTTGAGTTTCTAAGGCTCAGGGAAAAGCCTCAGGATATCACTATGACGCTGATATCCTAATATAACGCTATCTCATAAGTATAGCAGAAGATGACACTAGCACCATGCAGTGTTAGGGCCCATTCCCACTGGGGCCAGCCAAACTGAACACTTATACACTCCTGACATGAAACCATTTTTGCTGTTGTGCTAATGTGATGCATTTGTGGAAATTTAGCAGGAAAATAGAGAAAAAGTCCTGATAACCTCATTATTTGTCATACATCTTCAAGTGTGGAAGAGCACTGACTGTATCCATCCCTTGACACCCTCACGTGGCTTTTAGAGCAGAAGAAATCAATATTTCAAGAGATGCTTATGTCACACCTACCAACCTCGTACCATTCTTGCCACACTCCACAGTCCTTCACCCCTCTTCCTCTTCCTTCATCTCTCCATCCATCCCTCTTACTACCAGTGGTGTACTGGTAAATCAAAAGGTGGGTACAAACAAAAAACACATTCTCAAATAACATGAATTGTGATATAATATTAATAAAATACATGTTCCATATTCTTAAAAAGACCTTTCATGTATCTTAGATCAGTCTGGCACGACTCACTATAATTTATACTATGAATTTATCATCGGCTTGAAAAAGTGGATAAATAAAAACGAAACCTACTAAACTGAGTTTATATGGGACAACCTTCTAAAAACTTCCACTCCTTCACATCCCAACCACAAAGCTAGCGTTCATTTCCAACTTCTCTCAATGTCTTCAGGCCAGAGACCAAGTTCATTTCACAGTAAGGGTCATGGGTTCCAGTTATACCAACCACATCTGCTGTCACAAGACTAATAGCCAACATGAGTGAGCTGAGGAGCGCTCCTTTGTCGATAGTAGAGTATGGATTAACAGAAACACATCACTTTGTTCCCAATTAGCCAGACATTATAGGCCTCCAAGGCAAAGGGGGACTGGCTAAAACTAAGACCCACTTTAGGTGATCGATAAGAGGGGAAGGAAGCACCGAGGGACCCCTACTCCAGGACTACCAGGAAGTCTGCCCTTGAGCCGGCTCTGGGCATTTCCTTCTCCGCAAAAATATAAATATTTACAAGTCATTCAGAGAAATTATCCCACTCCATTGGCAGGTTCAATTCTAGCTTAAATGACTTGTTAAGATGGAGTCTGTCAACATCGGTGGAGGATGTCAAGCTTTACTGCTCTAGTCTGAAAATCTCCTGATAGTTTACCTTTTAAGACAGACAGAAGAGCCCCGATCAATAGTATTGGGAGGAAAACATTACATTTACTGCTAGGCTCTGTATTGCAGCTGCCAAACTAGCAGACCCCTTTAAAGCAGGGTCCTATCACTCAGTCTTGCACACACATACACACACACACACACACACACACACACACACACACACACACACACACATACTATTCACTGCTGCCCACAGGGCTCTATTGCCTTGATGGCCAGGGGTGCTGAGCTCATGGCAGGCCAGACAGCACGGACCCAGCTGTAAAAGGGAGGGCTACATTCATCTCAATACAAAGGCCCCAGTCAGCACTGTGGTACTCTAAAACAGATGCTATCAGAGCTAATGAGTGTATCTAGCAGCACAGCAGACCCAAAGTTTACATAGGGAACCTTTGTTATTTTTGGTGGTTTTATAAATGACCCTGTCTCTTTTGTGCAATATTTACATTTTACCAACTACTGTTAAGTCATTGTTAATTCAAGCCAGCATCAGCAAAGAAGCAAGGCGTGAGCAGGTAGGGGTTCAGTGTCTCTTGATGGACACAATTTGGCTGGTGCAGGGATTTAACCTGTGCCCTTTCAGTTCAGGTGCTGCACAACTAGGCCACCCGTCTGCTGGGTTGTTGTTTAATGAAGTTAAACTGAGTTAACCCACTCAACTCATCCAGCCTGTGGTATTGAGCTTGTGGAGGATAACGGGGCTGTTTAAACAGGGGCCCCTGCTTTAAGCCACGCTGATGCCCTCAGGGCCCCCAACCCTAATCCCAGGTTCAATAAGAGTGGTGTCAATACACCTCCATGTGCTGACACTTATGGATTCAAGATAGCTGATACACACTATAAAAGAACACACTACTTGCTCTGGTGCGGGTCTAGTAGGGGAGAATACACAATGTTTAAGACACCCTGATGAAAAATGTTATTTACATGGTGCATTTTAAAAAAATCTTTTTTTAGTTTCATGGACCGATAATTTGCCCCTTTCAATTTGTGTGTATGCTCTTCCTCTGAGTTCTGACTAAGTTCTGTGATAGTGCCGAAAATTGAATAGAAAAAAAGATATTAGCATCTCATTTTCTCTCCTCCATAGAGAAACACCTCTTGTTAGCATGGAAGTATGTCAATAATACTTTGCAATAGTAAAATGTATCCAAGTCATTCCAACTCAGGAATGTTCACCGTCAAGCTTCCCGACAAGCTCACTCGCCCATCCAGTTCTTGCATCACTTAACGTTCTGTCAGGTTCTCCACGTGTCTGATGGAAAACAAAGGAGGTATGCATAGTAAAAAAGAAACTGAGGGAAAGAAACATTGTGCTCACCCAGTTGGAAATGTTATTGTGGTGCGAAGAACCAATAGAGCAGAATAATCTGAGAGAAAAAATAGTCCACGCTCAAACATGTTCAGCCTCACTTACTTTCCATTTTTTTCTATTGTCTAATTATTTTATCAATGCAGAGTGAAAGACGTGCACAACACACACATGTTGACCCTGGCCCTCCTTAGCGTGCGCAATGAATTGAGTCTGAGCATTGTTCTTTGAATGTGGATCATTTTTTTCTCCTTTGAAGGTAAAAGGAAGCTGACACAAGAAAAAAAACATATTTTCACTGACAGAAAAAAAAAAAAATGTGCTCACCAAAGAAAAAAGAAAACCCTGGTTTTAAGCCAGTGTCACTCTTCCATTTTTTCTGACAGAACAGGGACACTACATCCACAATCATCCAAAATATGACCCTGCCGGATGAAGGATTGAGATTGCGAGAGACAAGACTGGTAAACCACTTAATAATTCATCACTCAGTATAGTATTTTGTGGACTGGCTTTGATAGACCAAAGCAGTGGCAGTGCTTCTAAGCAGGAAGATAAGAGACACATTTTTACATATACATACGAGAGGATATCAATAATTCAAACGAGTCTTCTCTCTAGGCTACAACCCTGGAGGGAACCTACCTATAGGCAGACAAGCCGGTATAGGCAGCCTGCAGCGCAGCTCCAGTTCTGCACACTAAGCAATAGATGACAACCTTGTCTCCAATATCTAAACACCTAAACATACATACAATATCTAAAACAACAAAAAAAAAACATTACTTTATACTACTAACACCACAGACCTTGAGTTTGGGTCAGACTGATCGGTTTGGCACTACAGACTTTTAGTTATACAAACATTTCTTGGAGGCAGAGCTGATGAACTAACTAGCTTTACAAGTTTTAACGTGGATGTTTCACTAGGCTAACTACTGTAGCTAACCTAGGTAACTTAGTATAGCTAGATGACATGTTTCCAGTAAGTAGCATAACGCTAGGCTTCATAGCATTACCTACATCCTCTCTTACCCCTTGCCATTTTCACTGGGCTACCATCTAGAAAATGTGGTAGTTGCTCGCCCATTGAGGTTTAAATCAAACTATGAGATTATTTCCCTCCACAACTGCGTGTTGAGACGCCCTTGAGCATGTTACTTCTGCTGAACAGGTATGACGTAGTTTATAGCACATTACACACATACGGAGAAGAACTGGTTATACAACATGCTTTGTTATGTTGTTGCGTCATCCAAAGTCATTTGCAGTGCAAGAGGATTATCAGGGGGCGTTCTTGTGGGTCACTTCGGTACCATGTTACTTGCAGCATTCTGGGTTCAAATTTGGCCTTGGACCAGCATCTCATCCTCCCAAATCCTCCCTGACTCTCTCTACTGTCAACAATGCAGTAAAGGCAAAAATGCCCCAAAACATAATTTTGTAAAGAAGAAGACTATGAGAGTTAACATTTGCAGCTAAAATGTGAACTAAAAGTTTCCCATCATCACACAAAATGATTATTTTCACACCATTACGAAGTTTCACAGGTATGGCAGAGTGACATGTCTCACTTCCAGCTGCCCAGACTGACTTTGACATCCATAGAGAGCATCCATATGCAGCCAAACCTTTCCCTAGCTAGATATAGGTATCAAGTATAACACTAGCGCTACAGCATTTATGAAGGGAATAGTGTTACATCGTTATTGGCCTACTGGGCACAAGGAGACGTGCAGTATATTGTATTCTCATTGATGTGTAGTCTAATGTAGGCCAGATACACATTCTTCAGGTCTGAAATATGAAGAGAGGTGAGGACAGACAGACAGACAGACAGACAGACAGACAGACAGACAGATAGACAGATAGACAGATAGATAGATAGATAGATAGATAGATAGATAGATAGATAGATAGATAGATAGATAGATAGATAGATAGATAGATAGATAGATAGACAGATAGAGACAAAGAGAGACAAAGAAAGACAAAGAGAGACAGAGGAGGGAGGGAGAGCAGCCAATAAAGACTGAGAGAAGCATCTAAATGAAGTGCAGTACCAGAGGTGCATTAGAGCTGTGCTATATTTAACACCCTGATGAGATCAGAAAAGAGGTCATGAGTTGTTTTCCTCAGTTATGAGCCATCAGCCAAATACTGGTCTGATCATTTTCTCTGTGGCTGTTAAGTACGTCTACTCCAACAGCCACTTGGGCAACCATTTACCATTTAGAGGTCCTGCTCTATTTTAAAAATCTGGCTGAGTGTAAGTGGCAGGTGGTTTTTTCTTTTTTTTTTTTACCTCGGCCAGTGGACTAAAACGTTAATTTCCTGCCTATGTATCAGACGCTCAGGGACAAGGAGTTATTTAAGGAAATCACACATATACAAAGTGTAGGAGGATCCCACAGGGAGACAGCCTTAACTGTATCATAAGTGACCTGACACGGACGGTTAATGTGATCCAACACTACACAGGACACTCCCAGGACATCTGACACCTAGTGTGACCTGAAACATGTGAGTGTGTACGGGGAGGAAACCACCGTGGGAAAAGTATGTGATATCCATTCAGGAAAAATATCTTCCCCTGCACTCATTAATGGCTCTTTTGTAGAGTGAGTTTCTTGCAGGTAATATATCCCATAGCAGCAATGGGTGACTGGCTTGAATGAATATAACAGAGAGACGTGAGAAGGGAAAGGGAATTCCAACGATATGCTTCGGAAAGCACGGACCAATATGTTGCAGTCATCAATACTACAATACAACTACCAATTTCCACAGGTTTTTCTCTCTCTCTTTTTTTACATTTTTTTAACCAAATTGGTGTTAATATTTAAGAGGCAAGGCATGGACAAAAGGAGTTATTTTCAGGCAGGTGTTACACATGATAGACATACTTAGAGAAAGCCAGGGAATGCATCCAGTTGAAAATATCATGCACAGGAGAAAGAACAAAACATCCCACTCACAGCAGCACACATTCAGCCAGCAGCCATGTTCCTCAACAATTCAAAAAGAAAAAAAAAAAAGAAATGTGATATTCGGTGCTTGCAGCCAGTGGGAAGCCACTGAGGCAGTGAGCGTTGGTTTGCAGTTTGCCGGGTAAAGGTTAAATGGGCTTTGTGAGTCATGGATCACAGTGGAGAGTGGAAGAGAGCTGGAGTGGGTTGAGGGTCAATACCAGCAGTGTGTCTACGATGGGAAAATGCTGGGAGCAGGCATGGTGCAGAGCCGTGTGCAACAGCACATTTGAAAAAAATCCTAAAAAGTCCTAAAACCCCTAAAACGTTTAATTTGTTTCAGGAATTTTATTAAGTTACAATATTCCAAAAAATATTGCAACAAATGAATTTGAATTGGAAACCAGTGAAACCTATCTCACCCTGTTGATACATTTCTCCAGTTGACTCAGCACTATAGATTAAACTGTTCAGCAGGGGGATTCTTTTGCGGTTTACTCAGATCTATCAAAAAAGGAAGAATGATGAAGAATGACAAATGTTCAGGGGAAACAGCCCAGCACCGCCACAGACTCTGGAGTATGTCACTCCCTCGCCACGTCCTTCCACATGAGGGAGGAAAAACATAACACAGACATTCATCAATAAAACATATGGTTGTCTCACCAAAACTATAGTGGCTGGCTCCCAGCCAAGTCATTAAAATAGTTAATTATCTGTGTGCCAGGGCAATATGCTGTGAAGAAACAGTTCCAATATAAAAAATAGGATAAGCTGAACATCTAAAATGAGAGAGGATTGCATTACATTATGTAAAAAAGAAACAGGAAAAAAGCAATTAGCTTAAGTTTGATTGAAGAGTCTAAATTGGGCTGTGCCTCATATAAGGTTCCTGGGTGAGAAACGGGGGAGAAACGAACCCATCCACCAAACCAACACTATATAATAATGACATAATAATCAATAAATGCTTTATTTTTGGTTTATTATTTAAACATATTTTTAAAGATGTCTATGTATCTTAATAGGGGACATTTGAATCTGTTATCTCTTAATGGAATTTAAGTTGGATTCCCACAATCCTGATCAGACAAGATGATGATCCGATTGGTTTTCTCCCCCTACTGCACACTTCCCTCATGTATGTGCCCGCCTTGCTTTGTCCCATATTCCAGTGTGATGCTGATGAGAGTAGTCAAGTCTTTGACTAACTCAATGTCACTGATTGAAATGTGATTTTTTTTTTGGGGTTCCAGTAGCTCCTCAGTGTCCTGACAGTTGTTGGGTTTCCCCTCCGTAGTTCGTTCCGAGGTGACACCAAACGGCGCTCTCTCACCTCCTACCGAGTCATAACAAAAAAAATATAACATTATTATTGAATATTTTAGTTACAACTCGACTGAGCTAGTGAAGCAGTTTTACATCACAGGTGTGGGATTTATTAAGTTTCTCCAATTCTAACGAACGATTCGGCAAACAAACTACTATGTTATGATACTGAAAGAGAGATAACCTACACTGTAGTAATATAGTAGAGTGGATCTGTTCTTCTTGACAACACATTAGGGGAACATTTCAAAACAAATGATGATACTTTTTGTAGAATAGTAGGTAACTTCAGTCATTGGTTGACAAAATGATGACACCTGTAAAGACTGGATCCTCCACACTTAAAAGATATACAATGATGAACTTCCAGTTTGTGATTTTTCCCTCCCAAAATGAAGATGCAACTCTTCATCTATTCCTGTATTCCTCTGAGTGTGCACTACGCTCCATGTCTGCGGGTAGTCTGATATACATCTTACGGTGTGCATCATCAGTATGTATCGTAGCGAGCTGAGCGGTAGGTAGGGACATCAGGGTTATCTCTTCCCCAAAGAGCAGAGATTGGGAGAGCAGAGATAGCGGTTAATTTGGTGGAAAACGGCCTGAGCACAGATCTTTTGATCTGCGCCAACCATGGAGAATCACTGAACCTTTTGCGAGCTAAATTGCTACACATTATCATAACTGAGCGCACTTAACTCGAGTAGAATCAAGAAAATGATATGAGTTTCTGTAGCGCAACATGTTTAGTGAGCCATCGGAGAACAGGAGGCTGTTTTGAATCCGCTCAACCACTTCCTTCCTATTGAAGGACGGTCGCCTCATATCTCACGTCCGATCTCGTAATAAGCTAAAGTGCTAAAACAGCAGACAGAGACGCATTACATCAGCGAGCAAAAAGGCAACGTGGATAATGTTTGCCTGGCTCGGATAGGACAATGCTGTGTATCTGGCGGACCAAAAACACACAGCTCAGCGGTTGTCAGGGTGAGAGAGAGAGCAGGAGGGAGGCGGGAGGTGTGGGACGGGGCATTATCACTGATGTGAAAGGCCATTGACCTTTATGGGCCAACATCCAGTTGCGTCAAATGATGCTGAGTAAGAACAAATAGGTCATCATTCACTTACAGTAAGTCATAATCTCCACTGCATTAATCTGCCTCAAGTCTCTTGGCTGAAACTTAGAAAAAAACATATATATTGAACTGGAAAAATCATTACCTGAATCAATATGATCCAGTTTGTAAAAGTGTTCTAGTGATCCAGTTAGTAGGTGTAAAAGTTACTTGCTATCTTTAAAAATGTATCAGAATTTGTTTGTTTTCTTTTGCCGTCACTCATTTTGTGAGCTTAGTTATGTTTTTGAGATGGTGGAAAACATGTTTTGGAAGGAAACTCCAAATGGAATAGTGCTTTTCATTATGGTGGGACAGTTGTACAGTTGTGTGCACATACAAGCTTATTCCTTTACATAACCCAATGGAAATGTCATCATAATCCCTGAAAAATGTATGCACACATGAAGATTTCATTTCAAAATAAGATCTCCACCATTTGAGTGGACACTTTTAGAAGACTAATAGCATAAAATAAAAAGGTAAAAGGTAAAAATCCTTTTCTTTTTTTTTAAATGGATATGGCTCTCTCATCATTATGTCTCTCTCTCTCTGTCTCTCTGTCTCTCTCTCTCTCTCTCTCCCTCTTTCTCTATTAACCAGGCCCATAAAAATGAGGGTCTGTCTGTCTTTAATTGGTTTATCAGTGAACAGCCACAGCTTCAGCTGATAGATGATGTCTCCACATTGAGAGCTGCCTCTGTTCTCCGTGCTCATCTGGTCGCCGGACAGTTTTATCTTTTTTACAATGACATTCTTTCAGTGGCACCAGAGGGCTCTTATTGAAGCCGGGCCGGCCGGGTCAGACGAGTAGGAGCAGGGACGAGTAGGAACATGCAGGCCCCATTGAACCCGGCGCTGGTTTTCCCACACCACGCAGATATTGATGATTAGCAGTCACTCGATACAAAGCATCCAGTGACCAACGGATCTACAAGCCTGAGAAAATGGAGCTAAGAGAGAATTGTAAGGTACCGGGTTATAAAACCTCATGTAGTGTAGACTACCACAGCCAAGATCCACATTCACGTTTGTTTTTTGAGATGTTTATTCTTGTAGCCTTCTAAATAAAAGCTGTAGAGAACCGGAAAGCTTCGAATGGTTCAAGTCCTCGTCCATTTTGCACGTGCCAGGCGGAAGTATTGTTCAGAGACACAAGGAAGCACAGAAATCAGATTCGGCTGTTGACAACCATGAAACGTTTCGCCCTGGACAATATGATGACAAGCTTGTTGACCATCCACACATCGTCATCCACCTGTGCATGCGTATACACACCCACCCACACCCAGATACACACACACACACACACACACACAACAGCAGTCACACCAACAAATCTAAATATACCCCAATCTGCAGTGCCAGTGTCCCACACAAAACCCACTTGACATTCAAGAGCATACAATCATACCCTTTCCTCCCACAGCAGTTACTGAATTCCACGGTACCCAAACATTCACAAATGTTATGAGATTATCCCTTAGAGGAAAATACAACCTAATGCATGCAGAGCCCATTCCTTTTAAAGCTGCCACGGGGTGTATAGGATCCTGTATAGGTGTTTGGCTGCCTCGTGAGAGAGCAGTATCAACACAGTGTGGGCCAACGATTCCTCCCAAATTAATCTCTCTTATGGCCAGGGGTTAACAAATCCACAGATTTTTCCGTCTCCCCATATACGGTGATGACACCCCGGTCTCTACAGCAGTGTATAAAGTACTGTATGCGTAGCAGAGTAAAAAAAAAAAAAAATCCTAGAATTTGTGTCACAGCTGACAGATTCAATTATACACTCTGAAAACATCTTTAATAATCATCATTAAGGAGCTCACGCCTGATTGGTCTGTTTGAGACGACACCGGTCATGTGATGCCGATACCTCGAACCAATAGGATGACTGGCGTGATAAGAGAAGCTCTTTAATGGCTTCTTTGACCTAAATCTTCACTAATCATTTTAGAGCTGAGACAAAGATTTTGGTGGACGGGGATAATATTTTAAACCTACTGTACAAGGAATTAAGCTCCCACCACGGGGTATTAGCATTCCTCCTTTGTTACAGTATCACTGGCAAAAAAAAAGAACATGTATTTAGACCATATGACCTCTTTGTGATTTTAAACATTATGATGTTTTCTGATGACTTCTGATCTTGATAAACCATCTCCTCTTTGAACAAGGCTTGATGGACAGATGGGGAAAAAAAGAGACAGTGGAAAAATAGGACGGCTATTTCACGGATGCTGTTTTGCCTCCAAAACATCTACATGCCACTCGGTGTCAAAGAAGACCTTTTCAAATGGTGACCTGTGAACTCCGCCCACCACCAGCTCATCACCAGCTCAAACAGGAGTTAAATCTATTAGCAGTGGCAGAAAAAAAGACCAGTTAAAACAACACAAATATTGAATCTGCCGACAAAGGATACCAGTATGTAATGGTGTGTGTGTGTGTGTGTGTGTGTGTGTGTGTGTGTGTTCATATTGTGGTAAGTAAGTGGCCTGTGGCAGGGCACTTTTGATTTGAAGCAAATGAGGCCTCGTGTCACAGAGGGCGTGACTGTGTTAGTTAAAAGGCTGAAAGCGCTTTCCTTTTGAAAAGAGCACTCCAAAAGAATATCCTCCTTAACACGTCATTTGATTTGTTAACATTGAATCTTTCTTAAAATGTCAAAAAAAAAAAATGAAATCAATTTTGTTTGAAGGGTTTTTCTCCAATCAAGTGTCATTCTCTTAGCATAAGTGGAGTCATCTGCCATATTGTGTTGGCAATCTACTGTCACTTGTTCAAGAAAACAAGTGAAATCATCTCATCCCATTGAAATGATCTTACCACTTTGGCTCAATACAAGACTAAATGACTTTGCTAAAATGAATATGTTGATATGTTTTGCGGTGAGCAAGTGAAAGCTACTACCAGTCTGGCAGCTCCTCCTCCTCTGCTCTCTCCCACTCTTCCATCTGTTGCCCACCTGATCCACACAAACAACTCATGTGTGGCCCACAAGCAGACTCAACCCTACCAATGAACACGCAATCAGCCTTTTCTATTCATTCGCTCCCTGCTCAGAATGACGGGGTGTGATCGGCCATTATCTCAACACTTGGTGAATGAAGATGGATAATATACACCGATCCATATTATCTATTGAGTGCAAGCATGTGTGACGCAGTGTGTGTGTGTGTGTGTGTGTGTATGTATTAGTCTGTTGATGTCTATGGGTGGAGGAATGGCGTGTGACGTCTACTTTCATTACTCTCCAGTCTCTCGCTCTACTTCAGACGAGGCCTGGCACAGCTGGTGATCTCGGCAGCTCGCCGCTCCTCTCCATTCTTCTTTACTCAACTCCTCTTCTCTCCTTACTGCTCCCTTCTCCATTGTCCTCCTTTTCCACTCCTCTCCTCTCCTCCCTTGCATGGCATCCACCCAACTAAGCTATTTGTTTTTCACTGACCAGCACAATTTGTTACATTTGTATTCCCCCTTATTCCTATTCAGTGTCATGGGAGCTGGAGCCTATCCCAGCATGCACTGGGTTGAAGGCAGGACGCTCACATTGTCATTCAGACCTATGGGAAATTTAGTGTCTCTTTAGTGTCTCATGTTTTAGAGATTAATAGAGACTGTGATAGAGGCTATGCCATAGTCACAGGGGGGCTGAATCCCCTCAAGGCACTGACAACAGCTGAGTTACACAAAACTACAGTCAACTGTCTGGGTCAAATCGAGACAGTCTGATGAAGCAGAACCGCATCACTATGTGTACAACTCCTCGCTTGTCTTTTCATTGTGTGAAATATGGGTCTCTTCTATCTCCCAGCGATAATATCATCCACCAAAAACAAAAAAAAAGAAAACACAAAACCATCTGTTTTCCACCGGAAGGAAAAGAAAATAACAGCATCTGTTCCAGTCACCGCGGCTCTCTCCGGCTCTCGGAGAAATCAGCAGTAAGCAGTATGACACACTCCACCCCCGCTTTTAACTCTCTCTCATTTTCCAATTCATCAATCTTCAGCCAGTCATGATAATTTAATGTGCCCCAGTCCCTTAATAAAAACAGCCACCCAAACACATCCAGCTGTGTGCCCGGATTGTGGCGGGAGTGGGGTGGGGGTTTGTGTAGTACCACCCAAGCCTCTACTGCCCAGTCTTGGATGGCCTACCACAGACCACCACCCACCTCTCTACCCCAGCCCCCCCCCCCCTTAGTCAGTACTAATTAACCCACCGGATGGAGTGAAACAGAAGAATCTGTGGTGTTAATTGCACTCGATTGGCTGTGTTTCCCCAGTTAAACTGTCTGCAAAAATGAGAGCGAGTAGTTTACAATTCGACACACAGAGTGGAGTTTTCCTGGTGGCTCAGCTGGCTGAAGCACATAGCACGCAAACCTCAGGGTCAAATCTGGCCTCGGCCCTCAGTCGCATGCCGTCCCTTTTTCTCTCTGCCAAACGTTCCTGTCTCTCTCTAGCGAAGCCAAAACATGGATAAAAACCCAACATGTTCAAGAATTATGTTATACACAATTATGAAATGCATTCCTGAAAGAAATACTGTTTGGAGCTTCGTGGTTTTTGTTGTGTTGCAGCAGCAAATGCGATGATTGAAGTGCAAAGGGAGCATTTAATTAAACATTGTCAATCCAAAACATGAATGCAGTGTAGTGCGTACAGTTTACAGTAGTAGTAGTAGTTCAAAATATGAAGCTCTTCCTCATGGAGTTTCATTCCATGTTCAGATATCTAAAAGTGACACCTCAAGCAAAATGATTGATTGCACAAAATAGAAACAAATGATGGTGATTTCTAAAGGCTAGGATGTGACTTTAGTCATTTGGAGTTTTGGAAATGAACTTTATTCCATATCAGCCACTATGTTATGTTTGCGTCACGCTTACTGGTCGCTCCTGGGGTTGCGGTCAATTCACTTTCTCCTTCTTTCGCCGATCCATTATTCTTACATGAGTCGCAGTTTCAAATTACTAGCTGACCCCAAACCCTGATCTCCAAACAGCCTGAAAGCGACGTTGCCCATCTCCAAAAAGAATGTGCATCATCACATTAAGGCGACAGTGGGCAGAATGAGAATGCCACCATAAGGGAGAGAAGAAAGCTCCATCACCTGAGTGGTGCCTAATGGGCCGTGGGTAAATGGGAGAGCGGAAGAGTGACAATGACAGTGCATCTGCCATAATAGCACGCTGCTCTGCTGCGACGGGGTCTGGGGAGTTGTCACCGGAGACTTGAGTCATGTCTCATTACGTCTCCAGGGGGAAAGCGCTTGCCCACAAGACCACCAGGCAATATGCATCATGCCATGCCACAGGATTACATGGTTTACCTCCCAAAATGAGACATCCACTATTAGAAAAGGTCACTTAGTAGTTTTAAAATGAGTGACACAAAAAATCAAAACAAGTATGGTACTTTTTAAAGTGGTTTTCCAGACTTTAGCTTTTTTTCTGACATGGACATATAGCGATTTGGAACTGAACTACTCTCTCATGATGGTTGAGCATCCCATGTGAAACAAAGAATGCCATGCCATATCATGTTATATTATATCAAATAGTAACAACAAATGTTAGTATGAGTGTCACATACTCATACTCAATCCCACAGTGATAAAAAGTGCCATTCTTAGTACCATCACCATGATGTCTCCTGTCTTATGGGATTGTTTTAAGGTCACATATCTGGTAGAATAAAATGAAATTAATAAAATACTACCCATGTATCACTAATCCAATGATGCCATATGTAGTGCATACATGTTTAGTATGGGTCAAGCCACTACCCCTGCCGTAATTTACAAGGTGGAAACAATTTAGGCCTTCAAAAGAGAATTACTACTTAACGTCAGGCGGTCATAAACATTATATCACAGCAATAATGAAGTAGTTAGCATCAGGCCTGGGGGGTATCTACACCATGTATCCACTTTACTACCCCTGTTTTATAATAAAACGTAACAGCTACACCTGTGGGGTCCTGTGTGTGTGTGGTGGGCTGATTCCTGTAACTGTTGAGGCTTGAAATGTGAACTGAAAGATAATGAATCCTCTTTTTCACTAACTTTGCCTGCATGTAGCCTATCTCATCTGAACTCTAACTGTTGGGTGAACCTAAATGTTCTTTGTTTCCCTTTGTAGAAAAACAACTACAATCATTTTGAAGGATATTATGCAAACACAGCAAAACGGTAAGCCCCATGTAGGAATATCACTGGAATACTACAGTAATACCATAAGAGATGGGAGAAAAAAGCCATAAAGTACGAGTAGGCCACTGAGTACCACTTTAAGTCCCAAACGGAATATTATAGTGATTTTTCCTTAGGCTTCCCTGTATTTCATCACCCTCCCTTTAGTGAAATAATCGATAATAAAAAAGAAACTCATTAAAATCATTTTTGAAAGGATGGAAGGCCAGTAGACACCTGCTGTCTATCCATATCTCTAAATTAGAGGCCACAAAATCTCTGACAACAAGACCTGTGGGCTTCCTGTCTGCCTTTCGGGCATAAACACTTCAAATGACACCTAGAGGTACTGAGCTACATCTGACACCATCACTGGCGGACAGAAAATAATCCGCTCGACACGGTAGGCCTGGCACCGGCCGGCATAACAATAAGGAATACCCTCCTGCAGCCAATGCATGCATTTATTTAACACATAGCCTTTGAACACATTGAGGTTGCCGTGCCTCTCCTCAAGCTGCAGTGCAGAGAGTGCATAGGTTATTATGGCCTCCCTCTGATGCTCATCGGGATATAGATGTTTTTAAAAAAACACGAATGGTCGTCAGGCGCCTCACATCGCCATATTTACACCTGGACACGGTAAATATCTGCAACATTACCGGGTTGCTATGGCGAAGGGCACAACTGGACGCCATCCTCACCGACTTCACACATGCACTGCACCATTATTCTCACCGATCATTCAGACCCAGCGCCGAGGCAATTAAGACAACGATGATGAAAAAAAAGACAAAACCTCAAACTCACCGTCTGCTGCAAGCCGCTTGGATGTTTTTTGTCTCTCTCTCTCTCTCTCTCTCTCTCCTGTTACTGAGTCTCTCTTGAGGAAAGGATGGGATGTGTTTCAGGGACCGTCTCTGAGCAGTGTGTCCGCCCCCCTCAGCCGCTGCAGCAGCAAGCTGTGGTCCACGGATCCTCTCCTCTCCTCCCCTCTCACCCGCTCCCCCGCCGCTGTCAAAAACCAGCAGCTCCAAAGATCGTGTGATTTTGAGAGGAGCAATCACTCACGAGCGAAAAATCGGACCCACCTTTCCCGGTCTCCAAAAGTGGGCGTTAACCTTCATGTGCTCTCCTAATCCTGCAAATTTTGCTTCACGTAGACACGCATATGCTTGATAGTGGAGGATACTGTAACATAGTAGTAATTAATTAAGTACTGCAGTTACCATCATGAATGATCTGGTACAGTCCTCAAAAAAAGTTGGTTTTTTTTCATCACAAATAATGTCAATTTTAGCTCTGGATGTTAGCAATGTTTCCAGGTTTGTAATTTGGTTTAACGTAATCCCCAAACTTCCGCCACCCCTTACACCTTATTCATAATTGACTATTCCATTACGTTACAGCACACTGGAAGTCTATCCATTCCTATGGGAGACAATTTTGACAAAGTGACAATGCAATGCCCCCTTGTGGACAATAGACTCATTGGCAGCGGAGAGGATAATGGGTTATAAATTGGCTTTAACAAATAATATAACTCTCCAAAATGTATTATATTTTTTAATGTTCTGTGAACAAATTAAAGCCATCCTGCATCCTTGTGTGTGTAACTCATGCATCTTTTCCTTTGCCACTTTCCTCTTCTTTACTTATGCCAAATTGTTTCTGTGTTTGTCTCTATTATGAAGCACTTTGTAACCTTTGTTTTAGAATAGTGTGATTCAAGTTCTTTAGTTTATTATTCATGATTATGATTTTGGCCCGAATACACCCATTTGACATTTGTGGTACCAGGAGAAAGTGACAGAGTGAGACCTTACCTTTTTTTTAAATCTCTGACAGTCTCGCTGTTAACCGGCCCGGTGCAGAAAGAAATGAAAAAAGAAAGCCTAATCTGCAGCGACCCCGTTTTAATGAGCGGCAGAAACGGGAGCTGCGCGCGAAGAGAAGACGCGTGGAACAAACAATAACACTGCGGAGCACTAATGCTACCGTAATGGCTGCCTTGTGTTGTCCGTTAGGCATAATATCCTATATTGACTTTTAGTGTGTTTGTGCCAGACAAATATGACCTTGTCCAACTTCATTTTTAATCACTATAATATTCCTATAATATTGCTATAGGGACTTAGAGGTTGACTGTGATGCTCAATAGTGAGTTTGTGACCTTGTTGCTCTTAACAATATATTTATTGCCAGTCGTATTGCTATAATAGTCCTATAGGTCTTTAGTTTAACTGTGACATTTGTATAGTATCCTTCTAAAATGTGTTTATTATTTATTTTATTTATTTTTTGTAAGATGTCCTCATTTAGGATAAACTTCATCCATTCCTTCTTCATTCACGTCTCATGGAGTAAACAGTTTAATAAAATACAATAAATACTAATTAAATTATCACCTTTTTGCTTGTCTCCATCCACACGGAGGTCAGCTACAAAACACCAGCCCTGGCAGTGGTAGGGATTTAGTGCCTTGCTCGAGGACACTTGAGCGGGTGCTGCCAACACAGGCAGTTGAAGTTAATCTCTTCACCCGCTAGGCCACCCTGTAACCTTTATGGTAAAACTTAAGTGATGAAATCTTGCGATTAGAAGGGAACCAATATATTGGTTAATATGGGTGCTGGTTCTAGAGGATTCCTGGGGACCTGATGTCTGATGTGACACACAGGTGTTCCTCTGCCGTCAACACAGGACAGGTGGCCTATATAGACACACACACACACACACACACACACACAGAAAACAGTACTAGTGTCAAACGCTCCAGTGCACTTTGCATTATCATTACCGGTTCACCAATCCACATCACCATTTGGTAGATAGCCTAGCTGTGTAGCAATAGCAGACCCTTCCTGACACAGACATCTGTATCATTATGTAGATCGCCCGCCCCCCCCCCCACCCCACCCCTCCCACCCTAACATCTTTCAATTCCAGTCTGGGACAGGCCAAGCATATCCTACACACATTAGGTCTCAGACACATTCATCATTGTCAACACAGCACCCATCAAGACCAGTAACGTTAGGTGTTTCTATGTGTGTCTCCCTCACACACACACACACGCACATACTTGACATCTGTGTAATAGTGGCTGCATTTGTTTGCCATTGTTCAATTCACTTTTTAATGGAAAGAATCAAATTTCATGAACTGGGCCTCTACTACCTTGACTTGGTTACTTAGGTTGTTCAGACCAGCAGCACTGTGTGGGAAAAAGGGTATACGTGTATAATTTCTAGTCAGTCCATAAGGCATTAGCACAAACACACAAGTGAGTCATGTGCTGTTGGCTCCCAGTAATTGTAACAAGTCCCCAGGGAAGGTTGGGACTCAAACAAAGATGCACTTCTGAGGCATGTTAGTCACCCAAAAGCGGTTTAACCTGTGATAAAAATGTGTTTGTGTGTGGTGCACATGTGTGTATGACTCAGACAGAGAGACTAAACACAATTAGAAGATACCATTAAACATGGGCGAAGCACTGATACAGGGGTGTAAATGTGTTCCAGCTCTTCGAGGGTGTGACTCGGGCAGGATGACATGATGCCCTCATATTCAAACACCTTCATGTTTACCTAGAGGTATGAGTTTACACGGTGTGGGTCTCGCAACAGTGGGAGCATACAGTGTTGTTTGAGATGCATGCACGCCGGTTGGGCAAGTAGGGTGTGTGTGTGTGTTTTTACGTGTGTGGGTGTGTGTGCTCAGTAACTGACTGGCAGAAATCTGCGGAGAGCCACACCACTGTGTAAACTGTGTGTAAACCGAGTGCCCGTTTCTTTTCGACGGGGAGATGTGATGACAGACAGATAATTGTCAACGCATCCTGGCCGCCTTTTCAAATACACCACGTGAAAAGCACACATACAGCATGTGTCCACCGTGTGTGTAGTATGTCTGTGTTTCTGCATCATTACCTGAAGTTTATTGTTCAGTATCTCTAAACTCATCCTGTCAAACAAAGACACAAGATACCAAGCACCCTTTCAAAAAAATGTCATAATTTCAATTATTTCTGTGCTACAAATTGTTTTGTAAGAGCAGGTTCCACTTTTTTTTCAAAAGGTGGATGTCTTATTTTGAAACCAAACACTCCAATATCCTTCTCCATCCAGTAGAATTTGGCATTGAGTTCTATTTAAAACCTTGTCTGGGTCACTGTGCAATTTACGACTAGTTTATACAGGGCTAGAATGTGTTACGTTGGAGTGGTGTCACTTTGATGGCCACCAGAGACCTGCAATCATACTGATATTGTTTACACAGCAGACTTCCTAACTTGGTCAGAGAGCACCGTCTGGGAAACGCTGGTATAAACCAGAGGGTAATACTTCTTCCTCTCACTCAACCTCTTCACACTACAGATCCCGATGTGAAGCATGCAGAAGAGGGTTGATCATCAGGAAGAAAACGCTGCGGTTATTTTTGATTCTATATGCTGCGATGTGACTCCCTCTTCCTCCTCCAGAGCCCTCGGGGCAGATCTCGTCTTGTGAGGCGAGGGATGGCGTGAATCCACCCCTTCCAAGTTCTAGTCCCGTTTCTAGTGTGGCGCGCTCTCTCTTACATCTAAACCCCCTCGAGGGACGTATTTGCTGATTCAATTGCACCATTGGGAGCTGCTGTAAATTCACCCTTTGTGATCACATGTTGAAGGGTGAGTCTTTTTTACATCATGGTGTTTAAATTGAAGCCATATCGTCTCCTTAGCGCTTTCGCAGAGGAAGCAGGAACATAACAAAACAAGGGGAGACAACTTGAAAACAACAAGACCAACATGGTGCGTTCTGGGCAGATGGTACATCCTGAGAGAGGTTTGGGGAGTATGTCATGTACAAAGTGTCTTGCAAGTTAAGAGAGACAGAAAAAAAAGCACAATCCTGGGTTTTTATCAGTGCAGACCATCCATTTCAGGAGTTGCGCATCAGAATCTAAAACTGGCAAAACCCCGCTTACAGCAACGAAATAAAAGAGGTTGATTGCGTAACGTGTTTCTGCCAGATCAGGGACAATTTTAGGCGAACGTGGGCACACATACATTGAGGAGATTGTAAACGAGCAAGGGGACTGTAACGGTTGCTAGGGAACACCATAAGATGAGACAATCCAATTCTGCTCCCCCCCCCCCCCGCTTTCTCCTGACGAGGAGGGCCGACGGACAGCTCAGCTGACACAACAAGCAGCGAGCGGTGCAGTGGTACGGCGCAGACCCACAACTATTTGTTTCCCACTCCATGTAAACACAGCCTGGCAGACACCGCTCAACCTTTGCACTTTGACCTTTTTACGCTCAACCGCAACAGGAAATTGCTGACAGGATGAGCGTCACGAGGGAATATTCATTTCATGTTCACCTCATATGTCTGTGCTTGTCATGTCTCGTGGAGTAGCGCAGACCCCGTGACCGCAAGGAGCTTGACAGGGCACTTTATCTAACTTTCTGCTATGGTTGACAGTGGGACTTTCACAGAGACACATTTATTAAACCTTTATGAAAGTATCCAGTGCATTCAGATGTGCAGTGCATTCAGATGTGCAGTCAGAAAAGTTGAGCTCAGTTACGCCACAAACATTTTTGGAAGTTTTCTCATAACAAATTGTTAACCAGAGCATTTTCTGAACAATATTTTTGAATCCAAGTTTGACTCAAACCCAGACAATTAAGCCTGAACCAACCTACACTGTGTCTCATTGGGTTTTAACCATAAATGTCCCGCTGAGTGCAGCTCCACTATTGAACGGGGCGCTCTTTAGATTTCTCTGACTTGAAAGCACAGTCTCATCCGTTCAGACAGTTTTTTTCTGTGCTCCCACAAGCACATCCTATACATTTAACTCTCCAAATAACTCTGCGGGGCTCAAATAACAGTGCAGTTCTGTTCCCACGCACCTGTTCCCGTCAGGAATGCATTTTCAAGCGCACCGGCAGCTTTCAAGCTCCCTTCGCATGCACCTGTAGGATTTGTCACGCCAGCACCAGCGTCTATCCATGGAGAAAGGATAGAGGCCAAGTTTAGGCAACATGGCCATAAATCAGGCCTTGACAGGAATGACCACAGTGGTCTGGGCCTCCTGCATCACAAGAGCCCACAAGAGCCCTCACGGTGAGGATCAAGCTATCGATCAATCAGTTGCAAGTTTGACACTTGCAAACTAGGAGTGAGGTATGAGTCAAGGGGATCAAGTAAAATACTTGGCATATTATTCTACATCTTACCGACATCTTTCATTGTTGGAGGTTTATTGTTCAGGTTGATTGGGGTGACACCAGCGTGAATGGCAGGAATGAATGCCGTGGAATTTCAATGGATCTTCAATGGGAGGAAAACAATAAAGCAGAAAATCAATGTATGCAATTGGAAAAAGCAATTCATCATAGGAGGACATTTGGCATTCCTTCGTGACAACTCTATCGTAGAGCTCTATCGTGTGTCAGCGTTTGTAGTTGTAAAACACAACAGCAGATCAACATTAGTAGCATCAAATAACATGACACAGATCGCACACACACACACACGACAGCCTATATTCCCCACCCACTAACCTTAAGAAAATAACAATAAAGATGTCAAAAGAGAACACAAATTTAAGTTTTTCATGACAATTCTTTTTATTTTTGTATGTTCCACCAAGCAATGAAGGAGGGAGGAATCGAGGCAATCAGGGTTCTCACAATTTTTAAAAAAGTGTGTCAAATTTGTTTAGTCTACATTAACAAATAGCTGGGGCTGAGCAATCGAGGCATGAACATGCTCAGGGTTAAGTGCAAAAACTTCATACCATCAACCCACAGAAATAACTCATGGCCCATAATGAATTACTCATAGTTTAGAGTAGAGCTTGCTTTTCACAACATAACAGTAATCATTGTTTGTATCCAATGGATCAGTGAAATACATTGTAGCCAGGTCCTCGACGACGCTTGAGGACAATGAAATTGAAGTATCTCTCTTCAGATAAATCATGTGCTTTTGTCATTCCATCTTCTTAAACTCTAGCAACAACAGTGAAACAATTCAGAATCACTTCAATTATTTACACATGATCCCCAAGTTTAGAGTTTTACAAAGTGCGTGAAGTCTTTCTGCAGTCCAGTATTAGAAATAGGCAGATAATGATATTCTCACTATTCAATTACGCATTGAATTTCAATGCCTTCAAGTTAAAGGAATGAAATGAAATGAAATGAAATGTCAATTATTTACAAAATAATTATAGTTATCACAATTACATTAATTCCTACTAATGCTGGCATGTGTCACTGCCTAAAGTACCAAATCAACAGTTCCAAGCCACATCAGAGAACCTATACATATATGAACTTGTGTACGCGTACGTACATTTCCTGTGTGTGATTTGCTCATCCAGTATCAACAGAGCGTGTTATATTGTCTCTGTCACAGGAGACACATCCTGCATGACACAGGACAAAAACACATCTCACATCAGTTATCTATCAATATTTCAGTCACATCTTGAAATCAGTCATTGTCAGAAGGGTCTCAGGCACCCCGATGATCAAACCATGGTCAACACGAGATTAGTATTTCACTCCAAATTGCCTGTGGAATTTAGATGCACCTAAGAGTTAGTGTTCAAATAGCAAAAGGTACAGTTCTTCTGGGATTGTTCTTACAGGCCAAGTCTTCTAACTTTGTGGTCACGCTACCACCGTGCTAACTACAGCTTGGAGGTGAAGGGGAGACCCTCGTACATGTCGGCCTTGAGCTTGGCCCACTCGGCCAGCCTCTGGATGGCGCTCTTCTCCTGGCTCAGCACGCTGGCCGTCTTCCTCAGCTTGGCCTCGTTGCGCTCCAGGTAGCGCTCGCCCTCGCTCTTGAGGAAGTTCAGCTTCTCCTGCCGGCTCTCGTCCAATGGGATGTCCTCGCTCATGTAGGGGTTGAAGCGGAAGTAGGTGTCAGGGGGCAGCAGAGCGTCCAGCATGATGTGCACCTCTGAGGGAAGGACGGACGGGGAGAGAGTGGTCAGCTATCAAACGCTTCATCACAGTTACAGATCATCTTCAATTTCACAATTCTACTTTTCCTCCTTCTTTCTTCCACATGTCCAAAATGTGTGTATTTGGACGGAACAGCACAACTTTTTGTGGAATTCCTAAACTTTTTAAGCCCGACCTGAAAACTACCAAAGTTGTTTCCATACTTTTCCACACCCTGCTTAAAGAAACCGCATTGAGCCAGCCAGAGAGTTGCTGTGCATCACTTAGCCTGTGACTGTACGCCTCTAATCTGGGAGGTTTATAAAATAACCTTGCGCGGCTTTAATCCCAGTCAAAAAGGACAGATGTGGGAAGTCCCACTGTGCAGCCGTTGCGCAACCTTACCCTCGGTATCGGTGGCGCTGCTGATGACGTTCGTGAGTTTGGTCTTGAGGCTGGTGTAGGTGGTGTTGTTCTTGCCCCCCGCCTCGTATCGTCCGGTGCCCAGAGACACCACGCACTGCACCGGGGTGTTGGGCCACAGACACTTGCACTCGTGGATGGCCAATGCCGTGGGGTTGTTTAACAGGAGACCTCCATCCTAGAGGAGAGGAGAGAAGAGGACGGGCTCTGCTTGACTGTTCATTAGAGTATAAAAATCCACCTTCTTTAAAATAAACGATGTACAAGACATACTAGGCTAATTTCAGGAAACTGAATCTTTCACAATTAAATCCTGAACTCGACAGTATAAGATCAAAAAAAAAGCATGTTGGCCTACAGCAACAATGAGCTCAGGAGAAGGTTGCCTGTGATATGGCTGACAACTTTCACTGCTTCTTTGATACCTGCCAATTACCCCGAGGTATCCCAACTGTGAAGTAAACTGGCAGAAATCTGTGTGTGTGTGTGTGAGCTTTTTCCCAGTAGGATCAATCTGCGCTTCAAGGAGTTTCATTCAAGAGACAGGGCTGCTCTGCAAAATATGTCTGCTGTGTGTGTGTGTGTGTGTGTGTGTGTGTGTGTGTGTGTGTGTGTGTGATACCTAGAGTATATTTACGCCCCCACTCCCACTCCAGACACACAGGTATGAACAGGTTATTGTGGGCATGCATGTGTGTAAGAGCTCAAGGCTAGCCAGAGACATCTTCTCCCCTCCAGGGCAAAGTGGGATTACTATACAAACAAATGACCAACACACACACACGCAGACACACGCACACGCACACACGCACACACACGTACACGCACACGCACACACACGGCAGAGCAGGAAATTTGATTTGTCTTCTACCAGGTTACTAGATTCCAAAATGTACCAGTTATTTTCACTATTTCACCAGCCAAATATGATTTTTTAGAATAGAACACATTTGAACACATTTCTGTGTTTAGCTTGTTGCTTTACTATACTGTTTGATTTATGCCCGTCATGAAAAATTGCCCTGTGGGAAATTGCCTAGTTGTTGCCATCCCAGTATTAAGAGGGGCAGCTAACCCAGGGCTTTCGTGAGCAAGCCTAGGGTAACGGACGCTTCCGGGCCGGAGATGTGCCCGCGTTGGCAACCAGCTCTGGCAGATACAAGAGAACCTGCTGCCCTGTTCTCGACCCCTTTCAACCAAGAGTGCACTTCTTCAATCCCTGTTATTCAGAGGCAAAGGAAGGATGAGAACAGGCAGGGAAAGCTGTGTTTGTCTTGTATTAGGCCTATTTTTATTTTATTTTTTTTAAACAAAATAATGTTTCAGGATTAAGAGTGGTGTGCACTTTGCCAGCCTAAATGATGCCAACACTGAGAGAAAGGGCAAAAACAGACTGAACGGATGCTTGGACTGGTTTAGTACCCTCTGTCCTTTTTCAGTCTATCCCAAGTCCATTCTTGGACCACATCCAACCACTGAAGGGCTTTTAAGATACCCGGAGTGTGTTTGGCTAGGATTAATCCACTAAAACAATAATCTACTCATGGTCATCTGTGTGAGAGAGTGTGGCACACAGGGCGTCCTATTCCCTCGGCAGACCGGAAGGCAAAAGGTCATTTCCACTTCTCTACAGGGGGTGGCAAGCAGAAAAATACCCAGGCCACCTTAAATCCTCTCCCACTTCTGAGCTAAAACAAACACGGTGTAGCTTTAAAAAAGAAAAGCCAACGACAACCAATATAGACTCAAGCACAAAACACACCGTGGGTGCAACAGCAGCAAAATAAACTAGGAGCTCAATATTTTACGAAAGACAGGACAGATCTGTTGATAGACACACTGCCTGTTATGGGACCGTCTCAGGCTGTTGCCCCGGTGGCATTATATGTCAATATAACACATATCATCCTTAGCTCAGTTGTAAACCCCATTTATTCTCAGATGTAACCCACTGCAATACTGAAACAAGGTTTGCACTCTTCAGGCAGTAGGTCATTCACACCAGCTGCCCCCTCAGCTCTGACCCCTCGACCTCTCACCCCAGGGTCAGAGTACCGTAATGAGGTCCATCCTGCCTCCAATCACAACACACTCCTCTACAGGGAATGAGGGATGTGATGACACAGAAACCAACACGGCCTTAGAGACAAGCTGGGGCTGGTGCCAAGACTGTGGCATGCAGTGGTAACAGAGACTGTGCAACTGTGGTAAACCCTTTCACCCCTTAAGCCAAGGCTGAAACACTTGAGATTCTGCTTCCTTCACCACGTCGTCTAAATGTAGCAATCGGCAAATGTATATACTGTAAGTTACGGTAAATGGTAAATGTGTACATCAATGGTAAACATTTCCCAAGATAAAATCACTGTTTATGTAAGTGGAAAATGTCACAGTAGCGCGAGGCTCACTCACAGTCCTACCACTATGTGTTGTTGTGGGTACGTGTGGGATGTGTGTGTGTGTGTGTGTGTGTGTGTGTGTGTGTGTGTGTGTGTGTGTGTGTGACTGTGTATATACACTCTGTGGACTGAGGCTGGGTGTGATGCACTCAAATCACCTGAGGCAGAAGAGATTCAATTGCCATTCGAGTGTGTCATAGTCCACAGATACAGAACGACTACCAACACCATTAACGCCTTGACGCAAATGCTGCTGAAATGCAGATCGTGTGTGTGCGCCAGGACTAAGACAGCATCCTCGTGGAGGCTACGACACAATAAGGATGGATTGCGATAACAAAGAAACCTGGTACAGTGAGAAATAGGTCAACTATCTCCACATGAAGTCTGTGAATGAGTCTCTCTCCACTGTGTGTGTGCGCATGTGTTTGATCCTCTGCAGTGGCAGATTTCCCCTGAGAAATACCACCACTGGTGCTGAAAACTAGAGAGGGAGTGAGACAGGTGGGTGGCGACTGTAGCTCAAACTGTCTACGGAAAACACTGTGCAGCTCCAAGAGGAATGTGGAGTACAACACACAACTCATTCACTCTCCATCTTCCCATGCTTCCCTCTCTCCTTCCAAAACGACTCAAAAACAAATCCTTTATACAGAGATGTGAACAGGAACGCAAAGACGCAATATCTAGCTGGCTGACAAAGCAGTGAAGGTGTATGATGAATTCTGAGATGTCCCGGCCACTGTGTCTGGTGGACAAAAAAAAAAAAAAAGTTTCTGCCCTGATCTGGACAAGGATAACTGTCAGTAGCTTCCCTAGTCGGCCATTTGTTTTTATTCTCAGAGTACCAAGGCCTGGAACGGTAAATATGAAAAGTGGGATTGGGAATTAGGATCTGTTACTGACTGTATCATCGCAAAGGCTGTCTACTGGGGCTCTAGTATTAGAGATGTCAGGGGAGAGAAAATAATTGTTCGATGGAGGGGCGAGGCTAATTTTGCCAAAGTGGGGTTATCAAAATAAAGCCATGGCTTAAGCCTGCCTAATTGCTGCCAATAAAGACCATCTGAAGACATCGGGCCTAAGAAATAAATTACAATCACCACAATTTACGACGACTCTATTTGAACAGGTTCCAAAAGGGCTGAACAGCATAAAATATCACAGCGTTAACAAGTAAATCATACTTCCATTTAGCAGACGCCTTTATCCAGAGTGACTTATAATTAGTGCAGCAGTAGAATAAGCTTAAAATCATAGATCGCAAATATTACAAGAGACGAGTAATAAGAAGTTTAAGGGCCAAAGCCACAGCACCCTGCATCCTGTCCCCAGTAGAGGTGTGCAGAGATGCTATACTAATACTGACAACTAGTGAGATTCTAGGTATGGGAAAAGGTTTGTTTTATTCTCCTTCGTGTCTGTGTGGCCTTCCTCTTTACATACGAGGAAGGAAGGTATACCACATGACTCTGTCCGACAGGGTTGATATCTACTACGCTGTGGTTCCTTGAAAGCAGCTTGATTTTTCATTCACTGACTTCCTACTTCTTGAACCTAACAGGCAGTGCCTTTTGTCTCCCAGTCTTCTTCTTCTCTCTCTCTTTCAGGTGCATAGTCCACAGCCAATAGTGACTCAACAGAACCAGGACTAGAATCAATTACCTAATGAACTGCATCACTGGGATGGCAAATAAGTGATGTGAGGCTTGTCATGCAGACAGCAACTAGCGTGGCATTTGAACACAATGCTGTGCAGCCAAGTATCAGATTGATCCATCATCTCATGCTGATTGCTAATGTATTTAACATTTACCCAAGCATTGTATGATTATGTATCCAACTGCAGTGCAGGCCACTCACATTTTCACATTTAGTTATTTAGCGGATGCTCCTATCCAGTATGACGACAAATGAGTGGGTAGGAGTTTAATGTCTTGTTCAAAGATACTTCAGCGGGATACATAGCTGGTGATTGGTACATATTCGCTGAAATACCACCACTGAATGCAAATTGCATCGATTAGAGAGAGCGCAATGTGATTAATAAGGTCATAAAAATGTCCTGGCAAAGGCATTCTTCAATGGGAACCATCCCCATATCAGCATTAACAATGACTAAGAGAAGTGACTGTGGAGATCAATAGTAAGTAATCTCAGAGAGGTCCTCTTCACACAACTAGAGTTTAGTGTTAAAGAGCCATTTCCTTGCAGTCTGATCAATCAATACACTGGGTGCCACATTTCCTGAGAGGCTATGAAAAAGGCCAGATGTGGGGGAATCAGACGCTCTTCCCATTTCCCTCCAGGAAGGCAGGCTGAGTAAAGAGGACCGGGCCTTTGATGTGGAGGGAACACACTGGGACCAAGGGTTCTCTCGCTCTACCTCCACCTCACTTTGCTCACTCTCGCTTTCTCTCTCTCTCTCTCTCTCTCAGACTCCTGACTCCCAGCAGAGATGTTTGTGCCAATTAGGAGATTGCTTTCAAGGTTAGGGGCTCTAGTGAAACAGACACACACACACACAGACACACAAACACCGCAGTCAAAGGCATCTGTAGCACCCTAGTGGAAGCCTATTGATTGGTAAGACTGCAAGCAATTGTTCTCTCTCACTAAACTATGACCTCTTTGGGAGATGGGCCTGTGGAGATCACTATAGTATATACTATAGTATCATCTATAGTCATTGATAATACCAATAAAAACTGAGAGGAGGGCTCCACTTCTTTTCAGGAAATTCATTTTCCAGGACATTTTCAGGACATTATTGATCACACTGTTCTCTTTCATCACTGCAGCTTTCATTCAGTGGTGGCGGTGCAGTTTAATATATGTATAGTATACTGAATATTGTATAAATGTTTAAATATATTGAAACTGTTATATATAATATATTGAAAATAGTCTCTATATCCTGAATCCAGGTAATTTTCATGTAATGGAATTCTATAATTCTTTTCTCATAATATTTTATTTTATGGGTGAAGAATAATTATTTTAACTTTCAGGAAAGTTAAACCTTTGGGTTCGTCACACAGTGAATGTCATCTATGTATTTTGTTGTTATCTGTTCCCCCTTTTTGAGTTTGGTTATCATCACTTCCTGTTATCAAATGAGGCTCTTGGTTTTTTATCTAATCTGCACAAAATTTTATTTTTTCTATTCTTTCTGTGTTTTATTATTTATATGATCAAATAACGTAACTGAACTGAACTAAGTAAAGACATTTCTCGCAGTTCCATTTCATACCTGGTGGAGGTCTTTTCCCAGGACAAACTCCTGGAAGTACCCCGGGGCGGCGGATGAGGCACGAATGGCCTGCCACATTTTGTGTTTGCAGTCACCAAGGTAGTGGGATCTCACTCCTGGCATGAGCCTGTAGTTCCTGAACACATAGGCCTTGAGTGGCAGACCCCTGTTCACAATGGTGCTCACTGCCGACACCTGGTGGCCAGATTGAGTAAACACATGAGCAGAGGAACATGCCAAGTTGTCTTATAAAAAGCACTTATAAAGCACTTTTAACACACAGGTGTGTTCCAAAGGGCAAGACAAGAAAACAAGAACAAGCGAGCAATAAGTCAGGCTTACTTTAGGGCAGTTTGGGTCCCTGGCACTCTTAACCATAAGCCCCTCACCCATCCTTTCCCTAGGGAAAACACAAAGACAAATTTAAAATGAATTTGACCTCACAGGTCACTTTGAAATCAATCAGTGCTGATAGAAGGAAGGAAGAAAGGTAGGCAAAGAAGGAAGGTAGTACATGGAGGGATAAAAGCAAGGGATGAGGAAAGAATGAAAGGGATGAATCACAGTTAGAAAGGAGAAAGGAAGGAGGGAAGGAAATAAATAGGCTTGCAAACTGACTTGAGAATATTTTCCCAGACTTCACTGTCGTAGAAGGCGTGGCTCCAGCCCATCTTGACGGTTCCAACGATGACATTTTGCTTGAAGACATCTGAGCCCAGCTTCCTGTACATCTCCTCACACTCATCCAAGGGGATCTGGAAGACCCCGAGCATGAAGGCCAGGATGGCACCTAGCAGGCAGAGGAGCGAGTGTAAACTACTAGTGTACAAAGGGGTGATTTGAGGGGCAAAAATACAAAGAGTTACAGTAGCATACCTGTGCTGACTCCACAGATGTAGTCAAAGAGCTGGTGGATAGGTTTGCCGGTCAGGTTCTGCAGCTTATAGAGAGTCTGCAAGGCCATCAGTCCTCTGCAACCAAGATGCAAACATTTAACAATTTTAAAGAACTAGGATGATGTATAGCTAGCTAGCTTATAATATTTGAGTCATTGTTACAAACATCTTGAGGTGGCCATGTCCACTTTGCCCGGTAATGGAAGTGGTAGTTTGTATTTTTCTCCTTTAGCAACAGTACCACGATCTGTCAGTAGTTAACTGAACTGCAACACATCTCCATATTAACATGTAATATAATCTTGTATTTATCACTTGATTTTAAATATATACAGTGTTTACAACCTGCATTGAAAACAAGTAAAAACATGGAGATTTTTTTCTTGAACTAAGTGAAACTATCTTTTGTTAAGATGACGATTTTTGTTGGCTTTACCTTGTTCCCCCTCCGTCTATGGCCAGGACCCGAATACCCCTGCCTTTGACTGGGTTGGTGTAGCCCACCAGGGCCAGCGCTTCTCTGACAGCAGCCTGGAGAGGAGCATCTCTGGCCTGGCGCAAACGCAGCAGGCAAGGCAGAACACTTTCCTAGAAGCGGGAGACAGAGTCAGGAAGACCAGGCAAAGTGTTTTAAAACATGGATGAGTTTTGGAAGTACACTTGCATAGAAGATAAAATGTGAAATGCGAAACTGCAAGGTATTATGCAGACACAAAAACAAGACACACCAACCTTGATGCCCACACCTCGTGTCTCGGGGAACTCCAGGAGATGGTAGCTGAGCTCCTCCACTCGACTGGTAAGGAGCTTGACGTCGGTGACTCTCTGTAGGCCTTTCACCAGAGCTCTGGTCCTGTTGTCTACACTCACCCTGGCTATGATCTGGATAAGGAATACACCAATTTTGTACACTGAGTGTACAAAATGTTTGGACCATCCTGAGGGGATCCATATCAGGTTTTTGAGACATTTCAGACATTTTCCATTTAAAAATGCCATACTTTTTACAGACAGATGCTGCTAGATTTGAAGTTGTTGCGCAGTTTCTCAATATGATCTATATTATATATATGATCTATTTATATTCAGTTGCATGCCCTTTTGGACAATTGCTGTCTCAATTTCAAGGCTTAAAAATCCTTCTTTAGTCTGTCTCCCCCCATTGAACTGCATCTCTCCTGCATGACTGAAATCATAGTTTACCTTAAGCTTAGCTCAGAGCCAGCGACACTAACAGACTTGATAAAATCATCAAGAAGGCTGGCTCTGTACTGGGTCTCAGGCTGGAGACTTTTGAGACCGTGGTGGAGAGGAGAACGCTGAACAAACTGTTATCCATCATGGACAATGATCAGCACCCTCTCCATCACACAGTAGACAGACAGCGGAGTACCTTCTCTCACAGGCTGCTCCAGCTCCGCTGTCGAAGGGACAGATACAGGAAATCTTTCCTGCCACATGCCATCACACTGTACAATAACAGCTAAAACTCTGGTCATAACATACAGTCACTATGCACTTTATATGTTCTTACACAACTCTGTTCACTGCACCTTATATTTTATATTTTATTTTGCACTACAATAATAATGCTTATTTATACATTTTTATATTGCATTCTATATTGTCATTTTGATATGTCTAGGTTGTTCTCTTTTTTTTATTTTTTATTTTTTATTCATTGTGTTGTTGTTATTGTCTCTGTGTGTAATGCTGCTGCTGCACTGCAATTTCCCAGCTTGGGATTAATAAAGTACATCTATCTATCTATCTATCTATTAATTTTTGAAACATTTGAAACTGAAATCTGATTTGAGGGTTTTTTTGTCTCACCTCCACTTGCTTTATTTTTTCTCCTTTTCCTCCTCCACGTTGTATCACTACTCCCGGCATTCAGCCTTTATTGAGTGCCCTACCTTCTCTCTTTGAGTCAGCAGCAGTTGTTTGGCCTTCTCTGTTTTCTCCTCCTCGCTCTCGGTCTTCTCCCCTGCCTTGGCCACACTGGCCTCTTCCGCAGCGGACGATGGAGACTTGTCCTTCTCGGCTGTGATGCTTTTGGAATCACTTCTGAACTTGGGGACCAGTGGTGCGATGTAGCTGCCGACAAACGCCTGAACGCTGGGCCGAGGGTAGGACAGATAGTGGGTGAAGCCTTTCTTAGGGGAGGTAGAAGGTGTGGGGGCAGACTGAGCGGCGCTTTCTGTTACAGGGGTATCTGGAGAGGGCATCCCCATCGGAGGGCTGGGGAACGGCGGAGGAAGAGGAGAGGTAGTAGCCTTTTCAATAGACTTAGACTCTGCCACTGGAGACATAATAGGAACGTGGTCTCTGGTGCTCTGAAGGGCAGGCTTGAGGACAGGCTCAGGAAGAGCATCTTTCTCTTCACTGTGCTGATGCGGCGGCCTGTTGTTGCAGTCTTTGCTTTGTGTGTGTGTGCCAGTGCCAAAGTAACTGTTGATGTGCTGAGCCAGAGTGTTGTAAGTCTCGTCCATGTCGGTAGAGAGAGCTGCCGGGTGGAACAACTGCAAAGTTTGTTTAGCCATGGTTGAGGAAGAGCTTGCTGCAGACGCACTAGCTGCTGACACTAAATCGAGTTTGGACTTCTTGGCAACAAAAGGCTTCTCTGTAACGTGCTGCTGTTGCTCAGCAGACTCTTCCTCCCCTACTTTCTTTTGGTCTTGTTCTGGCGGTTTCATGGTGGTTTCACTGGCAGCAGCTGGAGCGGCATTAGGTGTGTTGTTGGTGGCTAAGGTTTCTGCTTTGACCAGAACCTTGTCCACATGGACACCGCAAATCGTAACACTGCTAGGCTTGAGGCGGGAGATCTTTGAGATGAGGTCTGTGCTGCCAACTGCCTTGGTGACACTGTCCAGCGTGGTCCTGATCCGTGACATGCGTCTGCTGGCTCACAGGAAACAGCAGTGGTGGGTTAAAAGCTGCCTAACAGTAGTCAGGCCTATGGACTAGGATTGTGGTGCCTGTGTAAAATAATGTACCATTCTGACAGGCAACCTGCCACGGGCTACAGTGACTTTTGTAGAATTTTCATTTCGGTGGGAAATGATAAATTCTGGTCCCTGTTCCACTGGTGTCTGAAAAAGAATAAAACAAAATCATCTCATTAATGGGAATCATGATACACTGTAATTGATAAGAGGGCCAACAGAGGGCTCCAACACAGCATATATACCACACCCCCAATGGTAGCCATGGTAACCTTTCCAAACAACAATACTGGATGTTGAAGACTAGCTTTTGTAAAATAATTTAAAAATAGCCTTTCGATTTATAAACGCCCTGTACAATATTTTCATCAACTCGGCAAGTTATTGCTGAATAGGTTTGAAAAGAGACAATTTGACAGGGTCACTGCCAGTGGATCTCACATAACAGCATTTGAGGCATTAGAGAGATAACGGACGAAATAAATGGAAGAAGATCGACCGTCATCCAATGTGAGTTTCACAGCGGATGAACTCGTAAAAAATGCGCTGGAAAAAGCACGTGATGCCGTCATGAGCGAGTTAGAGGATAACTCCCCTGAATATATGTTGAGAAATATTAACTGGGTCACTTGCAAGGACTTCACTGTCGAAGTGGGAGAGAAGCAGATCGCGGAGTACATCAGTACTTGGGAGGTGCATCCCAGCTGGCTCTTCAGTTTGGACTTCCTCTGGACAAACGAAGAGGAGCATCACACCTTCCACCACTACCGGAGCCGCTGGAGCATCCCCACCCCACGGAAACCGATCCCCAGGGGGACAGCTTGTGTCTACTTCGTCATCGACATATCTAAGGTCAAACCCCAGACTTTACCCGTGGAGGTGTTTTTCACGATAGAGTCGAACAAGTTGGTGCACAAGGCAGGGAAAACCAGGTTCAGAGAAAAGTGGTTGGAGGACGTCGTTGAGAGCAAGGCTTTGCTCCAAAAAACAGTGGACTTCTAATACTAAAATAAACCGCTTTGGCATCGACTGACACAACTTGGCACACTATCACAGCGGGAGAATTTGAGGAAAAGCGTTAGTTGTGTATTTTAGTGTGACTGGATGTTTCATTAAAATGCTGACTTTAAATCTGTAACGTTGGCTAACTCTTTCCTCTTAATGTTAAGTTGCATTTAACCAATTTAATACGATGTCTGCAAGTTTGAGCAAACTTGTTAAGACCTTTTAATGCAAGATAGAATTGATTATGAAACCCATTTCGCAACTGAAATAAAAGTTAAAATGAAAACTGCATACTTAGCAGAAAACGCCCGATTGGTCACCGGAAAGGTTACAGCACATCGCTACATTTTGAAGACATCAAAATGAATTTGAGATTTAAAATGCTTGATTTAAACGTTGAAATTTAAAAGACCTTAGTTTAGCTAATACGTTTTATTTGAAGACTTATTCCAGGACGTACAGACATCCTTGTGTTAGAGTGCACCGAGCAGATGATGTTAGCTAGCTAGCCATACAGTTGTGCCCCATTGAGTAACAACCCACATCATTGACCACCGGCCTTATTAGCACTCTAGCTAATAACTAGACGGCATATTTTCAGTTTATCGAATGAAACATAAATTCACAAAATAAACCAACTGCCATCGTCTTACCTTAAGAAACACGGGCCACTTTATCCCAATGAGATGCTTTATTTAGTGTGTGGCGCTGCCAATTGGCTGGCTAGAAAAAAATAAGAAACAGGAAAAAGACAGGAAGTGACGTATGTTGCCCTGTTTTGTCTGGCTGCGCACCGTGCAATGCTTTTCGACAGTAGATGTCGACAAAAAATATATTCGGGATTAGAAATTCAAATATCTTTATTGCAAAGGACTGGGAAATTGTGATTCAAATGTTCATATCCAATATCCATAGCGTGTGAAATATTACGAAACTTGATAATTGTATAGTTCTTACACTGATGTCAGTCTGAATACTCGCCAGGTAAGTTAACTATTTCAGCACCATGGAGAGCAGCACTTGATTCAGTCACATTGGCATTTGAGTTTTGTGTAAATGCCACCGAATTCCAGCACTCATGTAAAGTGTGTTATTGTCAGTTTATTCCTATGACCATTTGTTTGTAGACCAGGGACCTCATTTATAAAACTTTGCGTAGATTCCATCCTAAAACATTGCATAAGCACAAACCTCAGAATCTACTAATGCAAGAAAATATTCAGATCTATAAAACCGTGCGGCGCACACCTGTACGCAGTCTTCTCTTTATAAATACCCACCTGCGGTGAATTGTGCGCTCGTGTACTCCTCCCAGTGTCCTGCCACTATTCCTCCCAGTGTCGTCCCACAATTACCCATAAATGGTCAATGCTAAATAGCTCATGAATATCCCGACGTTGTTAAGTATCCTTTGTTGGACTATCAATGAGGACAATGAGTCTCAAAGACTGAGAGACGCCAACTGCAAGAAAGCCGAAATTTGCGGAGTGCGAGATCGAGGTGCTCGTCACTGAGGTTGAGCGCCGTAAATGTGTAGCCTACTGTTTGGGACACAAGCCCTAATAATCCGGCACACTTTATTAATAATAATAATAATAATAATAATAATATTAATAATAATACACTTTAGTTATATAGCACTTTCCAAAACAAAGTTACAAAGTGCTTTAGAAGACAAAATAAAAATGGTAGACAGACAGACAGACACGTCACTTAGTTCGTATTCTCAGCCTGCTTGCTTTTCGTGGTGGTAAATACAACTTTCACGGCTCTAATTCCTGCACACCTGCAACTGGTCCAGAATACTGCAGCTAGACTTCTGACAGGTTCCAGGAAAACGGACCACCTCAGCCCTTGTTTTTAGGGCCCTGAATGGGCTGGCCCCTGATTATATATCAGGACTCTTAATACTACTTCCAGGCCTCTGAGGACCTTCGTCATGAGGCTCTTGGCTGGTCCACAGGCAAGAGCCTTCACTGTCATGAACCCTAGACTGACCCTTTCCTCTCTCCATCAGATCTGCCCTGCTCAAAACTTTTATTCTTTAAGTCCTCTTGATTGGTCTGGTTTTATGTGTGTGCTTGATGTTCTATGTTTAGTGTGATTTTATGTATTTATTGGCTTTGTACAACTGTAAATTTGACTTGACATGATGACATGCATTTTTTTAGTTTATCCAATGGGTTTTGAAAGGCTTTCCTAAGACCTAAGGGTGGTAGAATTTTCTCAACCACAGAGGAGCATGAAATCCTTCAATGGAACACACATCAAGAAATCAAGAAATCACATCAAGATTGGAGTTACAAGGTTTTCACATGACAACAGTGTTTACCACTCCACAGATTGCTCTAGGAATTTGGTTGCCCTGGTAATAATAGGTGTGGGAGTGCCTCTATGTGGCTTTTCAAAAGAACCACTTTCATGTGGTTTCTAGGACGTTAAATACCTACCTGTGGAGAGCAAACCACTTTAAAATCATGTCTTTTGATTGACCTATAAATACCATCTAATGCATATAATCATAAGCAGCATCACACAATAATGAATCTTTGAAAATATTGCACAGCACTGAAGTCTAGTGAAGGTCTGAAGAATTCATCTACAATAATGGTGACCTAGTATGCATATAAAATCATATTCCGTTCATAGTAAAATTCCATTTTGCCAAAACATTCTTTCAGATCTAAGAATATGTCATCAAAGCAAACTCTTCTAAAGAAAATAATCAGTGCAACAAATTATTATTCTTTTTATTTTTTTTATTTAATTATTGATACAGTTATACTGCACTATTATAATTATCTGTAGTATATTTTTTACATGTATATGAATTATCTGGCATAGTATAATGAAGAGACAGAATTGCATTCTCTCTATAGCTCTCTGCATGCCATTGCTTCGTATAAGCCTCAAAAGAGACACAGCAGCCTGCAGCTCTTTCAGGTAAAATATGAACTAACTGGCTGCTGAGCACAAACAGCTTCTTTCCGCATACACAGAGCATACACTGTAATGTCTCTTTCTGCCTGATCTTTTATAGTACAATATGAACGCCCCTACCGTCACACAGAAAATGCCTTTTCTTTGTTTTATTGGTGAAGTGGTGGTAACGTTATAGTTTATCCCTTTTGTTGCCACTGCTCCAACCTGGTGATTATGTCCCTTGTATCCATTGGTAGCCACTCCACACATTTCTGTGACAGGCCTTTGTTGGTTGAATTGTTCATGTTCAGATATACTTTTCTGCTCACTTCAAAGACTCAAGACATTCTTAAACCATGTCTTGTATCTATAGTATCTCACAGGTCAACTAACTGATGCTGGTGCATGAAATGATGTGACATCTTCTGCTTGTGAAATATTTTTGTGCTTCATAAAGCTATTGACAGCCGCTCTGGTCTTATCTTATCAACTGATGTTTGTCTCCCATTGATTGAAGCTACCACCTCAGGTTTTGCAGGCTGCAGGCTGTGGTGGCGGTGTAGCTAAACACTAAAATTGCTTCAAATGCTATCCTGTTTACTTTGGTACTATTTCTTCTTTTGAATTACCTAGGTTCTTTATAAAACATTATTTTCAGATACATTTTGGAGATGCTTAATTCTTGTCATGCTGGTTCAATGACAGCCGTACAATCAACCCCACTTATCAACCCTGCTTTGATAAAGAGCGGAGGCAGGTACAAGGACATGTTTTGATGTATCCATTAAGACACCCTTTTGCCACATAGTGTTGATCAAAACTACATTCACAGAGAACATGCATTCTTCCAGAACATAGAAGGAGGCATTGATCCTAAGAGTCATTATGGTGAGTTCAAAACCAGTGTGTCAATTCTAACTGACTAGGAGCAAGCACAGTCATGTGATGATGATGGAATCAAATCAATGATTTGATTCCAACTTTATTGAGTTCACATGTGGAAAAACACCTTAAGAACACATGATACAAATATAAGAAAACAATGATTTATATAGCATCTACTGTATCTGAAAGCAAAGTACTTTAAAAAAAAAAAAAGGTAAAAAAACAAAACAATAAATATCGTCATGCCTTCGATGTACCTGTCTCTGCCCCTTGAAGTTGATGGCATCAAAGCAGCTCAGATGACCACCAGTAAGCACCGGTTGCTGTGGAGAACTAGTGCGCAAAAGGAAGAGAAGCAAAGGAAAATGAAAATGAATCACAGCAGCAACAGCACTGAAAAGCCAGCGGAGGCTACAGGTGTGTATGGACATTTTGCGCTCATCAAAGCCGGAGTTTTGGGGGTGATTTTCGTGTTTGCCACGTATGGGAATCTATTCCTTTTAGCCACACTTTGGAAGAAACGAAAGAGAAACACGAAGACCCAGCTGTTCCTTTTGCACTTGTGCTTAGCGGATCTGGTGGTCGCTTTCTTCCAAGTCTTACCGCAGCTCTCCATTGAAATTACGCACAGGTTCAGAGGCACCGACTTGGTGTGTCGGTCCGTGAAATACCTTCAGGTGGTTGGGATGTTTGCCTCCACATACGTGATAGTGGCCATGACCATAGACCGCTACCATGCGGTTTGCAGGCCGATGGTTTCCTTCCTCAAGGGCTCGTTTCGGAGGCACCTCTCCATAGGCGCCGCGTGGCTGGTCGCCCTCACCTTCAGCACCCCTCAGCTGTTCATCTTCTCCCTCAAAGAGGTAGAGCAGAACCAGTACGACTGCTGGGCAACATTTATTGAACCGTGGGGGAGAAGGATATACATCAGCTGGATCACTTTGTCAGTGTTTGTCCTGCCTGCCGTCATCTTACTCTATTGCCAAATAAGAATATGCGCAGGCATCTACTTCAACATGAAGAGGAAGGCAATACAGGCGGGACGTCCAGGCACCAAGGGGGTGTCCAGTGCGATGCTGAAGACGGTGAAAATGACATTTGTTATTATAATGGTATACACAGTGTGCTGGAGCCCCTTCTTTGTTGTCCAGCTATGGTCTGCCTGGAGCCCAAGCAGCGTGCCTACAAATGGTTAGTCTATATATAGTATTTGACAGCATGGCCTCTCATAACAGGGCTCCCCCCCGGGATCCCATAAAGATCCCGTAGGACAATAAATACGAGAGATAGTTTAATCTTTTATGCCCAAATTAGCTTTTTTTTTATCAGTTGTCTTCTCTGTTCTGCACTATCTCCCCTGAAAAGAGACTAGAGACGGTCTCAGCCACCTCTCACCTTTATAGAGCTGCACATCAGACGGTAGTGTTTAGTGAAAAGACCAAACTGTCACAGTGCCTAGGAGTAAATTATTGCACATTTTAAATTCCCCCTTGACAGTCTACATTATTTTTGTGTTCGTTCACATATTGTGTTTGCTCTCCCTCTCTCAGGTCCTGTGTTTGTCATCATCATGTTGCTTGCCAGTCTCAACAGCTGCACCAACCCATGGATATACCTCTACTGCAGCTAAAAAAAAAACAGAGCTAGGTGCTTCAAAACAGATGTCATGTGAAACTATATCACAGAAGTTTCATCTACATGTCTGTGGACTACATATGCCACTTAGACTGATCAACTGGGTCAGCTCTATCGGGATGTCTGATATTGAAAAACCCAAAACACCCAGTGAACCAAGGATCCATAACTGATGTCCAAATGCGTAAATCAATATCTATAGGCTAAAACTACCTTTGTTTTTACTACATTGTTTTTTGTTTTTTTTGTAATTATTATTTTATTACTATTGATGTCTTATTTAGGACCAAGGGTTATTGGAAGTGGGTGGGTGGGGGGTTTGGGGGGGTTCTATCTAAAACTCAATAAAAATTGTATTTGGAAAAAAAAGAAAAGAAAACTACCATAACATGGAGCCTACACAATGCAAGCATGGAAAATACTCAGAGCTGACGGCGAGAGGCCTGGCCCTGCAGAATACACAACCAGATTACACATAGAACCAGTAGTCGTCTTATCAGCAGACAATACAAATGATACAGTATCTTCATCTTGGGTTTCTAGTTTCAGTGTTCTTTATCATCTGAACAGACAGAAAGCAGAGAGAGATGCATCTGATCAAGAAGAAACAGGACATCTCAAGTCTCTGAATGCTCTTTCATGAAGATTGACATTACATTATTTGTAAAAAACAAATTGTTTTGTGTGTTTTGTCATTTGCTGTATTAGAATGAATTCTTGTTAGCCTCATACAGTATTTGTTAAATATAGTTTGTCATTTAAGTGTAGCCTGTGTTTCAATGTTTTGAATAATCATGTATTAATAAAGGGAATGATTATAAGATAAAACAAAAATCAAGCAAAAGATAATCCATGATCAAAATATATGCACCTCAGTATATGTTTTCATATCTTGTTCATAACTTCCATGGATGTCTCATATTGAACAATTTCCAAGTGTGCATACAACACGTGGACACCCACGTAACATCTTTTCAATCCGGCATAATAATGCTTTCATGTAAAGTACTTTGCAGCATCCTGTGATTCAGACAGCTCTCACGGATAATTGGATGAAAACCGTTATGTACCATGGCTCCCCAGTAACTTGCATGACTGATTAAAAAAAAAAAAGGTAAGTACATTTGAAAGACGTAAGGCCACATACCCATTTGATTGGTTTTTGTTGTCCTTTTTTTTTGTAGTTTTCTTTCTTTTCTTTCTTTTGAGGGGAGATATTTTTGCATTGCATCTTCTATCTGTTTGTATTTCTGCTCCTATGTATTATCACTATGTAAATAAATAAACACAACACTGAAGAATATAGATACTGTACCCGATTTGTATTCTAATAAATCAATAATGACCCACCATTAATACAACACTGACACTATTAAACTCCTCTTCAAAATACCTGCAACAGCCATCTAATTTGTTTCTACTGCACAGATGAAAAATAACAGAATAGATTATAGATTATCATGTTTTAAATCACTTCTTAAAACTTACATTTATCGTAAGGCCTTTGTATAATCTTGGTTTTTATTGATGTTATCCTTGTTGCCTTGTCATATTTTTTTATTTGTCTTTCCCTATGGCTGGGGCTATTTTTACTATTCATTGTTCTGTTTTATTTTTCATTTTGATTTTCTTTTGAGTGCTATATAAATAATTGCTATGATTATTATTGGTGTATACTGTACTTCAGGATCTAGACCTGCACTCATCTCTTGGAAAGGTTTTGGTCCAAAGAGCCCTACATTAGTCCCCTAATGCATTGAGATTGTATTTTGTTATAGAACTGTAGGTTTTCGCACACACACAGCTGGAAGGATAAATTAGACCTCAACATGGATATTCCCTTTCACATAGCCTTTCAGATGTAATGCTAGGCTCCTTGTTCTCATGTAGTCATGCAAGTTAAGTGACATTCTGTGTGGTGCAAACAAATTCAAAGTTCAATGGGTGTTTTCTACGTAACCACAACCACTAAAATGCTGGTTTGGACTTGTGCAGCAGCTTATCCTGCTCATGTGAAATAGATATAGTGCATCTTAGCTGAAGACTCGCTGTCTCAATATCCAATTCCCTCCAAAATCCATCCCTTAGTGTACTAGCAGACTTCCACACAACCTATGGCGATTTCCATTTTGGAAAACTGTTTCAAATTGGATTAGGTATTTCACCTACCAGCAAAACACTCTGGTAACTAAGTAAGAGCCTAAGGGTAGAAAAGCGGGAAGACAAATCATGCTGGTCCTGTTTTATGTTTCCATGCAATATAATAAAGGCTCAACCTGAATGTTGCGGACACACTTATTACCCTGAGTAACACATAACAGAAATACGTAAAGGATTCACAGTCTATTCTACTTTATATAATATATATTACATCAGCATGACGTTTTATGCAGAATATTTTAGACTTGCAACATTTCTCTTAAAGTTACACACTGTCCCAGGATTACACAGAATGAATGAGTCACACTGGCAATCAAGCACAACATAGACACAAAATGAGTTTGTGTTTGCAAGGACACTGTTCCAGGACACAGCCTGCATCATTACAACTGTGATGATTGGTGTTTGGAAATTATTTTGTTTCCTGGCTGTTTATCAAGATATTAAAATGTGATTTTCAGAGATAACAATTCACCATTTAGACCTAATTACAAGAACACAGTGCCCCTGTCCTTGTCTCTGAAAGAGTATTAAACAGCAGCCTGCTAAGCAATTCAGATTTTGAGTAGTAGGGTGTTCTGGTGGTGTGAGGCTGTCCTGATGATGAATGATATTAACAACAATTAGATCAACTGACTGATTAAAAATCACATAATGCAATAACACAGCGGACCAGTTAACTGTGACAAAGAGATCATTTTCATACGCAGGCCAAAGACAATACAATAGGCTGGCAATTTGGCTATATTACTTTAATAAAAGCACAAGAGCAGAACAGAGACTGTGAGGACAGAAACATGTGGAAAAAGAAGATATATAACGGCAACAACCCACTGAGAATCAATTTTTCCATGAAGATGGCCAATGCTTTTTTCCATCTTTACAGAAAATGGTCATACAGTGCCACCATGTGGAGATAAGCAGATGGCCATGTAACAATTTTAAGATTACATTACATTACATTACAGGTATTTGGCAGACGCTTTTATCCAAAGCGACTTACAATAAGTGCATTCAACATAGGTAGGCAAGAGAACCACTCTGTCACCAGACATCGTGAGTGCATTTCCTTCCTAAACAAGCATCTAAGAGCAGAACCAGTATTAGGTAAAAGTGCAATAAGTTAACTACCTACTTTTTATTTAAACAAATGAGACAAATAAGTAAATCAAATAAACTAGAGCTAATAACCAAGAGCTCAGACAATAAGTGATGACAAATAAGCAAGTGCTAAGAGGAAGGGTCAGGGTAGTGTTTCTTGAAGAGGTGGGTTTTCAGCCTGCCGCGAAAGATGGGCAGGAAATGAATGTTTTTTTTGTTCAATTGTCAGTGAGAATAATGCTGTAGGAAATGGCAAACCATCTATAATCTAGCTGTGTTAATACAGAATTTGTGCTATTGTGGAATATGTAAGTACCACGTGTCTCACTCACTAGCAACAATTAAAAACACATCCCAGTTTAATTCAAGAGTCCATAATTGTCCACTCACTCGCAATATCAGAGCAATATGGATGAAATATAATCTTCTAACACCTTCTGCTTTTCTTTAAAAACAGCACCATCTCTCTTCAGGTGTACTATCTCACTCTCCAGAGCACGGATTTTGGCCACAGTGTTTTCCTCCCTGCGGTCTAGTTCCAAGATCCTAGCATGCAGACTCAAGATCTTATTCCAAAGCTGCTCTTTGTCCGTGTCTGGTCTGCAGTACGAGTGCTCGTAAACACAAATGTGCTCTCCATCACTGGGTCCTGTGTCCTCCGAGACGCAATCTACAGATTCCCCATTGATAATTTCCACAGGAACAAAACTGAAAGCCTGGCCCAATGCTGCTTGGAGAGCAGCTGTGTCCACGGTGGTCTCACTGTTTGAGAAAGGGCCCAGGGATTCACAGCACAACACAGTCACAGTTGGATCAACCTCCACTTGAGAATGGAGCTCATCACCATGGGACAGTGTAAGGCAGGAAGCTGTTAGCATACCACTGTCGCTTGGTAACTCACAAGCAGCAGTTTGAATCTCTGAGAGTAAGGCCTCATTGAGTGACACACTGTTAGAGGAGGTGCCAATGTTCGAGACCAGCGGTAGTTCAAATAGACCTGCCTGAATGGGGTCTACTATCTCACCGTCTTCAGAAACAAGGTTGCACATTGTGGTGGTTGACTTGGCTGCTTTAGGTGTCCTGGTCAAAATGAGGGGCCTCTTACTGGGAGGGGAGTCAGACCTGGTGGGCTCAGTGTCAATGTCAAATGTCCTGGTTTTGGCCTTGGCGTTGCTTTTACTGATGGTGACTTTTTTCTCACCCTCCTGAGACAAAAGAAAAGGAGCAATCATTGGGATGCGATCATCACTTGTTAATGCAGCACAACCAAGCACTAGCAGAATGCTCTAAGAGATCACATGTATATAAAACTGTGATGGATGTTGGAATGGGGAAAAAAGATGAGAGATGCATACATCTTGGATGGAAGGGAAAATGGTGGGGATGGCAGTGTTCTTTAGGTAGCGAATCCCCCATCGGACATCAAAGCAGTCCTCTGTGAAGTGTTCACTGCACAAGTACTGATGCCGACTCGGGGTCCATTCTTCTCGCTTCATGTTGTCAACCCATTTCTGTAACCTGGGCTTGTCTTGCAAGGGGAACCTTTGGGAGACAAATAGAGGGAAATTAAAGCAAGACATCGGTTTGAAACTCAAACTGTTGAAGAGTCTAAGTACAATTTCAAAGCTGCACAGACCCTACACAAGCAGTTTCACTAACTCCACCCGAACTACTTTCCCCCAAACAAGACTATATTAACACCTCATCATAGCATTTGATAGCTAGCTATTTCTGACACAAAAGACAACAATGCTAACCTCCTACATTTTAAACACTTTAATAATAATAACTAAGTTATAATAGCTAGCGCAACAGAGTCAGCATTAATAACGTTAGCTAAACCAAACAAAGATTTTAGCTCAGAAACACAGCAGAGGAAACAGAAAACATACGGATAAAAGCTAAGTCTCTTGTTCTCTTGTTTAGATGCAGTTCCTCCGCGGTTTCTGCAAACTTTTACAGCACAGTACCGAGGCATACCTGTAGTGAAACTACATGAATGTACATTAGACAGAGAAGATCGTAGCTAAAATTCTGGGGAAAAAAACAAAACAAAGCAGACATACAAACTGTTTCTTCCGGGTGGCGGAAACGGCGCGGACGTGACGTCATGACACACTTGACAACAGTATCCAAGGCCCCCGAATTAACAATCAAGATAAATCACATCCTATTCAAGTCTATGAAAACCCTTGTCCACTAGACCGGACAACGCAGGGAAATCATCTTTCACATGTGTACAACCGTCTAAAGTTAGCATATAAGAAGATATTGAGAACGGCAGATATCTAATGCACGCAGAAGCACATTCATGCAAACTTCATGGATATTCATTATTATGATACATTACTGTACTATATGTATGCTTTTTTTTTGTTTTACTCATTTGAAATCTAGGAGACTATCACTGACCCACATAAAAAAAAGAAGAGACCAGTATGTGCAATGTCATTTAAGCGAAGACGGAAGTAGCAGAGGGTATACCTCTCCCTTCGTCTGGGTGCTGTCTGTGTGCTTTCTGAGTTCTCCACGTGCTCTTCGTGTCCACCAATCACAGTGATCTGAGTCACTGGGTGATGAAATGGACCAATGGCGTTGCGAGTCGTGGTGTTACAGCTCAGGAATGCATCTCGTCAACATTTGATAGCTTTCGTTTCGGATCAGCTGGAGCCAGTCGGTGGTCGATAGAAGTATCCCCAGGGTGTTTGTGGCTGCGAGTCCAGGTAATCACAACCTTTTTATTTGTTCGAAGACACATTGCTTGTTATGGGTGTTTCGTTTGCCGATATAGTCATACTACAGAGTGTATATATCAAGGCTTTGGCTTAAAAGACAGGGCTTCCCCATGTCGCCTCCAAACAACGAGTTGGCATTGTCATTTATGAGTCTGATGTCCCTCATTTAAGCTAGCTAGCAAAGTTAACCTTTATTCTGTCTGTTCATATGTCATTTTGGAAGTTACTATCTAAGCCTTGACTTTGAAAATCCGCTTTTAAGGTCTATTTAGTACGTAGGCTGTACTTTTCATAGTCAGAGACGTGTGGAACACTGTTAATCGAGCTGTCAAACTGTTCACAGGGAAACGAGTGAGGCACAAAACCACCAACATGGCCACAGCACAGTCAGTGTTGGTGCTAGCAGTGTACGTTCTGCTGATCACAGAGTTCATCCTGGCTAAGAGAGACTACTACGACATCCTGGGGGTGCCTAAAGATGCTTCTGAGCGACAGATCAAGAAGGCCTTTCATAAACTGGCCTTGAAGTACCACCCTGACAGAAACAAGAGCCCAAATGCTGAGTCAAAGTTCAGAGAAATAGCAGAGGGTGAGTGAATAGTGTTGTCACTATTTGATGGAGGCTGGCGGATGATACTTCCCTATTGTCAACCTTGTTACATCAGGGCTCTTATGTATGTCAAGTCAGTATCATCTATTTTTGGGTATGCCACCTGGGACTGTTTGTCAGTGTGAATTAGAAGCAAATTTACATGTATTTGTTATTTTTTAAAATCCCCTAAATTTATCAGTGAAGTTGAATGAAGAATAAGAGTTTCAGGAAAAATTGAGTGATATGGACAAAACTAATATCATGATAATCATAAATTATTTTATCTGATTTCTGTCAAATCTCATTTTATTATAGATTTTAGTTTAGTATTTTAGTCTGTTTGCTTTTTATCAATTTAGAAAACAGAATTGTGTATTGCGATAACTCATATCATATATCTCATATATCATTATTTCACCACAATATGATTCTATTGAAAGACTATAAACTATGCCTAGCCCTAGTATCAGCCTGTCTATACACCAGACACAACAAGTGAGGTCTGTGTCCTTTTATCTCTGCCAGCATACGAGACTCTATCCGATGATAAGAGGAGGCGGGAGTATGACCAATTTGGTCACGGTCCCTCACCATGGGAGGGTCATGGAGGAGGAGGTGGCAGTGGCAACTTCAACCAGCACTTCCAGTCCTTCAACTTCAACTTTGATGACATGTTCAAAGACTCTGACCCGTTCAGTCACCAACAACAACACAAACACCACTTCCACTCCTCCAGTTCTCATTCCCAGGCCCACCAAAAGAGACACTTTGACAACCACTTCCAGGCCCAACGGGAGTCCATGAACAGGCATAAGAGACAGTACCAGCAGGGGGCCTTCGGTGGAGGACTTTTTGATGACATGTTTGAGGACTTGGAGAAGATGTTCTCCTTCAACACTAGGACTGAGAGCAGATTCCAGGGCTCAGGAAAACAGCACTGCAGGACAGTGACTCAGCGCAGGGGGAACATGGTGTCCACATTCACTGACTGCTCCTGAGACTAGTGGAACACAGAAGCTTTTTAACAAAGCTTTTTATAGAGCAGTCACTGGGGACACTGCTGGGTTTAAGCTTTTAGTTGTGTTTTTTTGGAATTGAATGGTAATTTATCACTTGGTGGATAAGAACATGATTTTGTGTGGTTTTTGTAATTTGCTGTAAGTAGCTGCCTCTAAGAACAAATATCTGAGTTGGGCTGATACAGTGACTGCTTCCAAGCAATAACTTATACATATTATGGCTCTTAATACAGGAATATGACTTTGGTTCATTGGAATACCTCTCCAATATTTAGATTTCCAGTTTCATTTTGTTTACTTTATCAGTGAAAAGGCATATTTGTCTGATTCTAAAATCCACCATTCTCAGGTATGGCCTAATGTTAAACAAAATATATTTGTATGCATATTTTGGAAGCAGTAACATTCAACATCCCAGACCTGAGTTGACTTGATGAAACACTCACCTTGCAGCTAATTAGGCTATATCTTTGTTCTTGTGCTCTCAAAACAGAAGACCAAGATATCTACTTGGTAAATGTTTTGTATCTGAACTTATTTTGTACCCTGTGATTGTCACTTTTCCTTCATTCATTAACCTTAAACCTTTACCCATTTGGATTAAGAGCACTTGGATTTTGCTGTGGAAATGGAGGTTTATGTGAAACGTGTGTTAAGTTCTCCATTATCAACTGTTACCTCGTTCTAGTTTGTTTAGTTTCTTCCTGCAGAATTGCATCTACCTTATCATTATCAGGGTGGGAAATTAACACCAGCCACGAGCCAAATGCTGGTAAATTTTGTTTGTGGCTGGTATGTTTGTCTACTCAACCAGGCATTTTGATAGATAACCAACCATAATTTGATGGTCCTGGTCTATTCTAAAAAAATGTCACTGATGAACTGAAAAGTTAGTTTCCTGGACTGATTGTAATGTGCAATACTTGGCACCTTTGCTCTTTGTGTGCGTGTGTGTGTGTGCGTGTGTGCGTGCTTGAATGCTGATTGGTTGCTATATGTTTGGAAAATGAATAAATGCTGTCAGGAGAAAATGCTGTTTTGTTTTTTGGGTTTGGGGAGAAATTCATGAAACACAAACATTAAAATACTTAATATGTAACATTAAAAGTTTTATTGGTGCAGATAATATGTTCTAGATCGCACATACTATCTTTTTTTTTTTTTTTATTTCACCTGCAATTGAGAATGTATAAAAGTAGACAATCCTTACATTAGCAATTTATTAAGTGAAAACCTATTATTTTTGTGACATCTTTTGATTCTGTAGATGGCGCTGTTTTTTGTTTTGTTTTGTACCATTTAATCATGCGATTCTGACCAAAGCAGCATTTCTGGCCTTAGGCTAGTGCTAACTAGCTTCGGTAAAGTTAACTCAATTCAAACACATCTACCTTCGTTTTCCAGTCTCCGCCCACTGCTAGCTGTCCTGGATCAAGAGAAAAGTTTAGCATTATGCTAACCTTTTCTCCCTCATATACAAAACCAGTCTCTTTTTCCTCCCTGTTAACAGCTAAAGAAATAACTTCTAGATGTTTCTCCTCAGTTGCTGATACAGAGATACTTAGCACTAAATGTCTCACACAGCAATCACAATTAACTAGCTAATTAATTAACATTTGATTAAATTAGCATAGATTCGATTAATTTGCATTTAATAACAACTATCGCCACTGTACTTTGTTACAGGACAGAATTTTGGACCTCACTACTTTAGTGGTTGTGCACCTAAAACAGAGACATACAACTTGCTGACCAAATGAAGATACTTATTCATATTTACATGTCAAACTAAATTTGAAGAAGCAATGAATGAACAAAGTAATTTAATCAGGTCAAAAACAGGTTAGATATCATGTGTGCAATCACACAAACTGCTGATTTATTTCTCACTAGTCCCTCCTCTCTTTCTGGCTTCTCTGCCACTCCGGAAAAGAGGTCTACATGTGCCTTCCTCTCTGTATCCATTCAGAGACTGATCGTACAGAACCTACAATATTGATCCTGCTACCCCGAGGACTAAAATAGCAGATCACCATCATGAGGTGTACATGTGTAATTAGCTCCTCTTCAATACAAGATAGGAGCTCAGTGGGGCACCTTGCACTAGCATGTATCTACATACCATCACCCACTGGGTGGAAGCAGAGAGCCATTAATTAATCTTTTGAGCTGAAATTAACTCTATAGTAGTCCTGTGTCCGTTTTGTTTGGTGGTGTATTTTTCTTATTACCCTGATTACTTGGCCAATTGTAGATGATATGACGTCACATCAAGCCACTGTACTTTGTTACAGGACAGAATTTTGGACCTCACTACTTTAGTGGTTGTGCACCTAAAACAGAGACATACAACTTGTTGACCAAACAAAGATACTTATTTATCCATATTTACATGTCAAAAGTCAAATCTTCAACAAAAACACTGAAGAAGCAATAGCTTTGCTTCCGTACAGCATCTCAACTCTCAGCAGGTCTCTACATGCTGTCCTGACCTTTGGTCTTTCTTATAGCAGGCATGAAGACTCAGCTGTAGAAAATTAAAATGCATATCTGATGCATATCTAAATATAATATAATTTGTCAAACGCAGAACAAACACACCATTAAACAAAAAGCAGTATGTAATCAGCATGTAATCATTTATTCTGCCTACATCAACTCTGTTATCTACAACAAATCCCTAAAAGTCATTAAGACCCATTCATTTGAATCAGCTGTGTTGGGAGAGGGAAACATCTAAAACATGCAGGGCAGTGGGCCCCCAGGACCAGAGTTGAGAAACACTGCCCTAATACATACCAGAAAGCAGGCTCCAGCAACCTAATAACAGCTTTTTTAAACCTTGAGTAAATACTTCTACACATCACTCAAAATTAGTAGAGACATTTAATCAGGTCAAAAACAAATTAGATATTGTGTACAATAGCACAACCTGCTGATTCTGTCTAGTCCCCCCCCTCTTTCTGGCTCCTCCCCCACATTCACACCCACTCTGGAGAATAGGTCTACATGTGCCCTCCTTTCTGAATTCATTCAGAGCCTGATCGTACAGAAGCTACAGTATTGATTCTGCTACCTGGAGGACTGCAATAGAAGATCACCATCATGATACCCTCAATTACTCTCAACACTGGAGCAAAGATGCCTATTCTGGGCCTAGGAACATGGAAGGTAAGGTCAAATGTTTTATTGTTAGCCTCCATTCATCTTCTTTCAAAAAGTCTTACATTTCAGTGGTTCTGTGTTGTCTGGATTATCTGTATTGTCCCCGTTTGTAATGCATAACATGTTACAGTGATGATGATGATGATAGATACTTTATTGATCCCAGGGGGGAAATTCTGGAAGTGAGGCTTTTAAAGGCCTTTGCACAACAAATTGGTATATAATTGAACAGAGAGCGTATTGTACATCAGCCACTGCTTGAACAGACTAGTTTTACTTGATGTTTTTAGTTTTACTCTTATTAAATATGAATAGAAAGTGCACCTTATTATTTTAACTAGAATGTGGCCATTCACTTAATGAAAGACAGAACAGCATACAAAGACAATAATTACTAGTTTACCATGATCCCAGTGATTCTTCTGTGTAATTTCCTTGCTTTGAATCCCGTCTCTCCTCCTAGTCAGCTCCAGGACTGGTCACAGAGGCTGTTAAAGTGGCTATCGCTTATGGCTATAGACACATTGATGGCGCCTCTTTGTACGAGAATGAAGAAGAAGTGGGGGCTGGAATTCATGCCATGTTTGACCAAGGCCTGGTGAAGAGGGAGGAACTATTCATTACCAGTAAGGTACATAGCCAAAGTGGAGATTGCCATGGTTTTCACCATGGAGAAAAGACTTACCTAACATCACACAACAAACTCTGATGCTTTGAAAGCTGAGCAAATCGTCAGGTTTGACATGAGGAATTCATTCTGCGTATCGCAACACGCCAAGACTGTTCTGTCCAGCCCTGGGGGCTTTGGTAACAGTAGTGCACTTCTAGAGGAACTGGATTGTATGGATTGTACGGTGAAACATTGTTAGTCAGGCTCTTTTCACAGTAACATTTCACTCCCTAACGCCCTTAGATGCTTTGAAAGATAAGCAAAGCCGCAGGTGTGGCATGAGGAATTAATTCTGCTGTCGCAACAAGCCAGGCCTGTTCTGTAAATCCCTGGGAGCATGGCTAACAGTTGTACACTCAAACACTATTTGGAGTCAGTGCCAATGCGTAATGGTTGGTGTGTAATTAAGGCCATCACGTTACCTCCAATCTCCGGTGCTTCACTGAATAAGACACATGACACCTCGAGAAGAATCAATAGTAAATCCTGCCCAACCAGTTCTATACTCCACAATGCAGACCTGTACTCACCTACACCACCCTGACATTGCACCTACAGTTAGGTTTGTTAAAATCCCTGTTTGTTCTTTGTAGTTGTGGAGCACCTTCCACATTCGGTCTCTGGTGAGGGGAGCCTGTGAGAAGACTCTCAGTGATCTGAAACTGGACTACGTGGACCTCTACCTAATGCACCTACCTATGGGATTCCAGGTAGGAACTGCCCTGTATACTGTACACTGCCAGAGAAAAAATGTCTTGCCTGTATGTTTGTAATATTACCAAGGTCAGGGATTCTGTGCTAGGTGGACTCTTGGCCTATTCAGTCTGTCAAAATGGACCCGAGTTTTGAGCAACGCTGACATCTTGTGGCCCTTCAGGCTAACTTGACTCCAGAGAACCAGTTTTAATCAAATCAAATTTACACTTATTTTTTATACCCCTTAATCACTGTTACAGTCTCACAGTTCACAGTGCCCAACATGTGAAACAATAAATGCTTGGTAATAAACAAAAAAACACTGGATTTGATTTATGCAAATGTGAGGAAGGCATACAACTCCATCGCCCTCCCCCACTTGGTAGATCAGACAACAACCTGGTTCACCTAGTGGCCATCTACAAGCCATATGTCCTACGCCTGCCAGTCACCACCAGGACAATCAGAGTTTGGTCAGAGGAATCCATGGAGGTCCTTCAGAACTGCTTTGACCTTACAGACTGGGATGCACACGATGAGGACATCAATGGCCTGTCAGACTGCATTACTGACTACATAAACTTTTGCACAGACAACATTGTCCCCTCCAAAACAATCCACTACTTCCCCAACAATAAGCCCTGGATTAATGGAGATATCAAACTGCTGCTGAAGAGGAAGAAGAGGGCTTTCAGGGATGGGAACAGGGAGGAGGTGAGATGTATCCGAAGAGAGACTGAGAACCAACTCCAGAAGAACGGTGTGAAGGAGGTGTGGAGTGGTATGAAGAAGATGACGGGCTTCAAACAACAAGCACCGGGGGAGAAGGGGCGCAGCGAGAGCGCAAACGAGTTCAACCAGTTCTTAAACCGGTTTTACTCAGCGATACCCAGCCAGGCACACAGCCACCCCCACTACACCAGTTCAAGCCTTCTACAATTCCCCCCTCCCTACCCCCAGCCTGAGGCTCAGACATCAGCTAACACCTCTGCAGATGCCCCACCCCCCAACCCGCCCGCCAGCCTGGCTATCACCACCAGTCAGGTGAGAAGGGAGCTAAGGAGGCTCCGCCCCGGCAAGGCTGCTGGCCCAGATGGTGTCGGTTCCAGAGTGCTGCGGGGTGTGCCGACCAGCTTGCTGGTGCCAGCCTCTCTGGACCCCCTGCAGTTTGCATACAAGGCACACCTGGGAGTCGATGATGCCATCACCTACATGCTGCATAAGGCGTACTCTCTCCTCGAGAGGCCTGGAAGCACTGAGAATAATGTTTTTTGACTTCTCCAGTGCATTTCACACCATCCAGCCTCCCCTGCTTGCAGAGAAGCTTGCAGCCATGCAGGTAGACCACGCCATGGCACATTGGATACATACGGACTACCTCACCAGCAGGCCGCAGTTTGTGCTTCTACAGCGCAGCATGTCGGATACACTGGTGAGCAACATGGGAGTACCCCGGGGAACGGTACTGTCACCATTCCTGTTCACCCTCTACACCTCAGACTTCAGATTCAATTCTGGGTCTACTCATCTCCAGAAGTTCACGGATGATTCATCCATTGTGGGTTGCATCGAAGAGGACAATGAGGATGAGTACAGGAGTCTGGTGCAGAGGTTCGTCGGATGGTGGACAACAACCACCTACAGCTCAATGTCAGCAAGACAAGAGAGCTTGTGGTGGACTTCCGTCGGAACAAGCGGCGACCACCACGGTCCTCCAGGGTGTGGAGGTGGCGGAATCATACAAGTCCCTGGGGGTGCACCTCAACAATAAACTGGACTGCTCAGACAACACTGATGTCCTCTACAGGAAAGGTCAGAGCAGACTGTATTTCCTGAGGCTCAGATCATTTAATGTGTGCAACAGGCTGCTCCGCATGTTCTACCAGATTGTGGTGGCCAGTGCACTCTTCTTTGCTGTGGTATGTTGGGGAGGTGGCATCAAAGCAAAGGATGCAAACAAGATCAATAAACTGGTCAAGAAAGCTGGCTCAGTTGTGGGAGAGAGCCTGGAGGAGGTGGCTGAGGGGAGGATGAGGTCTAAAATCAGATCCATCTTGGAGAACCCATCCCACCCCCTCTATGATGAGATGAACGGGCTGAGAAGCTCCTTCAGCCATTGTCTCATCCAACCTAAGTGCACAAGGGAACGCTTCAAGCACTCTTTTGTGCCAACAGCCATCCGGCTGTACAAAGCTACCTCCAACATCAACCCCTGAGCGTGCTGCTTTGTTCTTTCTTCTCGACAATAGAGCAATAGATGCAGAGTTTGGGCAAGCAGCGTATACAAAATGCATAAAAGTTTATTATGGTGGGACATCCAGATCTGATGTGCGGCATCATAGCAAACTGCATCACAGCAAATACTGAACATTTTCTCTCCCAAAACAATCTAGCAAATTGTTGATTTGAAATTGATGTTTAACGCTGTAAACACATCTTGTCATCAGAAATGCTTCCCTAACACTAAACAACACAGACAACAACAATATAAAATCCTATCCAACTTCATGCTTTGACATTCTCCATTTCTTTTCCACCACTGCAGCCAGGGGACACACTTTTTCCCCTTGATGAGGAAGGTCAGGCCATTTCTGATGGCAGCAACTTCTTGGACACTTGGGAGGTAATTAAAGTCACTGCAAGCAAAATAGCAGTACAACCTTAAAGCCCAAACAGAGTAAAGAACATTACACTACTAATGCTGGTGTTGAAATGTGTGGCAAGGCTATGGAGGAGCTGGTGGACGCTGGTTTGGTCAAGGCCATCGGTGTCTCCAACTTCAACAAGGATCAGATTGAAGCCATCCTCAACAAGCCAGGCCTCAAGTACAAGCCTGCCATCAGCCAGGTACAAAACCGCATTACCCTGACTCTGAAACAAGAAGGAAACCTAAGCAAGTTAATTTTGTTTGGACCAAGATATGTAACAATGCATTGATTAAACCCTGTGTTTGTGTGTGCATGTGTTCGGGTGTTCGGGTGTTGCTCCAGATTGAGTGCCACCCGTATCTCACCCAGGAGAAGCTGATCAACTACTGCCAGTCTCAGGGCATCACAGTTACAGGCTACAGCCCCCTGGGCTCCCCTGACAGGCCCTGGTGAGAGACACTGTTACTCTATCACACACTCTCATATCATACAGAGACAAACAGTCAAAATGAGAGGCTATGTGTTTTGGGAAAATGTTGGTAGCTTCATGAATTTGGGATGTTGACTGCATCTCATTTCCAAAAGGGCCAAACCTGGCGAACCTGCTCTGCTTGACGACCCCAAGATCAAGGCCCTTGCCATTAAGTACAACAAGACCTCAGCACAGGTAGGAAAGAAATGTCCAGGCATCATCCATCTAAGAACATAATAACCTCCCCTCATCTTGGAGGAATGGGGCTGTCGAGCATTTTTCTCGATGATACTTGAGTTTGAATTCAAGAGACTTCAATGAGGATGCTTTCTTTGAATAATGCTTTCTCTGAAGTCCAAGCTTATTTATGAAACCAGCATCTGCACTGTGAGGGCCGAGTGGATCGTGTCCCTTTTCTGAGGATTGGGAGTGCAGAAACAATTGACCAGAGTCAGAGTTCAGCACTTCAAATAAAATGTTTTCCCACCAGGTTCTTATCCGGTTCCATATCCAGAGGAACGTCATTGTCATTCCCAAGTCCGTAACGCCCCATCGGATCAAGGAGAATTTCCAGGTAATGCAATCTTCAGTCAGACTGTGAAAGCAGACCAATTTTGCTCAGTAATGTGGAAAAGTATTCGAGCAACAAATGAAATAGGTTTTGAAAATTGTAAAAGTCTAGTCATGTGAATACATTTCAGATCTTGGTATAGTGTATATGTGTGAGGTATTAAGAAAAGAGAAGGGTCTCTAAAGTTCACTCAGCTGGGGATTCGCTTAAACACACTTAAAGAAAAAAACAATCAATTTCAACCAAAGACTTGCATGTATTGTGTTAGAGAAATGTACATTTTGCACTTTCTGAGCACGTGTTTTCCAGTTTACAGTAAATTTTATCAGTGTCATCAATTAAAATAGATGATTCAAAATGACTGAAGACAGCTTTCTTAGTCTCAGCTGTTCTGTCTGTCTCTCTCTCAGGTGTTTGACTTTGAGTTGAGTGAAGAAGACATGAAGATCATCCTGAGCTTCAACAGGAACTGGAGAGGTTGCCCCTTTGATTGGTGAGTAGACAGGAAGAAGTCAGAGGAAGAAGAGGAATACAGAGAGACATAATAGGTGGAAGCAGATCACACTGATTCCCTGTTCCATTTTGTAATTTGTGGACCAGGTTACTGGACCATGTTAAGGGCTAACATTATCCTAACCTTAACTATACTCCTCTTCTGTTCACTACAGGGCCATAAAACACAAAGACTTCCCACTGAATGCAGAATACTGATTTGTCAGTTTGTTGAACTGAGGAAGTGAAGAAAACCTGGAAACCAATATTGTAACACCTTGGAGGAAAATCTTTCTTGTTCCAAAATCACTATATTTTTAAAATCAAACTAGTGCCTTGCTAATTTTCATCTCACACTAAGGCCTGACTAATTTCCCAACGTTGCTATTGGTTATGCTGATACAGTTAAATGCAAAAATATTGGGACAGTTGTGTCAGTTGTTTTTCCTCTGTACTAATAAAATGTGTATTTCAGATCAAACAATGACTGCATTTATTTCATGTATTTTTCTTAGACAGACATTGAACTCTATATATATATATATATATATATATATATATATATGGCCAATAGAGGGAGTAGGGTGACACCCCACCACTCCCCACATCCTAGACTTCATTGAATAAGACTTTAAAGGGGGGGTATTGCACTAATTTGGGCTATTTAAAACTGTTCCTGGGAGTCTTTACAAGACGTTTGTGAAGTCTATATCAAAAAAAATCCTAAAACCAGCTTCTGTGGTATGTGTTTCAGTTTCTCATTTTCTCCACTGTGAAGAACAGGCTGTTTTGAGGGCCTCACGACCAATCAGAGCACGGAGTGAGGCGGCCAATCGCCTGGTTGGGGCGGGAGCAGAGCGCCCATGCTGCTAAGGTAAACAAAGGTAAAGGTAAACAAGCTTGACTACGTTAACCATGGCGACCGCTCCAGAACGAACGCTCAATGTTGCAGACTCCGGCTCAAACATACACAGTCTCAGACCGTACATGTTTGAGCCAGAGTCTGACCCAGAATTGGAAGAGGCAGCTGAGGCGGTTCCACTTACAAGAACCCAGCAGAACGTTTCTCAGTGGTAAGAATTTCGTGTAATATTGTACTTTCATGTGTGCGCGTGTTTTGCGTTTGTGTGAATGTGTGACACTCTGCTGTAGCCGGTCTGTTTATGGCTAATGTACATAAGCTTATTGAATACAACTTGCAGACAAGCTAGATTGACAATTTTGTTGAGCTAGTTATTATAGAGGCCCTGTACTTCTCAGTCCACATCTTGCCAGTACTTAGATGGTTGTTTTACCGGCCTGTGTGGTGCAGCGGATACGCCGTGAATTCCCTGACACCAGGGGCGAGTACACAGGGTTCAGACCGGCCCTTTGACTGAAGCAGGACACAAAGGCATCTGTATAACCTGTAAAGTAAAAAAAAAAATGTACCTCAATTTTTCATTTGTTGTGTTTCAATTGTACTTGGAATTAAGAATAATAAATGGGTGTGTGTGTGTTAAACATTTGGAAAGTTAGCACTTGTGTGGCGCTACGTATATGCTGCAAATTACCTGATGCCAAAGGCATTTCATGTACTTGCATAGAGCGCATATATAAAGATGTGTTGAGACAGTGTAATATCTTGTTTACCTGCACAGCATTCCCAGAAATGGAAAGACAACATCCTGTGAGTTACATTACATTGTGATATATGAATTGATGTAAAACAAAGTGAGCTTTCATGTCTGTCAGCTGCAATGAAGCATTGCTATTCAGAAATATTGTTGGGATATTTGGTAGCCACTTTTATATACAATATATAACAAAATTAATTAATGATCCAAATTGTCTGTCACACTACAAACCTGTACTTCGATAGTGATGCAGTATAGTTTTCGTGGACAACTGCGTGCCAACCGATCTCATCTCCAGGGGGTCAGTCTGGATGTGGTAGCCTAAAGGCAGGGAATAAAAAGTTTGTTGTATCTATCATCTACAATACTTTTTATATTGTCAAATCAGTAGTGATGGAAAACTGAGTACAAGAATGAAGTTACCAGATAGAGCACAGATATAGACCTAGAACTTTCATCTAAACCAAATGTCTTTCATTTCTACAAACCATACTATAATGAAAACTGTAGCTTTTGTTTAGCTCGTGAGCTCACCAGCAGTCGAATATACTAACCAAACTACTCTACCAAGCGGACACGTTCGACAGACTTATAAAACAGACACTGGTCCCAACAAATAACTTTCACATGAGCCTTGACTCCAAACAATAAAAGATCTTTAAAAGATGTGTCGTGACTCCAGCTTCAGTTTTCATACTTCTTCTTACACACCCAACAAGCCCGTAGCTAACGTTAGCCCCGCTAGCTCGTGAGCTAACCAGCAGTCGAATATACTAACCAGACTAACTTGCAAATGATATCAAAACATGGTGACACTTACAGGTTCCAAGTTTGCAGATGGGTCACGTCGAGTGGGAACTAGTGATGTGTCGTTCGCGAACGAGCCGGCTCTAAGAGCCGATTCTTTGTAGCGAACGAGAAGAGCCGACTCCCGTCGGGGAGAGCCGAATCTTTAGCCGCTCCTGCTCAGCTCTGCTGAGAATCCATGCAGGCAGGGGCGGGACTTTATTTTGATGGGCACACCATGCGGCCAATCACATGCGAGGACAGACTAGGATCATATCATTATGTGAAAGAAGGAAGGGGGGCAGACGCTCCAAAGACAGCGAGTGTAGTGGTACAGACCAGGTACACACAGAGCGACAGAGAGACGGGGGAGTCGGATTTAAATGCATGGGAAATGCGTCGGGAAAAAGTGAAGAAATGAGCGAAAACCGAAAAAGAAGCAGCATCTGGCTGCATTTCAATGATATTGGAGACTGCAAAGCTGAGTGCAGAATTTATGAAATGAAAATATCCGTCAGAGCAGGGTCAACAACTAAATCTATCTATCTAAAGTGTCATAATGTTAAGACTTTGGCCTTTATTTATTTGATTTGGTTGCTGTGGTTCTGTGTTCAGTTGTTCATTTAAAGGTTTGATTAAAATGTTAAACAATAGTAACTTTGTATTTTTATTTGTAATGAAAAAAATGCATAAAAATAAGGCTTTTATGACTACACTGAATGATAAATTGCTTACCAACACACAAACCATTCATAATTGCTAAATTAGGCCAAAATAGAAGGCTAGGAGTGATACTAAATGAAGAGCCATTTGGGAGCCGTTTGGGAGCCGTAAGAGCTGGCTCTTCTAAGTGTTGTAGTACAACCAGCAAGAGGTGATTGATGTGTGAGGTGATTTTGGTGGCACTACACTTTACAGATGTGAAGTTATTGGATATTATTCCCAATAAAAATTCCCTAATATTACATTAAAGCACATTTCTCCAAAATAAGTGCTGTAGTACAAGCAGCAGGAGGTGATTGGTGTGTGAGGTGACTTTGGTGGCACTACACTTTACAGATGTGAAATTATTGAATATTTGTTTTGTGTGTCGGCATTGTCCATTTGTATATGGTCCCTGTGCTCGCGTCTAGCTGCCGACTGCACAGAGACCAACGTCGAGTGGGAACTGCTCCTTCTTTAAGCCTCAATACAGTTGATAGTCCTGCTGTGAACTGGCCATAGTTGCTGAAGCAGTCCGGCGTGAAGTGGTTATCATACACAAACAAAACTGGGCTGACTGATGCACTGGTTCCTTTGACATGTTTGCAGAACCATATATGTAATGTTGATCGTTAAGATAGTTCAGCTAGTTTAACGGCTCATTTTAAACACACATCACACCTTTGAAATTACTGTCTAGTCCCTCCCCTCTTCCTAAAAATTCCTTAAAATTACATTAAAGCACATTTCTCCAAAATAAGTGCTGAAGTACAACCAGCAAGAGGTGATTGATGTGTGAGGTGATTTTGGTGGCACTACACTTTACAGATGTGAATTTATTGAATATTATTCCCAGTAAAAATTCCCTAATATTACATTAAAGCACATTTCTCCAAAATAAGTGCTGTAGTACAAGCAGCAGGAGGTGATTGGTGTGTGAGGTGACTTTGGTGGCACTACACTTTACAGATGTGAAATTATTGAATATTTGTTTTGTGTGTCTTTTCGGCATTGTCCATTTGTAGACGGTCCCTGTGCTCGCGTCTAGCTGCCGACTGCACAGAGACCAATGTAGTTCATACAGCACAGAGGACGGCCCGTTTTGATAAAAAAAACTAGGTTGTAGCTCATTGTTTGTGCAGCTGCGGTTGAAAAGAGGTATCGTTTACTTCCTAACAATTTTTCGTTTATTTAGTTATTGATCCCGGAAGTTCGAATCTGTGAATATCTTTCTAATTTTACCTGTTTGCAGAAGGGTCACGTCGAGTGGGAACTGCTCCTTCTTTAAGCCTCAATACAGTGGTTATCACACACAAACAAAACTGGGCTGACTGATGCACTGGTTCCTTTGACATGTTTGCAGAACCATATATGCAATGTTTATCGTTAAGATAAGTTTAACGGCTCATTCTAAACACACATCACACCTTTGAAATTACTGTCTAGTCCCTCCCATCTTCCTGCCCCTCTTCCACACTCACACGCACTCTGGAGAAGAGGTCTACCTGCGCCCTCCACTCAATTCATTCAGAGCCTGATCGTACAGAAGCTACAGTATTGATTCTGCTACCTGGAGGACTGCAATAGAAGATCACCGTCATGATACCCTCAATTACTCTCAACACTGGAGCAAAGATGCCTATTCTGGGCCTAGGAACATGGAAGGTAAGGTCAAATGTTTTATTGTTAGCCTCCATTCATCTTCTGTCAAAGAGTCTTACATTTCAGTGGTTCTGTGTTGTCTGGATTATCTGTATTGTCCCCGTTTGTAATGCATAACATGTTACAGTGATGATGATGATGATAGATACTTTATTGATCCCAGGGGGGAAATTCTGGAAGTGAGGCTTTTAAAGGCCTTTGCACAACAAATTGGTATATAAATGAACAGAGAGCGCATTGTACATCAACCACTGCTTGAACAGACTAGTTTTACTTGATGTTTTTAGTTTTACTCTTATTAAATATTAATACAAAGTGCACAAAGACAATAATTACTGCCACAGTTTACCATGATCCCAGTGATCCTTCTGTGTAATTTCCTTGCTTTGAATCCCATCTCTCCTCCTAGTCAGATCCAGAACTGGTCACAGAGGCTGTTAAAGTGGCTATCGCTTATGGCTATAGACACATTGATGGTGCCTGTGTGTACGAGAATGAAGAAGAAGTGGGGGCTGGAATTCATGCCATGTTTGACCAAGGCCTGGTGAAGAGGGAGGAACTATTCATTACCAGTAAGGTACATAGCCAAAGTGGAGATTGCCATGGTTTTCACCATGGAGAAAAGACTTACCTAACATCACACAACAAACTCTGATGCTTTGAAAGCTGAGCAAATCGTCAGGTTTGACAATTCATTCTGCGTATCGCAACACACCACGACTGTTCTGTCCAGCCCTGGGGGCTTTGGTAACAGTAGTGCACTTCTAGAGGAAATGGATTATATGGATTGTACGGTTAAAACATTGTTAGTCAGGCTCTTTTCACAGTAGCATTTCACTCCGTAACACCCTTAGATGCTTCGAAGGATAAGCAAATACGCAGATTTTGCATGAGATTCATTCTGCTGTTCCAACAAGCCACGCCTGTTCTGTAAAGACCTGGGGGCTTTGCTAATAGTTGTACACTAAAACACTTTGGGGTGAGTGCCTATGCAGATAGCTGGCTTGTTTGTTAGAGGAGATGTGGGGGTTTGTTTGTAATTCACTGAATAAGGCACAACACCTCTAGAAAACATCAATAGTAAATTCTGCCCAACCAGTTCTATACCTACACCACCCTGACACACCCTGACACACCCTGACACACCCTGACATACCCTGACATACCCTTACACCTACAGTTATTTAGGAAATCGTAAGGGCATTTCCTTCCTGAACAAGCAACTAAGAGCATAACTAGCGCTATGGTAAAAGTGCAATAGGTTAGCTACCTACTTTTTTCTTAAACAAATGAGACAAATAAGTAAATCTAATAAACAAGAGCTCAGACAAATAATTGAAGACAAATAGGCAAGTGCTAAGAGGAAGGGTCAGTGTAGTGTTTCTTGAAGAGGTGGGTTTTCAGCCTGCGGTGAAAGATGGGCAGCGACTCTGCTGTCCTGCCATCAGTGGGGAGTTCATTCCACCACTGTGGGGCCAGAACAAGTTAGGTTTGTTAAAATCCCTCTTTGTTCTTTGTAGTTGTGGTGCACCTCCCACCTTCGGTCTCTGGTGAGGGGAGCCTGTGAGAAGACTCTCAGTGATCTGAAACTGGACTACCTGGACCTCTACCTAATCCACTACCCTATGGGATTCCAGGTAGGAACTGCCCTGTATACTGTACACTGCCAGAGAAAAAATGTCTTGCCTCTGTGTTTGTAATATTACCAAGGTCAGGGATTCTGTGCTAGGTGGACTCTTGTGCCAACATAAGGTGACCAGATTTCTGAAATGAAAACCAGGGACATTTCCAGTTCGGTGGTCAATGTATCATTAAAATATGCAATGTTATTATCTATGAAATAAAAAAGGGGGACAATTCCGGTTTCATGTATTTTGACCACTGTTGTACTGTCAGACATCCCAAGTTGACAGAACTGATTTCAGGGAGATTTGGGCAAGGTTACAGGGAGACGCGCCAGACTCACGCTGCAATCACAATTATGAGAGAACTATTCCAATATTCTTATCATTACCTCAATTACTCCCGATTAAGGGATCATAAGACACAAATCACTTGCTCATTCTCTGTGTGACTGATGAAATCTCTCTCTTCCTGACGTTTGATCCTGATGACACTACAAAAATAAGAATTACTTATAATTTTATAATCCATAATGGCTATTGTTTCCCCTTTATGCCTATTAACATAAAAGAACCTTGACTGAACTTTAAACCAACCAGGCCTAATACTCACATTTTCTTCTTCTGGTTACCCTGGCTTTCTGGTCTCTCACTTAGCCTACTGTGTCTTTAGTGCATCACCCTCTTCTTTTCACCATCTTCCACCGTCAATACTGCAATCACAAGAAAACTACACCACTATTCTAATCATTAATTTTATAATGAGTAGATTATTATTTCCCCTTATGTCTATTAACTTAACTGAAGCTTGACTGAACTCTAAACCAACCTGCCTTAGTAACGCGGTCCCGCGTACTATCCCATCCAGTATCAAAGAATTGGCCGATGTCCTAAGTGCTCTCCCTACGTTTAGCCTCTCTAACCTGCTGCTGTCCCTGCATAAAGAACAACACAGCAGCCTATAGTCTGGTAATCTAATCATATCACACATACCCAGGGGTTAAAGTGGGATTTGGTAGGTGGGGGAACCCTAAGATCCAGTGTAGTGGCGCAGTGGGGAAAAATGACTCACCTGATAATAATTATAGTTTATTTATTTAAGACATTTGATGAATCAGATAACTTCAGCAACACATGTGTACACAGTGTTTCCCACAGAATTAGATTCTATTTGTGGTGGTAGCTGACCGGTTGGGGGGGGCACCCACACACTTTCTTAAATGAATTATTAAATAATACTAGAAGGTGCTCCACTGTAAATATTTAATTGCCAAAGTACTTTGTGACAAATAACAATATTTACCGCCTTATACTCGTATGTTACTTTCAGTAACAGTTCCACCTCGTCGTCCGTCCAAACAAAGACATCTCTGCTCTTAGTTTTTGCCATTGCTGTTCTTCATAACGATATTTTCTGCAACTAAGCAGAGCAGACAATCTGCTTCCTGTTTACACCGGCACGCGCATGCCCAGTGTAGGTGAATGGTAACGTGATATGCGTTTTTATGTACGGAGATCATTTATGAAACGGCTTGGACCGAGATCGTTTTCGTTTAAAAAAACCAAAACGAAAACCTATTATTGTGGATGTAGCCTACACGGAGACTACACGGAGAGGAAGGGCAGCTGAAAGGAACGCCAGGCTGCAGCACACGAAAATGAACTCGCTTGACATTATTATGTATGAAACTGCCAATCAGATTTATCTACTTATTAATCGAAGGTGCCTTTAACCTTTAACCCCTGCACATACCCACTGACATGTAGATTTACAGACAAAAACGTTTTAGATAAATTATATTGACATTGGCTAATTTAAGCCTCCCTCTGTACTAACGGGCTACTTTGCAATGTGTATCGCTATCAAGGCTAGCTTAAACTGAGTTTACCTCAACATATCTTTTGCAGTCATTTAAACCTCCGCCCGCGACTGAAAAGCTAGAATTGCACACAGTGCAGTATGCCATAGTTGGCTTATTTTTTTACTGGTTTAAGACATAGATATGTTCATGAGTGGTCTGATAACTGTGTAGAGCATTTTCTTTTTTTGGCTCCGTGTTCCATTTGGCTAGCTAAATCCCAAGTAAAATATTATTTTACTTTTAAACACGTTTAAAAGTTAGCGCAGTTAAAAACGGGGACATTTCCGGGGAAAACGGGGATGTCTGGTCACCCTATGCCAACAGCCATCCGGCTGTACAACGTTACCTCCAACATCAACCCCTGAGCCTGCTGCTTTCTTCTTTCTTCTTGAAAATGATGTTTAACGCTGTAAACACGTCTTGTCATCACAAATGTTTCCCTAACACTAACAACACAGACAACAACAATATAAAATCCTATCCAACTTCATGCTTTGACATTCTCCATTTCTTTTCCACCACTGCAGCCAGGGGACACACATTGGCCCCTTGATGAGGAAGGTCAGGGCATTTGTGATGGCAGCAACTTCTTGGACACTTGGGAGGTAATTAAAGTCACTGCAAGCAAAATAGCAGTACAACCTTAAAGCCCAAACAGAGTAAAGAACATTACACTACTGTTAACATAACGACTAAGAGGGAGTAACTGAGTGAGTGACTTGCTAGTATGGATGGATAGATAAAAAGGTTGGAACACCTGTGCAGTTTTATTAATGTATGATGTCATATCAAAGAACCAATACCTTTTTGAAAGCAAACTACACTACTAATGCCGGTGTTGCAATGTGTGGCAAGGCTATGGAGGAGCTGGTGGATGCTGGTTTGGTCAAGGCCATCGGTGTCTCCAATTTCAACAAGGATCAGATTGAAGCCATCCTCAAAAAGCCAGGCCTCAAGTACAAGCCTGCCACCAACCAGGTACAAAACCGCATTGCCCTGACTCTGAAACAAGGAAATAAAACCTATGCAAGTTAATTTTGTTTGGACCAAGATATGTAACAATGCATTGATTAAATGTGCTTGCGTGTGCATGTGTTCGGGTGTTGCTCCAGATTGAGTGCCACCCGTATCTCACCCAGGAGAAGCTGATCAACTACTGCCATTCTCAGGGCATCACAGTCACAGGCTACAGCCCCCTGGGCTCCCCTGACAGGCCCATGTGAGAGACACTCTATCACACACTCTCATATCATACAAAGACATGCAGTCAAAATAAGAGGCTACGTGTTTTGGGAAAATGTTGGTAGCTTCATGAATTTGGGATGTTGACTGCATCTCATTTCCAAAAGGGCCAAACCTGGCGAACCTGTTCTGCTTGACGACCCCAACATCAAGGCCCTTGCCATTAAGTACAACAAGACCTCAGCACAGGTAGGAAAGAAATGTCCAGGCATCATCCATCTAAGAGCATAATAACCTCCCCTCATCTTGGAGGAATGGGGCTGTTGAGCATTTTTCTCAATGATACTTGAGTTTGAATTCAAGAGACTTCAATGAGGATGCTTTCTTTGAATAATGCTTTCTCTGAAGTCCAAGCTTATTTATGAAACCATCATCTGCACTGTGTCTGTGAGGGCCGAGTGGGTCGACTCCGTTTTCTGAGGATTGGGAGTGCAGAAACAATTCACCAGAGGGTCAGAGTTCAGCACTCCAAATAAAATGTTTTCCCACCAGGTTCTTATCCGGTTCCATATCCAGAGGAACGTCATTGTCATTCCCAAGTCCGTAACGCCCCATCGGATCAAGGAGAATTTCCAGGTAATGCAATCTTCAGTCAGACTGTGAAAGCAGACCAATTTTGCTCAGTAATGTGGAAAAGTATTCGAGCAACAAATGAAATAGGTTTTGAAAATTGTAAAAGTCTAGTCATGTGAATACATTTCAGATCTTGGTATAGTGTATATGTGTGAGGTATTAAGAAAAGAGAAGGGTCTCTAAAGTTCACTCAGCTGGGGATTCGCTTAAACACACTTAAAGAAAAAAACAATCAATTTCAACCAAAGACTTGCATGTATTGTGTTAGAGAAATGTAAGTTTTGCACTTTCTGAGCACGTGTTTTCCAGTTTACAGTACATTTTTATCAGTGTCATCAATTAAAATAGATGATTCAAAATGACTGAAGACAGCTTTCTTAGTCTCAGCTGTTCTGTCTGTCTCTCTCTCAGGTGTTTGACTTTGAGTTGAGTGAAGAAGACATGAAGATCATCCTGAGCTTAAACAGGAACTGGAGAGGTTGCCCCATGCATTGGTGAGTAGACAGGAAGAAGTCATAGGGGGAATAGAGGAATACAGAGAGACATAATAGGTGGAAGCAGATCACACTGATTCCCTGTTCCATTTTGTAATTTGTGGACCAGGTTACTGGACCATGTTAGAGTGAGTGGGGGAAAAATGCCTTCTCCTACTGTGCTCCCTGGACTTTGAATAATCTGCAGAGTATACTACATCTGACTGAGTTAGTCTCATTGGAAAAATTTAAAGCCATGTTAAAGGTCCATGTAACTGAGAATTGCACCTGCTTTAATTGAGCTGGATTTAGTCTTTCCCTTGTGTGCTTGATGTGTGTATGTTGGGTTTTTATTGTTGTATTTTGCTGTTTGTATTCCCTGTCTGTTTTTATTTATTTTCATTTTAACCTGTAACTGGCAAGCTGTCTTGGCCAGGTCTCCCTCGGAAAAGATATTTCAATCTCAAGGGACTTCCTGGTTAAATAAAGGTGTATATATATATATATATAAAAAGGGCTAACATAATCCTAACCTTAACTATACTCCTCTTCTGTTCACTACAGGGCCACAAAACACAAAGACTTCCCACTGAATGTAGAATACTGATTTGTCAGTTTGTTGCACTGAGGATTGGAAAGTGAAGAAAACCTGGAAACCAACATTGTAACACCTTGGAGGAAAATCTTTCTTGTTCCAAAATCACTATTTCTTTAAATCAAACTAGTGCTTTGCTAATTTTCATCTCACATTATTAAGGCCTGACTAATTTCCCAATGTTGCTATTGGTTATGCTGATACAGTTAAATGCAAAAATATTGGGGCAGTTGTGTCAGTTGTTTTTCCTCTGTACTAATAAAATGTGTAATTCAGATCAAACGATGACTACATGTATTTTTCTTAAACAGACATTGCACTATAGTACAACAATGCCATTCAATGAGTCAAGTCCTCCTATTTCAAGTCAGCATAAGTATTGGGACAAATGGCCATCAGCTGTTTCAAATGTCCTTATTCATAAATGGAAAGCTGTGAGTGTCAGGGCAGTGTTTATATCCTTTGGAATTGTTTGTAGTCTTATAAACTAAACGACAGAAACGTGCAGAGGAGGGCCAAAGAACTCAGTAAGCCAACCAAGAAGGCTATCGTGACAATGAAAGAAAATGAATACTTTCAAAAATTACTTTGAAATATAAATGTGTGTGTGTGTGTGTGTAATTAACAAGTTAAATATTGGTTAGTTTGTGAGTAAAATGTATAATCTGCAATAAATCGTAGATTGAAATGCTTTATCTTGTAGGAAGTTACTGATAGGTGACATATTTCCGGCCTGGGGCGCTGGAATGTTCACGAGAGATCCTTACTCCCTACATCGGAGCTTCATGGTAAAAAAAAGTATTTTTATTGCACGTTACTACGTTACGTGTAACGTTACTATTAATCACAACCACCGTGATGTGAAATATATACCTACCATTTATCAAAACGAACACTTGCTGTAACCTGCTAACCAGTTGTCAGTCACTAGCTTGCTAGAGTAGGTTAACGTGAGGTCTTTATGGATTAGAAAACATGTTGGTTGATAGTAATGCATCGTAAAAGCAGCATCAAAACATTGACCTGCTCCCCGCCATCTTGGATGTGTCCAAAGATTCTAACCAGTTAAACGCGTGAACGTTTCCAAATTGTAGTAACGAGATTAATTTTGGTTTAGTGGCTTTTCCCACATCACTTGAACGCGGCATTTGCCCATTCACTCTCGTGATAAAAATATCTGTAGATATCATGTGTGCAATCGCACAAACTGCTGATTCATTTCTCTCTAGTCCCTCCCCTCTTTCTGGCTCCTCTGCCACTCCGGAAAAGAGGTCTCTTTGAATTCAGAGCCTGATCGTACAGAAGCTACAATATTGATTCTGCTACCCCGAGGACTGGAATAGCAGATCACCATCATGACACCCTCAATTACACTCAACACTGGAGCAAAGATGCCTATTCTGGGCCTAGGAACATGGAGGGTAAGGTTAACTGTTTTATTGTTAGCCTCCATTCATCTTCTTTCAAAGAGTCTTACATTTCAGTGGTTTTGAGTTGTCTGGATTATCTGTATTGTCCCCGTTTGTAATGCATAACATGTCATGAAATCACTGCCATTAGGCTGAATGTATGAATTAGTTTCATAAGTAACACATATGCTGTAACAGTGAGTCTTTTAAAGTGATTGCACAACAAATTGCTATAGAATTGAACAGAAAGTGTATTGCACATCAACCTCTGGTTGAACTTGACTAGCTTTACTTGATGCTTTTAATTTTACTCTTATTAAATATTAATACAAAGTGCACAAAGACAATAATTACTGCCACAGTTTACCATGATCCCAGTGATTCTTCTGTGTAATTTCCTTGCTTTGAATCCCATCTCTCCTCCTAGTCAGATCCAGGACTGGTCACAGAGGCTGTTAAAGTGGCTATTGCTTGCGGCTACAGGCACATTGATGGTGCCTGTGTGTACCAGAATGAAGAAGAAGTGGGGGCTGGAATTCATGCCATGTTTGACCAAGGCCTGGTGAAGAGGGAGGAACTATTCATTACCAGTAAGGTACATGGCCAAAGTGAAAGTGGAGATTGCCATGGTTTTCACCATGGGGGAAAAAACTTGCCTAACATCACACAACAAACTCAGATGCTTTGAAAGCTGAGCAAATCATCAGGTGTGACATGAGAAATTCATTTTGCACCTATATTACACTACCCTGAAATTGCACCTACAGTTAGGTTTGTTAAAATCCCTGTTTGTTCTTTGTAGTTGTGGTGCACCTTCCACCTTCGGTCTCTGGTGAGGGGAGCCTGTGAGAAGACTCTCAGTGATCTGAAACTGGACTACGTGGATCTCTACCTAGTGCACTTCCCTATGGGATTACAGGTAGGAACTGCCCTGTAGACTGTACACTGCCAGAGAAAAAATGTCTGTGTTTGTAATATTACCAAGGTCAGGGATTCTGTGCTAGGTGGACTCAGTTGGACTAGGTTGGCCTAATCAGTCTGTCAAAATGGACCCCAGAGTATTGAGCAACGCTGACATCTTGTGGCCTTTCAGGCTAACTTGGCTCAAGAGTACCAGTTTTAATACTGAACATTTTCTCTACCAAAACAATCAAGCAAATATGTTTACTCTGTAAACACATCTTGTCATCAGAAATGTTTCCCTAACACTAACAACACAGACAACAACAATATAAAATCCTATCCAACTTCATGCTTTGACATTCTCCATTTCTTTTCCACCACTGCAGCCAGGGGACACACTTTTTCCCCTTGATGAGGAAGGTCAGGCCATTTCTGATGGCAGCAACTTCTTGGACACTTGGGAGGTAATTAAAGTCACTGCAAGCAAAATAGCAGTACAACCTTAAAGCCCAAACAGAGTAAAGAACATTACACTACTAATGCTGGTGTTGAAATGTGTGGCAAGGCTATGGAGGAGCTGGTGGACGCTGGTTTGGTCAAGGCCATCGGTGTCTCCAACTTCAACAAGGATCAGATTGAAGCCATCCTCAACAAGCCAGGCCTCAAGTACAAGCCTGCCACCAACCAGGTACAAAACCGCATTGCCCTGACTCTGAAACAAGAAGGAAATAAAACCTATGCAAGTTAATTTTGTTTGGACCAAGATATGTAACAATGTGTTGATTAAATGTGCTTGCGTGTGCATGTGTTCGGGTGTTGCTCCAGATTGAGTGCCACCCGTATCTCACCCAGGAGAAGCTGATCAACTACTGCCAGTCTCAGGGCATCACAGTCACAGGCTACAGCCCCCTGGCCTCCCCTGACAGGCCCTGGTGAGAGACACTGTTACTCTATCACACTCATATCATACAGAGACATACAGCCAAATGAGAGGCTACGTGTTTTTGGAAAATGTTGGTAGCTTCATGAATTTGGGATGTTGACTGCATCTCATTTCCAAAAGGGCCAAACCTGGCGAACCTGCTCTGCTTGACGACCCCAAGATCAAGGCCCTTGCCATTAAGTACAACAAGACCTCAGCACAGGTAGGAAAGAAATGTCCAGGCATCATCCATCTAAGAACATAATAACCTCCCCCATCTTGGAGGAATGGGGCTGTCGAGCATTTTTCTCGATGATACTTGAGTTTGAATTCAAGAGACTTCAATGAGGATGCTTTCTTTGAATAATGCTTTCTCTGAAGTCCAAGCTTATTTATGAAACCAGCATCTGCACTGTGAGGGCCGAGTGGATCGTGTCCCTTTTCTGAGGATTGGGAGTGCAGAAACAATTGACCAGAGAGTCAGAGTTCAGCACTTCAAATAAAATGTTTTCCCACCAGGTTCTTATCCGGTTCCATATCCAGAGGAACGTCATTGTCATTCCCAAGTCCGTAACGCCCCATCGGATCAAGGAGAATTTCCAGGTAATGCAATCTTCAGTCAGACTGTGAAAGCAGACCAATTTTGCTCAGTAATGTGGAAAAGTATTCGAGCAACAAATGAAATAGGTTTTGAAAATTGTAAAAGTCTAGTCATGTGAATACATTTCAGATCTTGGTATAGTGTATATGTGTGAGGTATTAAGAAAAGAGAAGGGTCTCTAAGCTTCACTCAGCTGGGGATCACAAATTACTGAAGACGGCTTTCTTAGTCTCAGCTGTTCTGTCTGTCTCTCTCTCAGGTGTTTGACTTTGAGTTGAGTGAAGAAGACATGAAGATCATCCTGAGCTTCAACAGGAACTGGAGAGCTTTCCCCTTGGATTGGTGAGTAGACAGGAAGAAGTCAGAGGAAGAAGAGGAATACAGAGAGACATAATAGGTGGAAGCAGATCACACTGATTCCCTGTTCCATTTTGTAATTTGTGGACCAGGTTACTGGACCATGTTAAGTGCTAACATTATCCTAACCTTAACTATACTCCTCTTCTGTTCACTACAGGACCATAAAACACAAAGACTTCCCACTGAATGCAGAATACTGATTTGTCACTTTGTTGTACTGAGGATTGGAAAGTGAAGAAAACCTCGAAACAAACATTACAACATCTTGGAGGAAAATCTTTCTTGTTCCAAAATCATCATTTTTAATTTATTTTTTATTAATATTTATTAATTTATTTTATTAATTATTAATATTATAATTTTTATTTAAATCAAATTAGTGCCCTGCTTTTCATCTCACACTAATGCCTGACTAATTTTCCAATGTTGTACATAACAGTTGTGTCAAATTGGTTGTTTTTCCTGTGTACTAAATTTGTATTTTAAATCTAACAATGACTGAAGTAAAATTCACAATGACTACATTTATTTCATGTATTTTTCTTAAACAGACATTGAACTAGAGTACTACAATTCTATTCAATGAGTCAAGTCCCCCTATTTCAAGTCAGCATAAGACAAAGACAAATGACCATCAGCTGTTTCAAATTCCACAGGTGTACCATATTACTGTAATTATTTATAAATGGAAAGCTGTGAGTGCCAGGGCATGGTTTATATCCCTCCAATAAATCGACTGAGTTGTAAATGTATCTGTTAAATATTGACACATCTACAGTGGTAGATTTTATGATTCCTGACAAATTTTCATTAAAGCATTATACTTCTTAGGATATGGTCTGCACAGAGCAACACATCTGTGAGGCTGACGTGCCGAGTTGTATGCAAGGAGATAAAACTGGTCAGGTTTTGAAAAAAAACAAACTAATGGCACATCTCAAGAGGTTTTTCATTAGTATTGCAAAAGTGAAATAGGTATAATCACAATATGCAAGTAGTATCAGAAATGAGGTCCAATTTGAATTCTGGCATTTGAGAAGTGTACTTTTAGTGATGATCATGTGACAAAGTAAACATCACTCTGCCAATCATATAGCTTGGCTGTAACCAACTGTTGTATAACATATATATACATATATATATATACACAAAATATCTCAGAACCGGTAAGACTACTCTGATAACAGACTTGGAAGCTTAAAGAGGGGGGTTCAAACCGGTATCCTACTGCATATTTTTCTACTCTCATTGAGCTACACCCAAGTGTTCATACTACTGACAGCAAAGGTCTATAAGGAGGTATGCATCATCAGTGGTGTGCACATAAAACTCAATCTATATTATAGATTTTATTATGGTTTGAGTGCCACCCATATTCATGGTTAATAATTACTAATGACAATTCCTACCAAGTGGCCTAAATTGCAGATTAGACAAATTCAGTATTTGATAGGGTAAGGGTTGTTAGTCAAGTGATTGATAATAGCCCAATAAAAGACTCAAGATGACAGGGTGCCACATTGTTTTATTTATTGATATTGTTTAATATGTTTAAAGTCCACCACTTTCATTGCTATTGACACAATGTGAAGCAGTCCTATTATCTCAACAGTAAGTTGGGTACAACAATCATGAATTACATTATGCCGTTACAGAAAACACATTTTTGTTCATCAAATCAAAGAGTCTGATATCAAAACATTTAAATCTGATCCTGAAATTGTGATTTTTTTTTTTTTCACTATCTTTAATTTGCACATCATTAGATATTTGCTGACTCTTCTCAAAACATCATCCGTTGACAACACTTGGCTCTGCTTGGTTAGACAAACAAAAATAGGCATAGGTAGGTATATACTATAGGCACTCTGATCAGTGTTTTTACAAACAACTCTTCGTTAGAGCAAAGAAAATATTTTTAGGCTACAAAAAAACAACACAGCTCACACAGGAACAGAAAGCAGACATTTCACAAGATCAACACACATGATTACAGTGGACCAAACATGAATCAGAATCAATAGAGGGAAGTGCTTTGTCATCCTATCACAAGTTTGGAGCGGAAAGAGATAATAGGGCTTAGCATTTGTTTATTATCAGTCAAATTTCTATTCACCCAAAGCAAAGATCAGAAAAGAGATAACATAAGTTTTGCCTAATATGTGGAGTATTTTTAGGTGTACTAAAAATGTATTTTGACCATTTACCATTTCAACTTTTGGTTTGGCTACAAGAATTCAAATTTCCTCTAACATGTACTACAAATACAACAAAGTACATAATTTGCTCCTTTGTCATTGCTTATTTTACTCTCAGGACTAAATGATAAATTCCCAAACTAAAGAGCAGAATTTAATTCACACTATGAGAAAACATTTAAACAATTTGGTGTATTGAAGCAACGGCTCGATTAGGCTAAAAAAATGCTGATACACCATGACAGACTCGAGTCTCGGGGCTGAGAGAACAGGAAATGATCATGTGAGGAAACAAGGATACAAACACTCAATTGTGCTAGCGCCAAACCCAGACCCAAAATTATACTGCAGTCCAATTGTTAAACATACTGGGTTCTATGTTGTATCAAATGACCTTATGCATCTCGAATTGGGTATCCTACTGTTCAAAGTAGTAACTCCGGCAAAGAAGCTGGTAGACGCTCCTCCAGAGGAAAGTAACAAGTGCAGAACTGATGCTAGGCCACAGTTCAGAATCACTTCACTAACTGTGCAAACTAACAGACATTTCAACCACACTCCTGAACCCACTGCCATGCCATAGAAAATGTGTCTCCTAGCTCAGAATTCGGTGTTGAGAGGGTGGTCCTTGTGCGTTACGGCGCTATACAGGTGAAAAAAACAAAACAAACATCCATAAAATGTCACCAATACATATGAATCGCAATAACATTTGTAGCCTATATTACACTAGTCTGTGATTCTGCATTGATTCTATGAAGGTTAATATTTCTATCAATAATACTTAATAGTGCAGCATTTGTTTGACAAAGTTATGTGCTAAGTGCAAAATAAAAAAAGGAACAGAACAAACATATCAAACAATCCGCTATAATAAAATTATTGTACTGCTGACTCAGTTGATATCTTTTAATTAACTGATGATCTCACCATTGCATGGCACAGACCCTCCAATTCCTGTTGAACCCTCGTATGGTCTTCATTTCCTCCTCAGTCAGCTCAAAGTCAAACACCTGCAAGGATGCAAACAACAGTCACAATGCATGAACCAAAAGTGATATGTGTAATTTGAACTACTTGTCAAACAGCCAAGTACCTGGAAATTCTCCTGAATGCGCTGAGGTGTGACAGACTTGGGAATCACAATCACGTTCCTCTGGATGTGGAAGCGGATCAGGACCTGACACAGGGAGGGGAGTAGGGCAACAACGTGCAAGTGATCAGAGGTCATGACCTTCTGCATAAACAGATCCTGCGCCCATGTTTTTACAGTAAATGACAACACTTTCCTCTCTTAACACCTTTGAGGTAGTGGCTGGTCAAACTGCTGTGTGGTTACACAAGACGAAACTCTACTTGACTGCTGAAAGGCACTCATATTTCAATCATGCCCAATCAATGGTGACCACAAGTAACCCTAACTACCCACGAGATTCAGCCAACTACTATACCTATACCTGTACTATACCTTTCACTACTACTACTACTACTACTATATATACACTACTACTATACTATACTATACCTGTACTGTACCTGGGCGGATGTTTTCTTGTGCTTCTTGGCAATAGCCTTAATATTGGCATCTTCCAGGAGAGAGGGGTCTTCAGGTTTAGCCCTGTAATTGAAAACACGTCATCCACTGCTGCTTATAAGACACACAGACATTGCCATATTGTACAATGTATTATAACTGCGATTGATGCTAACTGACCAGGGCCTGTCAGGGGAGCCCAGGGGGCTGTAGGCTGTCATTGCGATGCCCTGAGAGTGGCAGTAGTTGATCAGCTTCTCCTGGGTCAGATACGGGTGGCACTCCACCTAGTGGCACAAACACAGAATTCTCACTACACAGGACCTAACATCCCAACAGTGGTTTAAGGCTGCGATTAAATACTCTGAATAAGGCTTACCTTTGCAAATATTTACCTTTGCAAATATTTACTCAAGGGGCTGGACTCAAGTTGAAATCCTAGAAACACGCCTAGTCCCAGGTTACATATGGATTCTATATTGACTAACCCTAGCCACACTGCACCCTGCTATTTCACAGAGACAAGCATAGTTTTCCTTTGTTGAATTATCTATTAGCAATCAGCTTGCAGCAGCATGCCAGTTTCGGTTGCAACACATCAAACCTGTACTGAAATCATTTTTCTTGACTAAATGCTGCCAACAACCAGTGACATGTTCAAGCAAGCAAGTTTTGCTCAGCTAGTATTTGGGAAAAATAAAAGTTCAATGGTTAAAGTTTTTATAACATGTATGCATTACTTACTACATGCTTACATTACTACATGCCTCCAGTTGTTTAAACATTTACTCAAAGTGTACAGCGCTACAGGACATTTCAGCAATCACAAAATGACATGTCATGCAATGACATTTCAGCAATGTCCCGTAGTTTAACTGAGTTTAGCGCTGCACACGTCTGCTGCATTTACGTATTCACTTATACAATCATTTTCAATTTTCACCACCAACAATCTTCCTAACTGCTCTCAACAGCTGCCTAATATTATTATAGTGGAACAGAGATGATCCCAGTGCAAAGAGATTTGAGGAATCCAGAACAGGAAGAATAAATATGAGTTTCAGAAGATTCAGTAGAAAAAAATGTTTTATTACTCAAGTGTGGATAAAAAAAAGGCACACAAAGAGCACAATCATATTCTGTAGTGCACTGCACTGGGTCCCCCAGAAGAAAAAAAAAATGTCCTCACTTTTTAATACATTTGAAAGTAATGAAATAGAGGCCGTACAGTGTTTGACATTGATTGTACCCACAGCAGTCGAGCAACAGCTTCTGCTGGGGTACGGCAACTCCTCTTGGACAAAACACACGCACAACTGCAGTACACCGTAATACTAGAACTGGTAGTAATAATAATGGCAATTTGTTAATTTTAGTTATGATTGTGATTACATTTGCTAATGATTATTTTGGACGGCTGGACGGTGGTGCGTGGTTGCCTGTTGTTACATAGCAATTCTTTTTAATTTATATTTTTATATCAATATATTTTGGGGGGGGGGGGGGGGGTTTGAGCATATTTGATGTGGATATTGGATGTGTCCCCCCCCCCAATATGTATTACAATTACGGCCCTGTTTTGCATTATTGTGAAAGACAAGTTAGCACAATTAATTCTATAATATTTTCAGTTTTTTTTGTATTCAGTGGCAGAAGAACAAAAGTGGAGTGTCTATTGTGAGGAAAATGATGTAATAATTTAATATAGAACAGTACTGAGAGGCCATCAGCAATAATATAAGGTCACCACAGCTAATTGGTCTGCCCTAAAGGGGAAGGACCCATTAAGAACAAACAGGCATTTATCCGTCAGACCTGTCACCTTCAATAAAACCAGGAGTGGAGCGATAATGACATTATGGCCTCTTACCCTTTAAGAACAAGTCTGGAAATCTTGAAATGGAAGACTGTGGCTGTTTTCTTGCTGCAGAGACAGCCTCGATTTCCCCATATCGTACCTTACCAGGCTACATCTGGGAGCTACATACAGCTGACTCCAATAACCAACAGGTGAAATTTGTTCAGCAAACATATACCAAGCAGAATTTATTCTGGAAGGTGACATTACTTGGGTAAACAAGTCCCTTGGTGTACCTGGTTGATGGCAGGCTTGTACTTGAGGCCTGGCTTGTTGAGGATGGCTTCAATCTGATCCTTGTTGAAGTTGGAGACACCGATAGCTTTGACCAAACCAGCGTCCACCAGCTCCTCCATCCCCTGGGAAAATTAACCATGAAAACCCATTTATTTACCAGACCCTTGGTTGAATTCAAGAATACTTGGGAGGTTTGTAACATTTGACAAGTACTTGAACTTATCATTGACCAAGATTTCTGTCATAAAAATAGTATAGGTCTGTAGATGAATGGGTTGGACAGCCTGTTTCACTCACCTCCCATGTGTCCAGGAAGTCAGTATTGTCAGTGATTGCTTGTCCTGTGCTGTCGCAAGGAAAGAGCTCATCACCAGCCTGTACCACAACAGAAGGATATCAGTCGTAAAGTTTACCATCACCCCACTGCCACCATAAAGCTTAGGCCTAAATGAAGACTACATACAAAAACAACATGAGAGCAGATAGCACATCTAAAAAGGAAATTTCACACAGATGACATAACATAAGAAAACAATGTGCCAAGAGCATATAAAAGACAAATGGTTTAAGAGAATTCAACCAGGCCAGTGGTTCTCAATCCTGGAGTACCACCGCAATAGGCCAAGGACCCAGCTGGACCAGGACCACTGATCTTGATAATTTGGCAGACATACATACAAGACTTTTTTTCACCTCTGACCAGGACAGGAAGCAAGAGTGTGCTTACTAGGGGTGGGCGATATAGCCTTAAAATAATATCACGATATGTCAGGGTAATTTGCGGTAACGATATTCATGACGATATGAAAAAATAAATGCTGAACAATGTTTTATTGGTGATTGCTGCAGCATTTATTAGTGCAATTAGGGACAACATAAGTCAAAATATAAACATAAAAGTAGGTATAACAGTGTTTTCCTTGTAATCTTCAGTAAAAGTATAAATAACTATTGTTTAATATTTTAGTTTAACAATAACTAAAAGTAACTTAACCTTTTACTCTTCAGGAGCCTGCAAAATAATATCACCTAATAAAACTGACCTCAAATTATAAGTACAAATGTAAACAGCAGCAATCCAAAGAAACCTTCAGTCAAAATGTAAACACTGCTTATAAAAATTAAATAAAAATACTGTTGAAACTTAAAATAAAGTTGCCTCTAAATGTTTTGTATAAACTTAAAATGGATTAACATCAAATGAGGTAGAATGTCGGTGCTGGAACTGTACAAGTAAACACTTAAAAAATGGACTTATTACAGGTTAGAAGTAGCCATCCAGCTGGGAGACAGGAAAGGAAGAGGAACTCGTCTCAAGGCAGCACGGTCAGGCTGATATACGGCTCCGAAGTTTGGCTCGACTACATGTCCGTGGTTGAGGCAAAAAAAACTTCACGGACGATAGCGTAGCTGCTAGCTTGAGTGCTCCACCTATGCTCGGCTGAGTTAGTGTCATTTCCCTGCTTTTGGGCCGCACATCACCAGCTGCTAAACTCGCCTCACGCGACTTCTGACTGTCCACGTACTTGCGTGTGTTTTTTTTGCTTTAAGTGGTGAAAAAATGTGTTTCCACCTTTAGCCGTATCCGTTTTAACCTAAGCTAACCTACCTAACCGAAGTAGCTCCCCTTTCAGCTAGTAGCTAGGATTCAGATACAAGTATCGTTCTGGTGTGCTAGGGTATGCAAATGTGTCAACACGACATCACGCCGCTATATCGTTAATATCATGATATGATATGATTTTTCGTGTACAAATTTATATTTATGAACGATATGATATGGCACAGCCCTAGTGCTTACCTTGAAACCCATGGGCCAGTGCATAAGATAGAGGTCCAGGTAATCCAGTTTCAGGTCGCTGAGCGTTTTCTCACAGGCTCCCCTCACCAAGGGTTTCGCGTGGAAAGTGCTCCACAGCTACGGAAAGGACAGGGAAGACATCACTCTAGCAATCAACTGCATCTGGGTGGCAGTAGCCTAAATGTTATAGTGGGCTTGTGAGCAGGAGGTTGCTGGTTTGATTCCGAAGACTGGCTGGGAAAATCTGCCTGCTAAGATAGATGCACACCAAGTGGTGGTCCTGGCTGGTTTGGTGCCCTAGTAGAGATCACAGTTTTTATACCCTTTGCTATTAAAATACACAATAAGAGAACACTGAAAAATGTTGCACACTAATTGTAAATGTCGTTTTCGGGCTGTTGTTTTTTTTATACAGATATACAAACCAGGCAAAATTGCAGCCTGCTGGGCTACCATTTACATATGTTTGCTTATGTTTAAAGCATTCGGTTGCATGTTATTTAGTTAGATGTGATTTAATTTACCTGTTGGAGCTGCTCTTTGACAGCCACACATAACTCACCTTGCTGACCATGAAAAGTTCCTCTCTCTTGACCACGCCCTCCTTGATCATGGACTGGACGCCCTCACCCACCTCTGTCTCATTCTGGTAGACGAAGGCCCCGTCTATGAGCCTGTACCCTGCAGAGATGGCCGCTTTCACCGCCTCCGTCACCTTACCAGGGGCAGACTAATAGACAGGGTGGTGGGTTAATGCAGACTTTTTTCACTTACAGTGTAACCAAAGCTAATATTGAGCGTCCACAGCATCAGATGATTTTCAGAGATTGGATCAGAAACAAAATACAAAAACAAAACAAAACAAGTCATCTTTTGTTTTCAGTCTTCAAATCATAAAGAAATAAAAAAATAAAAAACAAACACATGAATGCTGTCTGCTGCTGTCTACAGATAAATAAAATGTGCTCTGTAATTTGGGTGATAGACATTAAACATTTCCCCAGGGCTGCTAACATGTAGGTATTGAATTAGGTGAATGAGAGGCATACATTGTAAAGCGCTTTGGATAAAAGCGCTATATAAGTGCAGTCCATTACCATTGGGGTTACATAAGGATGACTATGAAAAAAAAGTTGGGAATGTGACTTTTTTTTTTTTTTTACCACTGTACGGGAGTGAAACCTGACTCCACTGGACCATGTACAGCGTAAATCTTGGTGCTAGTTATGCTAAAAGACGAAATACATAACCATGCGTAGTTACATATAAGATACAAGGCATTTATAACGAACTATTCTGACTAGCAACCATGCGGCCTGTCATAGATTTCAATTCATAGCTTTACTCAGCTTTCTCAAGAGATTAGTTAGCAGTTTTAAAAAAACATTAACGCACCTTCCAAGTCCCCAGGCCCACAATAGGCATTTGTGCACCGGTGTTCAATTTCACTGATGTTGCCATTGCTCCAAAAGGACGAGTAAATTCCTCAAACGTAAGAGCCGGAGAGATGCGGACTGGACACAAGGCAAACTAAACGCTCGCAGCGTCGATCGATTATTCATGCCTTCCGTTTCTGCTTCGGAGAACTCGAACACAGCTTGGGCGAGAGCGACACACTGCTGCCACACTAGGATAGGCACCATCTCTCCTCACCACGTAATGCCACTTTGCTTCACAGACCTATTCAATTTTAATCAAATTAATCCACAGACATCTGTTTACGTAAACTCCATAGTGTATTATTAATGTCGTAATTAACTAATAACCCACGGCAGGCCGTCGAGTTACTGATAACGCACTTTAACTGTGATATAGATTATCACGGCCTGGAGTGGATTAATATAAAACTGTTACTAGAGTATTGCCATATATTACCATAAATCAAACAATATCTTATATTTTACTTGCAAAAATTGCATTTTGTGACAATGTAGTCCCAAACAACGACCAAAGTCAAACTGCATAGAATGTTGCCATTTCCGTTACACCTTTATTTACAGCGGAGTAATATGGAACATTTGCCTTGGTAAACGTGGTATACCACGGCTATCGACCAATCAGATAGCTGGATGCAACGTCCACGTTTTATAAAGTGAAATGAAGGCCCAGGCATGATAGTGGATAGGCCACCCACTGAAGTCCCGGAGAAAAGGCCGTTTAGTACCATCGCCTTGCAGAGGTTCCCACACTTTCTCATGTAAAACATCTCCAAAATAGTTCCGAATTAGACCACGGCTCCGAACCGTTAGGCTACACTTGCACTTGGAATTTCTACCATTCCCCATTTCGTAACCTTTTTGCTCCTATCATCGCACCACTAGAGGGAACTATTACCACACTCACTAAACAGGTGAGCCTGGTCTCTTCAAACCACCCAACCCAAATCTTTACACTCATTTTCACTCAAATGTTCCTATATTAGCTGATCAGTGCTGGTGATTACAGTGATTAACATAATTATATCTCGTGATCAGTATGGTTCTGCTTACCAAATAATGTCCCCAAATAAGCCTATAATGTTGGATTTAACATATAGTTGACTTTATTCTTATTGAAACAAGCCTGTCCTGCATGTAGCCTGTAATAACATTAAATCAGTTATAGATGATTATGTTGTCAAGAGAGACAAATTTGTGTAGGAAAGAGCAAAAGTCTGACTACGTCTTCATGGCATTATGCAGGGTATATAACGGTGATTTATTTTCACTATGATGTGCACCAATGTGAATGTGCTCACATAGACCAGCCTATTCAGAAAGCCAAACCCCAAGAGACAGCCGAGAGAGGGAAAAAACAAGGTGTCTTTTGTCAAAATCAGATAAAACCTCACAGACCTTTAACTGAGCCATTCAACATTCTGAGCGGAAGATAAGAGAGGAAAAAAAGAGAAAAAAACATACAAAAGGGAAAAGTTATGGGAGCCAGCAGCCTGCTGTGTACCGCACAATGGCTCCCGCGAAAGTTTGTGTCTCTTCTGATCTTCTCCCAGCTGGACGTCTGCTTTTCAGGCCCTGTCTCCTCTGATCTAACTTCAGACATCGGAGGGCCTTTTGCCAGCCTGCCAACTGTCAAAGTACCCCAGGAATCAAACACCCTTGCATACTCTGTCATGATCAAAGGCCCACAGGTAAACCAGACGAAGAGACAGCCACATACAATTGCCATCTAAAAAAGGGGGGAACGTTTTCATTTTCTACGCTCTTATTTTGTGACTGGAGGCTGACACTGCTCCGCCGAACCAAGTGCATCGATTAGAATAAAGGAAAAGAAAGCGACCGGGTATTTGAAGGTAAAACAGAGTAAAACCAAGTGCCTCTCATCAAAACTTTTGGACAAAGTGTGCGCAGTTAAGCTGTAGGTGAGCCTTCAGAGTGTGTCGCTAAAAGAATTTGAAGAGAGAGAGAGAGAGGGAAGGAGAATGTTCATAAATAACATGAATGACTGGAAAGACAGCAGTAGGATTAAATACATATAAAGACAGACCGAATGGCAGAAGGAAGACAAATAAATAGAGCACAATGACATCCACACAGACAAGACAGACTAATAGACTAAGCCTTAATCTCACACACACACTTATGCACACACACAGACACACAGAGTAGCTACTCCCTCCCTTCCTCCCCTTGATGTGTGGCCATAATGAATGCTGGGTGCGGCTGGTGGTGTCCATGCTTTCGTAGGCCCTGCATCAGATCAGACACGCCACTGGGGAGACCTGACCTGTCCTGGGGAGATCAAACAACATCTTTCACCATGGCCTTTGCACCTTTTTCTCTCTTGCTCTCTCTCTTGTCTATCCGTTGGCCTTGGCTCTGCTCTCTTTTTCTCTGTTTCTGCCAGAGTGCCCAGGGTCATAATCTCCATCCATGAAGGTAATGTTGATTGTCAGCTCCTGCTGAGTTCACTCACACACTCACATTCCACACATTCTGTCTATGGAACAATAACAAGATCAGTGAGAGAAATCCCTACGTCATGAGCAGACCTCTCAGAATCACCTTCATCTGTCAAGTACATTACAAGGATTAAATACACAGGGGTTTATTTATGTGAATTTCACTCTTGCATAAATCATGGCAAAGAATAACTCTGTCCACCTCGATTACCGTGGCAACTCAATAACACAAACTCATCTAAAAGTCTTCCATCAAGAGGTTGATGGACTTGTTGTAACGGGAGAGACAGACAGACAGACAAGCAGTCAAACATAAGTGATTTTTCTCTGTCACTCCAGGAATCTGATGTTAGGGCTGGCTGACCTTTCATCTCTAGCAAAGCCATTGTGTCTGGAGCTTCCTGACTTGGTTTGGGTCTGAAACACACACACACACACACTCACACATACATGCATGTATATGGCACACACGCACACACATGAACACAAACACATACACACACACACACACACATGCACTCACAGCCTTGGTCTTGTCCGCAAGCAGAGGTCTCTCCTCTCTGGCCCCTATAAGACGGGGTTTGGTTTTGGGCTTGATTAACCACTTAGTTCAGTCTCTCAGACACAAGATTGCAGGGAGAAGGCAAGTAATGAAGTGCTTTTGAATTTGCATTCCTGAGAGCTTTCGCAGACGCCTTGATTTCAGTCTGGCTTTGCTGTTTGTTCTTCGTGGAGAGATGTCTGCTATTTTAGCTGTAACACCTAACAAGTGTCCATCCAACCTCCTCCATATCGCTCCCTCATCAACCTAACTGCCACGAATAAACACAATCAACACGCATCTGAAGGGGAATTTGGAGGCTTTTTCTCTCAAATCGTCCCTGATGGCTTGTTCATCATCGTCATTATGCAGATTACAGTGTGACCGGGAATGCGATATTGGAACGGAATGTCACAGTTCCATAAAGGTGACCAAAAACACTTGTGTGTTTTGTTCTCACAAGTTCGAGCAGCACTCATCAGTTATGGACAAACTGTCTGAAGAATATGGAATGAAGAGAATTCAGTCTAGACTTGAAAGTCAAGCCTCTGTGTTGAGTAATGACCTCGACAACAATATCAAAGTGTGCATGCCTTTAGGAATGGATGCTGAAGTTGTCCATCATCTGGCGGTTACAAAGCAAATACCAATATAAATTAAAAAAATTGACATTAAAGTCATATAGACCCTGCAGCATTTTTAAAATAGATTTTATTGGGGATCAACTGATTTCTACTCTATTTGATCCACTTACCGACATTGACGATTATGCAACGAGATGACTAGGCAGTATCTGTGATTATTTTGGTCTTAGATATAGAAGTGGTTGACGTAAAAGCTTCCCTTTGCACCCCGCTCCTGGGTGCTGGAAAAGAGGAAACAGACGGGTTTAAATCTGGGGCCCTTTCACTAGTCCATGCCTCTAGGACTGATTGACAGCAATAGGAGGTAGATCAATAAGTAAATTAGGTAGACAAGCAGACAGATACCAAGACGACCCACGCTCCCAAGCTTCCAAACTGCAGGTAATTGATACTTTTAGTTGCCTTTCTTGTCAAAGTATGCTGAACTGCTCCAGAAAGTTTATGTAAAGTGAAGTAAATGGTCTACTGCAGACATAATTTTTTTAACCTCATAGCATCACAACTATGTCTTGCAAATGTTTTCTTTATGATATTAAGGATTCTTTAACACCACTAGATGCCATTGGCTTGACAAAAGCCCATCTTTGAAAGCTGTTCTGGCCGTGTCTATATGGTCTCTCCTGGAAAGTAGCCTGCCCTTTCTAGTCTCACACCTCACTTCTCTACAAGTCACATCCTGCTTAACAGGAAGTATATAACTTTCAGGTGGGGATATTATTGGATATAAAGAAGTAATTTCTTGTTCTTAAATAGACATATCACTTCTGCTTAGATAGATATTCCACTCAATGTAAGATTGTGCATGTTGTCCCTGTAGCCAAGGACTAGCAAACCAATATTTGCAAAGATTTACATTAATCCTCTTCCAGGTAGAAACCAGAGAATCAAGGTAAAAAAAAATCTGGAGCCGCTTTATTGACAGTGAATGGTAGACTGAGTTAAGGGTGCATAGAACGTTACTTGAGAAATGACACCCAAAGTGCTATGTATCTAGTACAATAACGAGTAGTACAGAAGTAAAATAACGTCAACATCACATATTAGGAGCCATATATTAAGGCTAACTCTTCTATCTAATTTCTGACTATTGCAGATGATATTGAATGTTTATTATTCTAAACTAATCTGTCCTTGACCACAAGTATAACATATTTGAAAGATGAAATTAAGCAATATTTCAATGATAAGAGGAGGATAGATTAATACCAGTTAGCTGATCCATAGTAACAGAGTCATGCTGCAGAGATAGCACCAGTATTGATCTGTGGTTCAATTCCTCCAGTAGACTACAGACTTTTAGGACATTCATTCCCATTCCATCAATATAAACTCCTGCTGTGATGTAAAATATATAAGCTTATACTTAATAAATCAATGTTTTTTTGCCTTTGTTTCAGTGATGCCAAAAAATATATTTTATTCTTTTCCAACATAACTTTTCTTTGAACTAGTTTGTTCAATTAATGGCATGTAACTTCACTGAATTCAACTTCATCAAAGGTATGTTATGTTAGAAGAAAAAAAAAAAGGATTCTGGCTGCTTTCTATACCAATAGCGTTGATTTCACAAAATTGAAACTGTAATACATTATCATGTAGCATCCTTGGTTTCTTGGTGTCGTGCTCACATGTTTACCATGGACATGTTTTTGTTCCAGCCCGTCAAAAACACCAGAATGACACAGCGGGAATCTTTAAAGCTCTTCTCATGGGCTACTTCCTCAATTTTAGTCACCAGATATTATGTACAATATATGAAGAAAAACCCTGTGAACTTCTCTAATTTTGCGTCTTGTGTTCAATGTGTGCGTGCCAATTTGGTGGGGCGGGGGTGGGGGGACGGGGGTGTGTGGGCAGAAGGTGGTAGAAGTGGAAGGGTGGTAGAAAGAGGGGGCGGGGGCGGCCTCACGGGGTGTTGTGTCACGCTTGATGACTAAGTTTTACTTTTGTTCGCAGCATTTTGAGAAAAATGTCTGTTGAAATAATCCTAGACAGCAAAAATTGTTGGATCAGGCATTACATCTGATTTATTTTGGGATAAAAGGATTCAGGGGATTATTAAGTGTTGAAATCAATGCTTTGCATATATTTTCATCAAAGACGAGTTCAAAGGTTTCAAAATGTGCGCGCTATACATACATGAGTTGTGAGGATGAGGGGTAGGGAGGTGCAGCTATGTGCCTGTAATAAAACCCACTTTTCTTTGCACATAGGCAGGCAGAAGAAAGGGTTTCCAGAGATGTGTGCAGTGTTTAAGTGATGGGGTGCAAATCTGGAGTGGTGTGCAGCCTTGTGGAAGTGTGGTGTGTAGCATGACTTTGACATTATGCACTGTGCACTGTTCACTGCAGGAGTGTTGCAATTCGAGAGATAACTCTTGGGTCTGAGTCATGGATCATTCATGACTCATAACAGGCTTATCTGTCATATCATTCGGAAAGAGGAACACCAGTTTTTGATGCAGACACCATCTTGGATATTTGCACGCATGTTGTATTAGAGTTTGCAGGGGCATAGGCTTCAGTTGCAATAAAGAAACACAGGTATTAACAATGGAAAGAGAGGGGCAGCAGCTGTGTCTTTGGAAGGTGTTGACTGGATACATATATTGCCATCTTGTGGCTAAAAGGGAAATGACAACTTAATCCATTAAATTGGATTTTTTCCCCCCTCTCCAGTAGCTTGGTAGATACAGTGATGGTCCAAAAGTATGGGGCATCATTTATCAAAAACAAACCTTAAAAAACAAAACTGATACAAATCCAATTTTTGAGATTGCTGAGAAATGCTGGTATGAAATTGAAATCTATCTGAATATCTCAATAAGGTTTTCTCAAATTGTTGTCACACCATATATTTAATTGAAATATTAACTGATACACAGTGTGAATAGTTTTGATCATTTAACAACTAATACCAGATATTGACAAAATAATTATACTCCTATGAGTTATTGTTCACCCATTCTAATTATTAATTAAATTATTTTTAAAATATATGTAATCTTGTTCGAGAAATATAATTTGACAAAATGTTTGTATGAGTTTGTCTAAACATTTCAAAATGATTATTATCCATTTAATCGTGTAATCAAACTGTTGTGTGAATATTCCCCAAATTGACACGGTCAAATACATTCTGTATCATTCAAGAAACAAATTACACTAGTCTGCTGCGTCTCGGCTGTTTTGGAGTGGTTTTTAAACACACAGTTTAGAGAGAGAGAAACTTAGAGGGTGCTCCAGTAAAGGCGATGAATAAAATATCTGACTGAGAAAGACAAAGTGTGTGTAAGTGTGTGTGAGAGATAGAGATAGAGACATTCCTACAGGCTGGATATGTGAATACGTGTTGGGAAGGGGTGGCCTGGGAGGGAGAAGTCCTGTGGAAGAATGTAAACATTGTCTGCACTGAGGGGCAAAGACTTCAAAGTGAGACTGGTGACCTCCTCTCAGCGCACACCCTTGACCAATGAGTAAGGTCAGGGTTAAAGGGAGGATCCAGCACACTCTCACACTCACACGCTGTCTGTGCTTCTTCCACATTATGGAAGACACGGTTACAAGCATAAAGTCCTCTGATATTACCCCTTTTTTTTTTTTTACTGTAGCGCTTCAAAGCTCTTCTGCGGTCTGCTCTCTTATCTTCGAAGAATAGAGCAGAGCACCGTAAGTCTTTGTCGTGCGAGGAGTAAACAGACAGGTGAGAGTGTCATGGATCTGGGCATGGCGTATGTCTGCCGAACTATAAACGTCCATCTGATTCACAACGACTCACTAAGGGATAATAAGATCATCTTATATGAGATTAGCCGCTGTAATATCGTTATAACCAGAGGGACAAAATGGCATGGAAAGTTCCATATAACTAAGATTTAGTTATATGGCCTCAGATATGGAGAGACAGTTTTAGTTTTATCATCTGCCCTTTGTTGTGCTATCTGAAAATAGCAAGTCTAATGCCATTATAGGTAAGGGTTTAGTTTATGCACAGAACTGTCTTATAGGGATCGCAAGCTTGAACCGAATAGGCTTAACAACATTTTGTAACAGTGACCTCGAATGAGTTCAGCTGGTCACGCACACATGCATAAACACTGTTGCGATAATCACGTCGCTGTGTGAGGGGGAGAATATTAGGAGTTAAGACCTTCTCGCTGGTGTGATCAGTGATAGAGGCTGGATCTCCTCTGAGCTCTGAGCTCTTCATCATTATCTTGGCTCAGTGACTCACGTCTTGGGCACAGGGAACAAAAAAAAATCCCTCACAGCCGCCTTGTTCCTGCCGCAATGGGATGCCAGGAAGGACAATAAGAGAGAATTAGTGGTGAAAGAGCAAATAAATAGGTGCTTAAATACATGAAAGCCCAGCGACAAAGCCCACTGAGGATGAGGATGGGAGAGAGAGAGAGGGGGAGAGAGAGAGAGAGGGAGAGAGAGAGAGAGAGAGGCCTTGATGAAAATAAAGAGTGCAGCTCAAAGGGAGGCAGGGGTTGAGGGGATTGGAGGTGATGATGAGTGGAGAGCTGTACAGAGTAGGCCTTCTATGGGAAAGGTTTTAATGAGGCGGACAGTGGTGTGTGTGTGTGTGTGTGTGTGTGTGTGTGTGTGTTTCCTCATCTGTGACACAGACACTCAGAACATCCTCAAGAATGATACTCCAAACTTCCTGTCTTCTCATGGGTGGGTGGGTGAGGATTTGTGTACGTGGACTCGCGTGTGTGTGTGTGTGTGTGTGTGGTGTCTCAGGGGGTTAGTCAATGATGACAAATCAACAAGCCTGACCACAGAGACAGAAAACCAGGCCTGCAGCCTGATATTAAGGAGCATGAGCAGCGCAGCACTGCCTGTTGTCTACGACCAGACTCAATCTACAGAGCAGCAGCAGGCCATGTTAGTTCCATTGTCTACTCTCAATCGGAAAAGCAAGCGCTTCAAACAAATATAGACTAAATAAAGACCACATAGAGCAGTGGTGCTCAATCATGTGCCTCGGAGGGGGCGAGAGTATGGAGGTTTTCACTCCAACCAAAGACTGCAGCAGATGATGATTCCACTGGTTAGTCCCTCCTCTCTGGTTGAAGGTGTGTAGTCTTTGGTTGGAGTGAAAACCTGCAGACTCTCGGCCCTCCGTGGCACATGATTGGACACCACTGACATAGAGGCTACATAGAGGAATATAATGTTGAACTGGTGCCCTAAGTTGCACCATTACATGTGCATTCACATATTTCACATTTTTCTTTTCCACAAATGAAAGATGACTATAAATATATAACAATATGTCTCCAATATAGTATCTAAAAGTGTTAACTCTAAGGCTTCATTATAGTTATGAGATGCTTTATTTCCACGCTGGTGTACGCAGAGAACACGGACAAAGGAGAGTATTGGGCGACCCTGATTTGCCCGAAATGCATACTGTATGGCTGAGTAATGGAGCTGCAGTAACTGGGGCGACAAAAGCCTAGTTGAGTAGCATTCCCTTACCCGCGAACACTGTTTCATATGTCACGCCAGTTAATTGTCAGACTGTTAGAGAAGATGCCTTGCTCATGGGCTAACAGAGAAGCTCACAAACCACAGACAAAGACCCAGGCTAAAGCCCACACAAACACACCAGTTGTTCCAAACGGCCAGACTAAAACGAGCCTTCCTCTAGGAATGCAGCTAGGTGGACAAAACCCCTGTTTTCTTGCGCCCCGGTCCACGTCATCTACACATTCTGCACAGTGGCCATAGAACTGCCCAGCCAATTATGTATAGCACGGGTATTCTGCGATGTTGGGGCGAGAGAAGTACAGGCAATTAAACACCGTTTGCACCCTGCTCGGACAGACAGGCAGCCATAGGACTTGCCAATTACCTCCCACGTGAGGAGACAAAGGGGAGAGAGGGAGAGAGAGAGAAAGTGAAATACTCACCACACAGTCCTACCTACCTTCTATCGCCCTTCAATTGGTTCTGCATTGGTAGCGATTGCATGTATCGTCCATTAGCGCTGGAGTGTCACTGACAGCTAATTTACTCTCCTCTCAGATATTGTAATGTAGGACTGAATTGGTATGTTTTCATTTGTCTCCCGACACAAGCACTGCTCAGTCCGCAGCATTTCTACAGGCTAGAGCATTTCTTGCACCTTTTGTTGGCTGAGAAGAGAATCAAGTCAAGCACGGCATGCGATAAATAAAAAAGTGCATGTAATAAAAAGTGGAAACCTCTGCATGTGGCTACATCTGTATCACCTTCATTTTTCCTTTACCTCCATTTCCCCTCATCCTCAGCCTGAACCTTGAACCTTTCTCTGCCTTCTCCCCACATTTTCTTCATGTCTTCTCTTTGCTGAGCTGGGGAAGGCCCCCTATTACTCTGCCAATGGTTCACCTGTGCACTCTCTGAGGTATTTCAGTGAAGCAGCTTTGCCACTGATGTAGAATATGCATGTACCAAGGAAACTAGCCCTAATGATGAAGTTAAATAATCTTAATGGCACAAGTCACAAACCACACATTATGTTTCCTACGTTCCACAAAGGAAATGCTGTACTACTGATCTTCCCCAGTATGTTGCTGGTCACTTTCAGCTGAATGGGTGATACTGTTAACAAATTATGTAATAAGGTGGTCGGCAGCAATGTTTTCCCAATCAAATTGACCTTGTTTATACATCAACTGATTCTATGCGAACCACAGAACCTGAAATGCTTTGATCAATTGCACGAGGCTTGTTGTTAGTTCAGTCACACTGATCAGTTTTGTGCATCCATTCATGCCAAGACGGAAATACTACAATTTTATAGAATTACAACAAACCTCCCTGCAAATCAAATGAGGGGACATTTATTAGTTCCACAAATAAACCAACAGGGTATTGTCACTAGACTGAATATAGTAGAGGGAATCTTCTTAAAGACAAAATGTGCAGAACTCCAAAATAGCCCATTACCTTATAAGGAACTGTCCTGCTTTCAAGATAATAATTCAGAATATGGTGACATAGATAGATAGACAGACAGACAGACAGACAGACAGACAGACAGACAGACAGACAGACAGACAGACAGACAGATAGATAGATAGATAGATAGATAGATAGATAGATAGATAGATAGATAGATAGATAGATAGATAGATAGATAGATACTTTATTGATCCCTGGGGGGAAATTAATCTACTGTATAGACTTACTTATGGCCTTTTTTTACACATCCACACACTGCTTGCACCTCCCCTCATGTTTCTCTCTCCCTAACAATATAATCATGTAGACAGTCAAGGATTAATAATGATTCAATAATGCTAATAAAATAATTGAAGTATATGATTCACGATTTATTGATTGATTGTTATTTCCTAATTGCTTAGGCCCAGTTTGTGGATGTCAGAAATGTTCCAATCCTACTCTGGCCCACACACCCAGTGGATGATTAGTCAGAGAGATGATGAACAGGGGTGGTGGGGCTCTGGACCACACCCACACAGCTGGCCTCAGCCCCGCCCCCCTCCGCCCAGCGACACCGCCCATCCCTACGCTGGCGCTTACAACAGAGTGCAACCCCCTGTTTGGTGCCAATCCTCAAACACATGGAAGGTAAGCAACCACTGTTACTAACGTCTGTACTAAGATATAATGGTGACACTGTCCCGGATCAGAGTTTCATTCGAATGTATGTAAACAACACCCCCGATACACATTGTTATCCATTCCTAAGAACATGGAGGAACAGTAAATTCAGGGCCTGTTGTAGGCGATATTTGTGGAATACTTGTTTTGACTAGTCAGCTTTGAGAGGCAATGCATTTGTGTGTGTGTGTGTGTGTGCATGTGTGTAATCTGACTGCCCATGCATCTGCCATTGATAGTTGTTGCCACTGCATGCCATTGTTCACACAAACATCAGGAAACCACTTGAATTAACTCTGTGTGTTTCAGGGGTCATTTCTTTTGAATTCTGTCTAAAACCCAAACCCAAAGTGCTGTCAGATCACTGAGCCGCAACTGCGATTCGATGTGTGCATATGTATTCGTGTGTGTGTGTGTGTGTGTGTGTGTGTGTGTGTGCGTTTGTTTTGATTGCGCGAAGATTTCAGACCTCAACTGGGATTCAAAAATGGGATCTATTTTCCTCTTCTGCTTTGATGCAAAAGTGAGGGTGAATTTTGCATGTTTGAGCCAAATGACTCCCAGATAGGCTGTAGTTGTCTCATAGGATTAGGAGGGAATTTCTGGAAGGAAGATATGAATCAGACTTTTAGACGAGGAGGAACAGAAAACATCCCCACATTAGATGGATGACTGATACACTTCAAAGCAACGTTGCACTATATTTTTCTCCTCAGCAGGAGGACCTTTCATGTGTTAAAGTTGTTTCTGGAGTGTGTATTGTGTGTGTGTGTGTGTGTGTGTGTGTGTGTGTGTGAATGTGTGTGGCTGTTTGTGAGTGTGTATACCTTCCCCAAGGCACAAGCTGCCCCTTTCAATACTTGAGGAGAGAGAGGTTATAGGAAGGTGCAGGTGAAGGTGTTGAGGTGAGGAGGGGGTGTGGGTTCCTCCTCCTGGTGGCTGGAGGCCCGTGAAGCAGCGGGGTGGAGGGTTGCCTCCACGATGCCTCCAGGATGCTGGTTCTGAAGCAGAGCTCAAGGAGATGCACAGCGTGAACAATATCAATAATCAAAAATAATTCTCTGTAGTAACAGAAATAGATCTTTCTGGCTGGTGAAATAGTGACGCCCTGTTTGGTGCAATAAAAATGAAAAAACCTTCTTAAAGTTGACGATTGACAACAAACAGTGATTTAATATTTGCATTTCTGTTATAATTGATTTTATTCAGGTAGGCATTCAGTGTCTTGCTCAAGGACACTTCCACAGGGTGGATGCTTGCTGATACAGAGCAGGTGTTCTGGTTGCAGCGCAGTCTCGTTATACCCCACCCTGCCCCACCAATTTAGAGAGGGCTAGAGATGTGACATGGTGTGGAGGACAGAACTAGGTGAGAGGAAGAAGATAGGGAAAGAGTGATGAAAGGGGGAGGAGAAAAGGAAGACAATGATGAGAATAGGAGTGAATTGAGCTGTGAGGGAGGAGGGGGGTAAATGGAAAACATATAGGAGGAAAGGGGAGATGGCAGAGGGGGAGGAGAGGGAAGGGGGAAGTATAAGGTGTGAGGGGAGAGAGGACAGGAGTGAAGAGGAGAATGTAGGGAGTGAGAAGAGTTGGGAGAGGATGTAAAGTCAGGAGGATGTGAGATGGGGGAGAAAGAGGAGGGTGTCAGGGCAGAGGGGAGGCTAGCCTAGTCTCCTTCCAGGCGAGAGCATGGGAGAGCAGCAGTGATTGGTTTGGACCACCCATCTAGGTTGGCTGAGCGCCTGGGCTGGCTGGACTGCTGTTGCCCACTGGGCTGGATGCATGGATGAATGGAGGGATGGAGACAGACAGAAGGCCGGGGCAACAGTTCAGATAGATGGAACGAAGTGATGAAAACATTAAATATGTCAGTGGGAAGCTCACATGCTATCAACATCAGCTGCACACAATTACGATTCATTACATATACAGTGCATCTTTTTAGCTATGTTCAGCTGGATGTCCTTATGTGTCCGGTGCACATCCCTGACACCAATTGACCCCCAAATGCAGGTTGGTCATAGCTGATGGCCACCTATATATATTTTAACCTTACATCAGTGGTCCATTTTAGTTTGTTTGTCATTATTATCTAATAATTAAATAAATACACACTAGTCAATCAATAATGTGGAAATAGTGTTGTAATTTCTCCATCAAACAACTATTCATTAACTGTATCATCAATTTATTTAGTCTAATTGGAGTTCATAGCAACTCGCTTAGGTCATTTTACTCAAGACAGTCCACTACCGAGAACTGTTTGCTTTCATTATTTGAAGTGATACAAATAAAACATTTTAGATCTTTTTTTTTTTTTTTGATCTTCTATTAGTATTTTCTATTGCAGTCCATTTCTCAGTATTACACACATCTTGGGGTTTTCTGTATTACACACATACTCATATGCAGACATATCAGGGTTATTCATTGATTGCTGACTGCATTTCATGCATTTACTTTTTTGTGTATTTACAGTCCATAGAAACTTGTGGTAGTCTTGTTCAGTCACTTCTCATTACTACACACCTATTTTGGATCTGTTTTAAATTGCAGACATAATCTTTGTCAAGCTTATTGCTTAAATTTCATACATTTACCTTTTGCTGTTTTTCAGTAATTTCTCATAATGATAATCATCTTTGTATTCATTCAGTGCTCATGAACACAGATACTTAGTATATCCACAAAAAATATTGAAATAATTCAATCACCTTTTAGATGATTATGATGTGTCTCGAATAAATGTCTGGCTAACTTTGAAGACTTCAAAGTTCATAGCCTCATTAGCCAATGTTGCAGAGCATTACTACTTCAGAGCTACTCCTCTGAATTAACCGCTATAGGCTTACTCGTGGAACTATTAATGTTATGCTGGTAATAAATATCCATTTCCTTGACAAACAACTTAGGACCAGATCCTCTCATTTTCATTGGCCAGAGAGACTGAAGGGTTATATTGATTTTTATGTCAAATAATTACGCGTTTAAAAAATGCAAAAGATAAAATAGTAGCTACTGTGGCTTTTCAGAATATTTTCCCGCTGCAATACCTCCAGTTTCTGACCCTTGCCGTATACTTAATTATCAGTCTGAAATTAGCTAATTAAATGAAACCTCTCTCTGTCCCCCGAGGGGGTTAACCCTATACAAACAGTCCCGTTGTCTTGTCCCTATAAGTAGTTAATGTAGTTATAAAAGTTAACGAAGAACCCTTTCCTCAGGCTATGTCCACATTAAGATGTTTAAATTTGAAAACGTGAAAGCATTTTTGAAAAAGCTCGCCGTCCACACTGAACCACCAAAAGGCATAGTTTCTTCCATTGGCATGTGCAGATCGCTCAGGTCGGCTGCTTACGCCTGGACCAAGTGACCGTCATCGTTTTCAAAAGTCTTCATTTTCGTCGTTCACACTACAAGGTTTCAAATGTTTTCAAATACATCCTCTTGGGAGAGCGCTTCGGAGTTTTTTCGTCGTTTTCAAATTGAAACGACCATGAGCTTTACACGATAAGCTGAAAATTGAGGCGACCCCTTACCGACCCTATTAAGTTAAGTAAGTAAGTACAGGCAGGGTTACACTAGGACACAGTGGCAAGTGAAAGAATCGCAATATTGTCCTATTTTGGTACGTGTAAAAAATGATATCAAGCCAGCGTGGCCTTGCATGAACTGCATTCACATTTTAGAGAAAAAGAGAGCAAGTGAGCGAGACAGAAAGAGGCAGAAGCATAAGGAGGGAATTGCCAATGCGATTTAGACAAGGGGCACATGCTGTTGATTTGAACAAATAAATGGTCTACAATACTCCTCCTCATACTCCCGCTGCTGCAACAGCTGAAGTCGTTCTCTTTCGTTGTGCTCTGTGTCCATCTCGCGGAACAACTCCCTCATCTCAGCAGACAACTTTTCCGAGCGTGTCTGGTTCTCCTTTGTCTTTTTCTGCGGAGAACGACACGCTGAGTCTAGCAAAAGCAACAAGAACGACATTAGTTTAATGCTAGTTACACAAAGCCAGCTAGCATTGTTAGCTAGTATGCATTACTTTGGTAGCTAGTGCTCTGTATCATGCAGTAGGCTACACGAATAAACACGAGCAATAAGGGTAAAATATTATCTTGCTTGTACTTAAAACTGAATCTTTCATTGTCACATCTATTTCGGGGACTGGAGTCTGCTCTTTGGGCTCCCTTTTCAGGCTCGAAGAGGTTGATGGCGTCTTGGGGCAACTCCAGGTCGATAGCGTCTCTGTGCTTGTTGGGGTGGGGGCCGTCGCCATGCTGCCAACCAAAGCCACGGTGTTCATCGAGTGGCTCGAGTCCCATATAGCCTCGCACAAAGCAAAATACGACCAGCTTTTGCGGACGTTTCGAACGACCTGGTTGTACTGCCATTTAAGTGCTTTAAATTTTGTGTTTACTTGCGCTTTCCTTCTGACTACACCACGGTCAGCAGTAACTAGTCCTGAACATGTCATTTGGTGGATGCCTTTATTCAAAGCTTCTCACAGTACCGTACATCTAAATGAATTAAATGTCATATCCATGTGAACATAAGTAAATCAGTGTCTGATTTATTAGATTAGATTATTAGATTATTAGATCAAGATGGCGCCGTGGATGGCTACCTCGGTGTGTTGGTGCCCATTGTTTTGCCAGCTCATGAACATCAGGGATTCAACTTCTGAGGATTTATGTCCAACGTTCCTCGCCCCAAGGTGCGCTCACCTTTGTCCAGTAAAATGCCGGAGGAGAGGGAATTGTATCGGTGCACTCGTGCATCTTCGCTGGCGCGGACTTTGAACATCGTTACCAGGAATATTCCTCTCCTCGCGTTCACTGTGTAACAAACTAGATGATCTTCAGCTACTGGTGGGGAAAAACTTTTCTGCATCTTCCGTTTTGTGCTTCATGGAGACGTGGTTGTGTGGAGCAGCCAGCTGGCAGGATTCCAATTCTTCAGAGTGGATTGCAACACAGAACTATCAGGCAAAACGAAAGGTGGAGGTATCTGTTTTTATACTAACAGTGGCTGGTGTGATGATGTGACAGTGATTCAGAAGCACTGTTCTCCTGATCTGGAAACTTTATTCATGAACTGCAAACCTTTTTACTCCCCCCGTAGGATGTTTCAGGACTGCTACCAACAGTCTGAATGAGTTCACTGAGGCTGTGACTTCATACATCAGCTTCTGTGAGGACTGCTGTGTCCCATCGCGCACCAGGGTGAGTTATAACAATGACAAACCCTGGTTCACAACTAAACTCAGACAGCTATGGTTGGAAAAGGAGCAGGCGTTCAGGAGTGGAGACAGGGCAAGTTTGTTGAGGCAAAGTACACATTTAGCAAAGTCGTGTGAGAGGCTAAACAGCTGTACTCTGAGAAACTCCAACAGCAGTTCTCAGCGAACGACTCGGCCTCTGTCGGCTCAGGCAGATCACCAAATTCAAAGCTAAAGCCCCCCACTATAACGACTTGCGCCTAGCCAATGACCTTAACTAGCACTACTGTCACTTTGAAAGGCAATGGGACAGTCCTGACACCATCCCCCGTGACTCTTCCCATCAGCTCCATCCCACCAGCTTCACCTCCCCCACCACAGCAAGGGCCTGGGCCTCTCCACAACTACCCACCTCAGAGGCCCCCTCCTCCCCCCATATCACAGTGACGACTCTCACCATCCTGGAGAGGGACCTTAAGGGACAGAAGCAGCTGGGCCAAACTCTGTCTCTCTCTCTATTCTGAAAGCACTGTGCTGATCAGCTGTCTCCGGTGTTCACAGACATCTTCAACACCTCATTGGACACATGCCACGTACCAGCCTGCTTCAAGACCTCCACCATCATCTCCATCCCCAAAAAGCCAAAGACCACAGGACTTAATGACTGCAGACCCGTCGCCCTGACCTCTGTGGTCATGAAGTCATTTGAACGCCTTGTGCTGTCCCATCTGAAAACCATCACTGACCCACTCCTGGACCCCCTGCAGTTCCCCTACAGAGCCAACTGGTCTGTTGACGATGTAGTAAACATGGCCCTCCACTTCATCCTTCAACACCTGGACTCCTCAGGAACCTATGCAAGGATCCTGTTTGTGGATTTTAGCTCCGTCTTCAACACTATCATCCCGGCTCTGCAGCAGGACAAGCTCTCCCAGCTGGGTGTGCCTGAGTCGACCTGCAGGTGGATCACAGACTTCCTGTCTGACAGGAGGCAGCATGTGAAGCTGGGGAAACACATCTCCGACACATCTCCGACTCACACCCTGCTTGACTCCCCAGTCGACTCCCCAGTCGACACTGTGGAATCCTTCTGCTTCCTGGGTACCATCATCACCCAGGAAGTGGGAGCGGAACATCAGCTCTATCACCAAAAAAGCACAGCAGAGGATGTACTTCCTGCGGCAGCTGAACAAGTTCAACCTGCCAAAGTCAATGAGTCCATCCTCACCTCCTCCATCACCATCTGGTACGCTGCTTCCACTGCCAAGTATAAGGGCGTATCAGCATATCATTCGCTCTGCTGAGAAGGTGATTGGCTGCAATCTGCCATCTCTCCAGCACCTGTATGCCTCCCGGATCCTGAGGCGTGCAGGTAAGATTGTAGCCAACCCCTCCCACCCTGGTCATAAATTCTTTGAGTCACTCCCCTCTGGCAGGAGGCTGCGGTCCATCAAGACCAAAACCTCACGCCACAAGAACAGCTTCTTTCCTTCTGCAACTGGCCTAAATCAACAAGGCCCGAGTCCCCCACATGGACTCCCCATGGACACTAAATGTTATATTAACGTGAAGCCTCCACATCCGTCTCACTGCGTTACATTAACGCACATATTTTGGACTGTATTTTGTACACCGCACATTGTAAACTTATCCTTGTTTGATGTTTCTGCACATTCTGCACAAAAATGTACAGCTGTTTAATTTTCAGAACATATACAGGTATATGGCACATATTCTTTTATTTTATTGTTATTATTTTTCTTATTTCTTATATGTTTTCATATATTTAGTGTGAATTTTTCTATTTCATATTGTATTCTTGACCTTTGACCTTGTTTCTTATTCTATGTTTATTGTTATGCACCAAAACACCAAGTCAAATTCCTTGTTTGCGAAAACATACTTGGCAATAAATCTGATCCTGATTCTAATTCTGATTAAACCAGTCTAGGAGGACCATTCCATCATCTGAGACTGTTGGATAATTCAGAGAATCAAATTAAAGCAAATTAAAGCCTCTCCTCAAGACGATCACAGTCAGACACTATTAGAACCTGCCTTTTTTCCCATTATTATTACAAAACTGTTCTTAGTGATGTATTAACTGAGGTCCTTCATTTCCTGATATGACTATGATCTGCTGAAAAGTTGGCATACCATTTACCCAGTTTTAATATGATTAATTAATGAAATTGATCAGTTACGGACAGATTATCCATGGAGGTCTTTCCCCTGACCCCTTTTGATCTGCAAGGGTTGTCCAAAACTCTAATAGGATTAGACAGACTGGCCCTTTAAATGCGATCTTGAGTGTCACACTCTCGATATAACTCTATCCCAACACACACACACACACACAGACCATCCCCACCCCGCCAGCCCCCCTGCTCACCCTTGACCTCCTCCTACACTACTTGTCTCTGGCAGCAGGGTTCAAGCCATCAGACTGTCCCGATAGTTGACATTCAGGACAAAAACATGGGCCACTTCTGGGTAAAACATATCATAATCCCTCGGGAGGGGGGCCTCGAGGCCACCAAGATAGCTATTCACAGCATCCAGAGAAATGGAGAGACCTCCAGGAAAGCATGAAGACATTGTAAGGTGCTGGTATGAGACTTGGTGTGACATCCCTGGGAAGACTGGTGATTAGTAACGAAGATGTCTGATGAAGTTCTAAGACATTTGTAAGCGTGTGTGTGTGTGTGTGTGTGTGTGTGTGTGTGTGTGTGTGTGTGTGTGTGTGTGTGTGTGTGTGTGTGTATGTGCTCGTGTAATACCTACCTCAACATGACATTGACTAATGAATGAGTCTGATACTGATAATGGTAGAGGGCATAATCACATTATTGTCTCCTTGCACTCCCTGCTGCTTGGAGGTCTAAACTGTCAAAACACAGGGGCAGCTCACAACCAGTGTAAATAAACATTTACAGTATATGTGCACGTGTACCTGTCACAAGTGGAGTTGTATCCTCCTCTCTTCTGCTTTGGGCTGTTATAACACTGCAACTGTGTGTGTTTTCCTTGACATAAAAACCCATTAGCCCACCATCAGCCTTATCTACACTGGAAATGAGATTTTCTGATATTCACACATATCAACTGATTATGGATGGTCTGCGCTCTCTGCTTGTGAGTGGGAGGTTTTTGGAAACACACATATATTGTACATAGTAGGCAATCTGAAGTCCAGATAGGCCCCTAATTGCTGTTCCAAGGTCTAGATTGAAAAGTCAGATTGGGCCTTTGGGCTCCTAGACTGGAGCCATAGACTTGCTTTTATGTAATGATCTTCAAATAATTGTTCTTGACCTGCCTTTTTAGTGTTGCTTTGCTTTTATGTTTCTTGCTTTACTTTTTATTGTTTATTTCATCTTTTTGTTTTTATTTACCCATTTTGAAGCATTTGTAACTGTGTTTTGAAAGGTGCTACACAAATAGCACAAGATATGATTATTAGGTATAATTCAGATTAGATTTGGAGATTAGATATGACTCATCGATGTGTCTCTTACCTGTTAGGCTACGTCCACACTAAGCTGGGTAAATTTGAAAACGCATACTTATCTCTCCATTTTGTTGTCCTGTCCACACGCCCCCCTCGTTGTAGTATGGACGGGGGAAACGGAGACTTTCGAAAACGATGACGTTTCACTGCTTGACTGTCACTTGATCCAGCTGTGAGCGAGCCGGCCGCTCCAAGCTGGTCTGCGCATGCCCACGGAAGGAGGTATGCTTTTTTGGTGGTGGACGTACTCTTACATCAATTGGCAACTGGCACGATATTGTCTTTTAATTTTGGTGAAATCTTATGCAATCACACTATTCCTTCATAGGAAGGGACAACTTCTGTTAGTTTAAAAAGATAAGCTTAGGTGTGACGTGATAAGGTTTTGTATGGATCAGGTTAGATCAAGTGGTAAAGCGATCCATGCTATTGTTCTCAGTGTATTAGGAGACAATGGCTGGTAGTAATTACCTTGTCAGCATGAGTTGTATCAAGCCCTCTACTCCCCCTCTTATCCATCCCACTCTCTCCACATTTACACCTTTCTTCCCCTCTACCTCTACCTCAAATGTCTTCAGGGTAACTTTGTGTCCCCTGTTAATCTTTTTGACCCCAGTCCTTTCCAAAAATCTATCTACTCTAACCTCCACAAATCTGATTTTGGTGCACTGAATCTGAGTTCCTGTTGTCCCTGTTCTGGGTGTGTGTCAGCATGTGTTAATTTCTGGGGGGTCTTTTTCATTTGCTCCCCTATATCTACCCACATGCCTCTCTTTCATTCCTCCTTCTGAGATGGTTGGCGACAGCGAATAATCCGTAATAGCTCATGGTCCTCGTCCTAGCCCTTGTCCAGCGGGGTTCCCGTTGTACTGCAACATCTATCCATCCATGAGTGGGCAGGTATGAGAGTAGATTCAACGCCTTGGTCAGTAGCACACATGACTGTTGGTGGGGATCGCACCTGCAAACTGGTTTCTGTGACCTGCCTCTCTAACCACTAGGCCACCCTGATACCGGCACTGGTGCCAGCAAGGCCCAAACCTGTGCACCTAATGCAGCCTTTCAGCCAGACATTCAACCCCGGGTATCGTCAGGGCCCTCTTAACAAGGGCCCCTGCATACTCCATAGCCTTTATGAGATTAATGCAGTGGATGGAGCAGGTGTCTGCCAAAATTCCATTCCTATTTAAACCTCCCGGCCCATACCAGCGACCTAATCCTATTAGGCCTAATTGAGTGAAGTCGACAGTCTTTTTCAGTTAAACCAAGTTCAGGCACTAATAGGATTCAAAAGGAGGAAAAAAGGTACAATGTGGAGAATAAGCAGTTAGTTAGTGTGTGGCTGGAATAGTGGACGGTGGGCATCTGGTGGTGAGCGAGCAGGGACCAGTTGCTGTGTGTTGGGACCAGTAGAGACGTCCTGCTGGGTTTGTGTTTAAGCAAGAGGGAGGGAGGGAGAGGGCTGGAGGGCTCCCTGGAGGCTGGATAAGCTGAGAGGGGTGAACAAAAACAACATAAGTGGCATTCTGGATCCCCTAGTGTGTGCGTGTGTGTGTGTGTGTGTGTGCGTGTGTGTGAAATCCCAACGCTGCGACCGTAACTTAAAAAGGACAAAGACAAAAGGTTTGTTACCTCATTGAATCCTTCTTGTTTTTGGCTTGTGGCTAATACGTGATCTTATCAGAGCCCTTTGTTAACATCTTGCCCTCTTTGTCCCTGTTCTGAAAGACAAGGTGAGGAGGCATTCCTTCACACACAAGTAGCATATAAGCTGTTGCGATGCTTTGCTGTGATGTGCTGCACACACATGAACACACCAAACATCTACAACCCCATTCCCAAGGTGAGCCTTTCTCTCCGCTTTACCTGCTAAACTCTCAGTGGGTCTAGCCAGGAAAAATGTTCTCACAGCTGAAACCTCTCTGGACCTGGGAGCACCTCCCGCATCCAACACCACAGACGATCGCTGCAATTTTCAAAGATTTCAAAGCTTTATTTGATCCTTCAAGTCAAGCTTGTGAACCGCCAATACATAAGGCCGGTCTGTTTGTTCTCTGTCTGGATTTTCTTTACTTCACTCTGTCACTTACCATTATAAAACACATAGGCTGTGTCTCTGTGGCTCCTGCATTGAGACCTCCATTCCTGTGTGTGTGTGTGTGTGTGTGAGTGCAGAATATCATAGAAAAGCATCGCAACAGTTGGACGGACAGTGATAAGTGGGGAATACAGGGGGAGGGGGTTGTTGATGGAGGAAGTGGAGGGGTGTGTGGGTGTATTGGGTATTTGGTATTAGTGGGGGGTGAGGGTGATATGGGAAGTCCCTTTTATCTACGCGCCCCACACGCACCCCCCTGAACACACACACACCCCCCTGAACACACACACCCCTACACAGCCACCAAATTCAGAGGGACATTCTCCCATTCACAGTGATTAGCCGGTGGCGTCAGTGGGACAGACGTGGCCTGAGGATCTAACCTTTCAGGGCTGCTTGCTGCCAGAGGTGCTACATGGGACTCCCTTTGAAGAGAACACATCCAAGAGGAGTGACAAAAGGCTCGCGTAGGTTTTCAATAGTCTGAGTTAGCCTTTAACATAAAAGGGCAAAAAGGTGCAGACGAACTGAAAAAATAATTGACGTGAAAATTAGGTTTTTAATTAATTTCTAATTTCTGTCTCATTTCCAGAATTTCCGCCCCGAAGATCAATAAAGTATCTATCTATCGAATAGCAC